>LS837716.1:60367-79878 GCA_900490955.1 Micoletzkya japonica
GAGGGCATTCGAAAAAGGCCAATCAGACTTCTCTAGGACCACTTTTAGCCAAGATAGAGTCGATAAACCGACTCGTGATACCGCGCGTATGGAATATACCGAATCCGAGTCGGAATATGCTAAATATCCGGTACATTCGGTGTATTCGGTATATTCAAAATATTCCGAATCTGTCCCGGTATTTGCTCAGTTGACGGTAGGTGGGACAGTAAACCTACCTGTCTGTTACGTTTATTCCAAAATGCGTCTGATTTTCTCACTTTTGCACACTTTCTCGCCCGATATTCGGCATCATCTGATGATGGATATCGTTTTATTCCACAATATCGTCTATCTATTTATTGCACCACTAAAAGCATAGAAATCAGATGTATCTAAATCCTTGCCTGGCGATCAGGGACCCGTCGAAAAATAGTGCAAATTATAGATAGCCGTCGTGCTCTTCTGTATCGTCTCCATCTCATCGAGCGCCAACTGCGGCAGCTTCTACAAATGCGTCAACTTTGTGGCCAGGTAAGCGATCAAAGATCAGAGATCAAAGACCAAAAACCAAAGATCAAAGACCAAAGTTCAGGCAGCACGCGCACTTCGCCATCTCGGCTATCCAGTTCTCCAAGTGCATCTCGCTGTTCGCCGGCCCGGCCCTGGTGGGATTGTTGGTTGAGTACGATGAAGACACGAAGGGATGGAACACCATCTTCATCGGCTTTGGCATCGTCCTCGTTCTGGTAAGTGTATCATTGACGAACAGCGTTCCGCCAGTCGTCTAATTCATATTATTGGAGGAAAACGAACGTTGAGAAATCTTTGCAGCGCACTAAGCTAAATACAGTGAAGCTCTCTTGGCAAATTGCCAACTTAGTCTAAAAGCCAGCTCCGGCTGAAGTTTTTGGATGGAGTGCGCTGCGAAGATTTCTCAAAGTTTCTTTTCCTCTAAAATATTTCTGACGAGAAAGCGAAGCGGTATGAAGAGAGTGCAGACAAAGTAGGAATGAGCGTTTACTGACGGAACGATTTCGTCAATAATATATCGCCTCAGGCACACTTCGCCTTCTGGGCAGTCGTCACGGAGAAGCCGGCAGAGTGGACCAAGGACCCGGCATTGGCCACGCGACACCCGAATAACGTCGAGTCGCACGTCGACTAGACTCTAGCCTGATCTTTGGTCTTTAATCTTTGATCTCTCCAAGATTGATCTCCAGGTGTACACAGTACCACCTTGTACAGAAAAGCGTCGACTGGTGAGATGCAGGCATAATAAGCTGTCCATGTGACTTCGTTCAACTTCGTATCTATAGGTAGATTCTTGAAGAAACATTTCCGTCTGTAATTTTCCTATTTGCCCGAATTCTCCTCATAAATATCTTGAAAACTAGGAATGACGACAATTGACATAATATTTTCCTCAACCATATCATTGTCGGTCCTCGTATTCAAGTTTTCGTTCCGCGCATTCTTGATTGGACTTACGTTATTTACAATTAGCATAAGTGCACAGCCAAAAATGCAAATAACCTGCGGAAAATGGAATCATTACCGCCGGAACGCAAATTTGAATGCGAGGATCGACAATAGTACCATCTTGAAAATGCTAACCCCAACATAAGAGTGAGCGTTTACTGACGGAACTTTTTTACGAATAATAAGCAGTTCTTTCCGGAGACTCACATCGTTCATCTTGAAGGGACCGCTCCTAGAAAGGACGACTTGATGGCGGTAGACGAACGATAAAAGTACGGCTATCCTGATGGGGGGGGGGGGGCAAAGGCATGAATTCTTCTAGCCATTTTAATTGCATAATTTTACGTCGAGCCTTGGCTTCGCTGTATCTATAATACTTTGTATAATGTTGTACGAATATATTTTTAGTGAATTTATGCCAATAAATTTATTCAAATCAGATAGCACGCTTATAAATATTCCAAACATTTGCAACATGTACGGTAGCATTTGAATTCCCGCGCTACCCTTATATTGCAATATAGGCCTTTCCGTTCATATTTTCCTATCGTTCTTTTTCTTAAAATGATCGGGATAATGTGAAAAATCGTCTTAACAACGAATCGGAGCTATATCTCATCTCAGACAGCTAATATATCAGATTTTGTGAAAAGTGCGTTGCCCTTTGCACCTTCAGTACTCCGCGGAGAATGAATCAAATTGCGTAAGATTCGGAATACCCGATCAGGATGATTAGGTCTAGTGAATGACGTAAAGAGCGAGTATGGTCAGATACGGCTCTTGGTACGGCTCTCTTGGTAAAACTCGAACGGGTAAAGTCCAGAATATTGAAATTTGCAATGCATTGAACATAATTCAATATCTTTTTATTGTCAGGTAGCTGGCATTATTTTTATTTTTTCTTTGCAAGATGCACATCGAACCTCAGCGGGTGCGTAATTAAAAACGCTACTTTATTCTGGATCAACTTAATTTCACCTCGAATTTGTCATGCAGCACAATATTTCTACATATGTCTTAGCATTTTCCGTGCACAAACCAATGCTGCGTCTGAATCCCCAGAACATTGCCTTTTCTGCTTTTGATGCATTTTCTCCGGAAAAGCGTTTCTCCGTGCACATTTCGTCTAAATATGCATCCCGTGCACGAAAATGCAATGGTGTGGGATTCGCCCCCTGAGGAAAATACTACGACTATCTAGACCGGATACACTCAGTGAAATTTCACCACCATGCCGCACCTAGTAAATCAAATTTCACCAGCCCGCTGGTGAATTGTGCGCCATTCACCAGCGGGCTGGTGAAATCTGTGTGGTGAATGATTCACTAGGTGCGGTATGGTGGTGAAATTTCGCTGAGTGCAGCTGCCCAAGTGCTGTCTGTCGGTGCTGTCTGTCGGTAGTGGAAGAGTTGGTGCCATATATGGCACCAACTCTCCCACTACCGACAGACAGCACTTGGGCAGCTACAACCACAGTGTTCTGACTGCAGTGTAAATGTTAAGCGAACGAGATGCCGAAAGTTAGCCCTGATTTCGTTAGGAATTCTCGCACGGAAAACGGTTATCCCGAACATTTTGGCTCCTTTGCTTAACAGTTAGAACATTGTGTCACTATCATTTCTGATTATAGTATTGTTCACGGAAATTTGTTCCGTCAGTTTTCAGCATTCTTATTTACTTCGAGAAGCTGTATAAAGATTGTGCGCGCGAAGAAGAAATGAAAATTCTGGAAATGCGTTAAATTACTTGTTTATCCACGTTTCTCCCTAAATAAAGTCAACTGATCGATGCGAAAAGGTCGTGCCGAGCTACAATTTTGGCCGAAGGAGCGTCACGCGGCTTGTGTAGATATCTAGTACAATTCGTATAGATCACGCCCCTTGGGCAGAAATGGTTGAGGAGAATGTTCCGTCAGCCAGTTAACTCCTACTTTCGACGAGAGAGCAGAACGGTATGAAGAGAGTGCGAACAAAGTAGGAATGAGCGTTTACTGATGGAACTTTTCGTCAATAATAGCCTGAGTGAGCGCAAATCGTGGGTTTCTGTCTAATAGCGTATGGAAGAAGCTCGCGCCAAACTGCTTATTGCTAGATAGTCCAAGTTCCCTCTTGGCAAAGTCTAGATAGTAGTATCTACGTCTCACAGTACATCTGTAATTAGCCAGTGCTCTGCTTTTTACCATTTTTTTTGCAATTTTGTTTCCGTGATCACTGCTGTTCTGTACGCATTCATCTTCCTTTCTTCCACTTGCGAAGATAATCTATTCAAAAGCAAAGTGACGGACTATGATACAGGCGCAATGGAAAACCGATTCCTATGAAGAAGTTTCCGCTAAAGACGGTGAAGTTTTCAAGAATTATCTAAATATTTATCAGCATTGTTTCAGGCTGCGACTGCACCATGAATGTGAAAACACTATGCTGCGCAATATTCTTGAATGGAACCTTGCTGATAACAGCATTTAATAGCGCATATGAAGATATATATATATATATATATATATATATATATATATATATATATATATATATATATCCAGCATTCGCTAGCCCTGACTTCTCAAGATAGCTCTTTAGTCGCTATTGCGTTCTTGTCTATGTTGTGCAGCAATACCCCGTGCCACATCACAGGAGACTTTCCGCTCATCTCAATGAGCTTACATCTCCCAATAACATTGAACATCTTAATCGTCTACCTAGGCATAAAAACCTATTTTCGCACCTCCCTATCTTCTTAATTATCTGCCTAGGCATAATAAAACCTATTTTCGCACCTCCCTGTAATCTTCTACGTGCGCATGTCATCGCGAACAAATCTCGATGATATTTTTTCCGACCGGAAGACAATGAGACAAAAGAAGGGACGCAGAATGCTTCGTATTGTACTCGAAGGTGTCTTTGCGACTCTAATCTAGTGGTACTAGAATTCCGCGGATTTTCTTGCTTGGTGCATGCCTACAAGCGCCGAAAAGTTTAACATATATTTCCGTTCCGAATTTTCATAATTCCTACCTGTAACCTTGTTTCGGCAACCGCAATTTCAGTCCCCGATGACGGTTAACTTCACGGTGACCCAGGGCGCGGAGGATGCGTTGATGTACTTTATGCACGGCATGACCTCAGTCTCCCTGATCTTCTCCCTCCTCGCTTTCTACCTTCTCTACACGAAGACACCCGCAAGCGGGGGCCGGTACAAGTGGTACCTCATCCATACGCAGGTTGGAGAGTCTCGGGTGGGGGGGTATCTTTAGAGCATTCCATTCGGGTCTTTTCGATGTATATGTTTCACACGTCATTCATTACCGCGACGTGTCTCGTCCCCAAAAGCAGCGAAACGTATTGGTCAAAAATACCTGAATGGAATGATCTACAGTTATCTTCCTTGACTCATATTTTTCTTCGTTGTAATCTATGCTTACTCTTGAATATCGAAAGTCTGACTATCTACGGCTTCTGCGACCGAGAAGCCACAACACCATGATATATGACACACTATCTGAGAGCGTCGACCGGCCTGTGCCCATCTGAAAAATGTTTTCTGACTTGCCTGAGAAGAAGTTTCCTAGGGTAAACTTGCACGCTGAACACGATGGTTTTGGTCACAGGTCTCGAAAAAATTTCTCTGGTGAGTTATGATTAAATATATGTATTTCCTTATTAAATTAATTATCTCGGTCAGTTTTTCGTTAAATCAGATGCGATTAAAACCGTTCGATAGAGAATTAAATTCTCTACAAAACGCCGTTTAGAAGTTGTGCAAAATGTTATCTGAAGACAGATTGATATCTCGCAGAAGAAAATGAGAAAATTGAAAAATCATGATTTTCGAGCATTTCGTCATCAAAATGTTTCTGCCCAAACATTATCTCATCCGAATCGGATTCTTGAGATCATTTTACATCGATCTCAATAAAAAAGTCAATAAAATCGAAATTTTAGGCCAACGTGAAAAAAGTTGTGATCACTCAAAGAGGTCCATAGAGAGGTCGCGGGCATTAGGTGCAGTTCAGGCAAATTGGAATAACTCAATTTATAGAGAAGATAAAAACATTCTGTAAAATAGGATCGATAGGAAATTAAATTCTCTACAAGCTGACATAAAAAATGTTCTAATATTTCAAACCCTGTGTAAAGAAAAACGTGGTAGAATGGACCAAAACCGTCAACAGCAGTGGAAATGGTCTTTCTAGCACTAAGAATAGTTTGGCCAGTTGTTTTCTTACCGAAATCATTTTCCTGAATTCATTCAGCGTACAGTTCATCAATAAAATTTAAAATTGAAAGTGAAGCGAAAAAAGTTATGAGCTTCGGTAGAGGAGGCACATTCCACAGTGTTCTGACAACAGTCAAAATGTTAAGCGAACGAGATGCCGAAAAATAACCCTGATTTCGGTAGGAACTTTCGCACGGAAAACACCGTATCCTAAGCATTTTGGCTCGTTCGCTTAACATTTAGAACACTGTGATTCATCTGTTGATGACTGTCCGTGCAATCGATGCTTTGATCGAGTTGTAATCGTGCATTATCTTTAGTAAATAGTAAGATAGTTCAGAAAAAACATAGCTAAGCTATTTTTTATTCACAATACCTCTAATGAAATCTAACTGTTCTTTTAAAAGTTCGATGTCCACTCGTATGACGTGCAACAGAGAGGGGAATGAGATAATAAATTCTGACAATAAGGCGCTTATATTTTGCTATACGCCATCAATTTTCCAGAACTTTTTCCTCATCATCTTTCACCCTGCCTCGTTCCACGAAAAGGAATATGGCAGAGAAGTGCGGGAAAAATAAACTTTATCTTCTGCCTGATTATATTCCTGATATTTTTTTATTCTTTTTGATTGCACTTTTCATTCTATCGTACTAATTATGGTGGGTAAGAAAATGAATCAGCTCGGCATGTGTGGATGGGTAGATGCAGATACGGTAGATAGGTAATCATGTAAATAGGTACCCGCGTTTTTCTTTTTCCTTTGCGGCTTCTACCCGTCCCCGATAGAAATCGTACTGTCGTTGCCCTATTTCACGTAGAAGTGAAAATAGAAGTGCCTTATTGTCAGAATTTATTATCTCATTCCCCTCTCTATTGAACATCTATCCGAGTGAACATCGAGCTTTTAAAAGAACAGTAAGATTTCATTAGAGGTATTGTGAAAAGACATGCATTGTGAATAAAAAATGGTTTAGCTATGTTTTTTCTGAACTATCTTACTATTTACTAAAGATAATGCACGATTAGAACTCATCAAAGCATCGATTGCACGGACAGTCATCAACAGATAAATGTGCCTCCTCTACCGAAGCTCATAACTTTTTTCGCTTCACTTTCAATTTTAAATTTTATTGATGAACTGTACGCTGAATGAATTCAGGAAAATGATTTCGGTAAGAAAACAACTGGCCAAACAATTTTTAGTGCTAGAAAGACCATTTCCACTACTGTTGACGGTTTTGGTCCATTCTACCACGTTTTTCTTTACACAGGGTTTGTAATATTAGAACATTTGTATGTCAGCTTGTAGAGAATTTAATTTCCTATCGATCCTATTTTACAGAATGTTTTATCTTCTCTATAAATTGAGTTATTCCAATTTACCTGAACTGCACCTAATGCCCGCGACCTCTCTATGGCCCTCTTTGAGTGATCATAACTTTTTTCACGTTGGCCTAAAATTTCGACTTTTATTAACTTAATCGATGTAAAATGATCTCAAGAATCCGATTCCGATGAGATAATGCTTGGCCAGAAACGTTTTGATGACGAGATGCTCGAAAATCATGATTTTTCAATTTTCTCATTTTTTTCTGCGAGATATCAATCTGTCTTCAGATAACATTTTGCACAACTTTTAAACGGTGTTTTGTAGAGAATTTAATTCTCTATCGAATAGTTTTAACCGCATCTGATTTATTGAAAAATTGACGGAGATAATTAATTTAATATGAAAATACATATACTTAATCATAACTCATCCGAAATTTTTTTTGAGACCTGGGACCAAGACCATCGTCTTCAGCATGTAATCTTACCCTAGGAAGCTTGTTTTCAGACAAATCAGAAAACATTTTGCAGATGGCCACCATTATGCTGCAGAGAGGTCGACCCTCTCAGACGGCGCGTCATATTATGCTTATGTTTTTTATGATTTGTAAATTTCACGCTTCTTCCAGTTCTGGATAACCCTGAACGACGTCAACTTCGGAATGGTGTACTGTCCCCTGCCCCTCTTTCCCCTCCTGGCGGGGTACTGTAACGGTCCCCTGTGCCTGCTGGGAGTGCCCATGCACGTGCCCATGGTACGTGTAGATCATGTATTTTTATTTTATTTATTTATTTAATTTATTTCGATTTAACGAAGAACTTTGACGAGATGCTCCCTTCAAGCAACTAGAGGCAGGCACGAAATTGCACAAGGTTGTCGGCGAAAATTGCGCGCCTGCTTTCAAAGTCTTGCTACATCTGCGACGTGATTTGCCACGTTCTCGTCTCCCATCTAAGTCTCGTCTCGTCTTATCCGTCGTCTTCCTTGCCTGACGGAGAATAACGAATGAATGAATGAATGAACTCTGGGTGATCGATTACGCACTCCAGACGTTCATGGTGACGTGCGTCAACTTTATCACGATAGCCGTACTTTTATCGTTCGTCTACCGCCATCAAGTCGTCCTTTCTAGGAGCAGTCCCTTCAAGATGAACGATGTGAGTCTCCGGAAAGAACTGCTTATTATTCGTAAAAAAACGTTCCGTCAGTAAACGCTCACTCCTACTTTGTGAGCACTCTGTTCATACCGGTTTTCCCCTCTAGTCGGAAATAGGAATACGGAACATTCTCAGCCTAACAATAAGCATACTGAAAAAAATCTGATATGGACATCAAAAGATATATTTGTAGTCTGGATGGAGTTCTCTAGACAAAAGTTAAATTGTGACCCAGCTATGTAGTCGAATGAACCTTTTGATCGCGTTTTTTTTCTCTTGCGTTAGCATTCTAAAGCCTAGACCGCTTGAAACATCGTGAGAACAGTAAACTCGTAGTTTAACGCATTATAGAAGAAAAAAAGTAGAATAACAAGATATCCGTCAATAGATCATTCCGAATATCAGGCGTGAGAATGTGCAAAAGTGAAAGAATTACCTATATGCATTCTGGAATCAAAGTAACCAAAGAATAAGAAAAATCAAAGAATTAAAGGAACTCCAATGTTTTCACGAAAAAGTTCCTCATTCCTACTATATCTGGATTCTCTTATACCGCATCGCTCGCTGATCGGAAATATGAATGAGAAGGCTGACGGAACTTTTTTCGCTAATAATACTAGAGTCCTTTCAGCGAGTCTACCACGGTGTTCACGTGGGTGCTTACCTCTTCGGAATCCTATCATTCATAAATATGGCTCTGGCCTGGTTCGACACCCTTACGGGCTTGGAGCTATTGCAAAGGGTAGGCGCAATTATCGATTATCGATTTAATTATCAATCGTACGTCGTTTGTGGATGGCCGACAAAGGAATTTAGTAAAATAATGAAAAGATTGGTGATCTCTAGATTCGTTTGGAATCATATGTTTAACTAATGCTTTCGTAGCCACTTGAATCATGAATTTGCCCGAATCCTACTAATTTCATTTACCCAAGTAAGTACAAGGGCTACAAATATATATCCGGAGATTCTGCGAAACCTCTCCTACTATTGCACTGCAAGGTGTTTTGGTGGTCGAGAGCTAGGAAGAGAGCTATATAGGAAGGAAGAGACTTTATGTGATCGAATACTGAATAAATAAATATTCTTAGAAATTCATCATAACATAAAACGGAATAGACTACGAATATCTACATATTTTCCCACTGCAGGACTATCCTGGCATGCTGTGGCTAACGCAAAAGGGCTACCAATGGGTGGTCTACGACCTCTCCAGAAACCCCTCATTCATTCGGGCCGAGGTCGCCATATCGATCGTGGTAGCGTGCTCATTCTGCCTCTTTTTTAAATACTATTTTATTAAAATACTTTTTTCTCGTTATCCCTGAAAATTCTGGCAAAATTAATCTAATTTTTAAAATTATCTTCTCATGTAGTTGAGTGAGCAGATAATTATTCTTTGAGTATAGAATGACGTCCATTTTGTTGCATAAATAGCTTAAAAATAGAAGAAAGCAGCAAAATACAAAGTTACGCGAAATGCTACAGGACATTATCATTATATCTGTAGAAAGTTACATTTTGCTCTTCTTTCATATTCTCAAATTTCAGTTCATCTTCTTCCTCATAAACGTTGTGGCAGTCTGCTCCACGCACATCTTCTACGTGCTGGATAAAAGTGTAACTTTTCAAAATAATAATAATAATAATAATAATAATAATAATAATAATAATTATTATTATTATTATTATTATTATTATTATTATTATTATTATTACTATTATTATTATTATTATTATTATTATTATTATTATTATTATTATTATTATTATTATTATTATTATTATTATTATTATTATTATTATTATTATTATTATTATTATTACTTTAAAGGGCGAGCAGATGAGCGAGCGGACGAAGCGAAGCCATCGCAAGATAACGCAGATGCTGCTGCTTCAGGTTGAGCGTAGAATTATCGTCGACAAAAAAGTTCCGTTAGTAAAGTGTTATTCCTACTATCAACATGCACTTTCCTCATACCGCTTCGCTCTCTCGTCAGAAATAGGAATGAGACGACTGACGGAGCATTTTCCTCAACCATTCATAGTAGTTGCTCGTACACACGGAATGTTGGATAAGAGCCGGTACAAAACAAAAAAAATTGTAACAGCGGTAGATTTATCATTGACACGTGACTGCCAACGATGAAAGAGAGCAATGCGAGAAATCGCACTTTTCAGAAAGGCAATAATTATTTTTGCATTAATGCACAGATCTCTTCTCGGGCGAGTAACAGAATGAAAACTTTCATTAGTGGGCAAGATGATGTCTCCACTGTTTCACTGCATTTATGAAAGAGAACAACAGCATTCCAGACGCTAATCCCCACGGCTTTCCTCACGATACCCATCAGCCTATTCTTCTTCGCGGTACTCTTCGAGACCTTTACCTACCGTGAGTCATGCGCAATAGAACATTCTATTCGGGGCTTTTGATGTATATCTATGCTTCACAATCAACATATAGCGACGGCATAGCTTCTTGTCCTGAAGCAGGTGAAGCATAACTCAAAAAATACCCGAATGGAATGCCCTAATGTACAACCAACTCTTCGCTTTGCTCTTTCATCTTGTAGCTTTGTGTATTCTGCAAATCATTGATCTGTATGAATTTCTTGAGGCTATAAAGTCGTAGCGCAATCTTTCACAAACCTTGCAGTGGTTTTATGCAGCTTACTGACGGAACGTTTTCGTATATGCCATATGGGTAGCTTGTAACATATTGTAGAAATGTACCATGCTACCGGGTAAGTATCTAATATATTGCAGGCCAGATCTGGCCGGCCTTCGCGGTGATGCTCACGCATTCGCTCGTTCACTCCATCGTCCTCATCCTCACCACTCCCTCCTACCGCCGATCAATCACAGGTAGGCATTGAGGAGCATGTTCCGTCAGTAAACGGTCATTCCTACTTCGTCTGGACTCTCTTCATACCGCTTCGTTCTCTTGCCGGAAATAGGAATGGGCCAACTGACGGAACGTTATCCTCAACCATATCTAATCCCAGCTAAATAGACGAACACGCGAGCCGTGGTCGTGAATAGAAAGACACCACGATCAAGAAGACTTGTGTGCGCCTTTAGTAGTCATTCTCCAATCGTCGACAATCCACACGACGACTTACAGTGCAACGACGTAGACTGTCTATCTAGAGAGAACGGAGGTGTGTGCTCCGGTACCGGAAAGGGTCCTTTCCGAGCATTGGGAGAGCTCGAAATTGCGTACAAAAGAGGCTACGTACCTAGCTCGAAAGATGAGATTAGTAATAAAAAATTGCAAAAAAAACTGCGAATGTATAATTCTTTTTGCAGGCCTCAAGCATAACATTACCCGGCGGCACTCCGTCTCGATCGTACAACTGAACAAGACCGCAACCTGGACTTGATAGAGCGAACTCTATGGGTTGCAGCAAGAATCCTAACGCCATGATAGGAAAGAAGATTATCATTAATTCTACTTAAGAAAGACGTCCTGTAACGCATCTTTATTGATCTCCGTATCTTTTATTACTTTATGCCGACTCGTGTGCGCAACTCTGCCCCGTGCACGAGCCTCCATCTTGCCTCGATCTTCCTTGTTTCTCTGAATTGTAGAGTTCGGCACGAGAGTTCTTTGATGCGTATGCTTCACGCAGTACTCATAACCGCGTCGCCAAAAGCAACCTTTTGACACCAAAAGAACTCGCATGCACACCTCCGTTTCTCGAAATTCCCCCCTCTCGTTCCTCGCCTCGCGTGCTTTCGATCCTCCGTTCCGATGGTCGCCCCTCTTCTTCGACCTGATGAGAGGTGCACTCTCTAACACAAGCGCAATCTCTCCTCCTCGGCCTTTATTCTGGTGCGATCAGCTCCCTCCCCCCACTTTCTTATAGAATTCCCGAAAAGCAGAAGCAGAAGATCATCAGCGTACGACCGCGCGGATCTTCCGTAAACGATAAAGATAAAGATAAACGTCGCCATCTTATTCGAGAAAACATTGTTCGAGAAAACAAACATTGACAACTCATTCAGTCCGAGGTGACGCTGAAAACATTGAAGGAAAAGAGAATATCAGAGCACAACGGCATAGTGTGCTGCAATCGAGCCCTGTGCATCCTTATGTCGCCATAGATATTTACATCATTCATACTCGCGTCGTATGCACAACTCTATTCGTCTTTGCCATATTCCACTCTAAACCTACCGTTAGATGATCTATATCTACTTCCCTCATACCAAC
Source organism: Micoletzkya japonica (assembly GCA_900490955.1). Lineage (NCBI taxonomy): Eukaryota > Metazoa > Nematoda > Chromadorea > Rhabditida > Diplogasteridae > Micoletzkya > Micoletzkya japonica. The sequence goes on from LS837716.1 coordinate 72,751, forward strand.
CTCCCTTCACGTTTTCCTATCTCCCCTACTTACCCCCCCCCCCTATCAGCCTCATAAACGGTCATCTCCCCCTCTCAGTGATAAGCCTTCCTTTGTCGGCATCTCTGCATCTCTGCGCCCTCTCGCATTCCCGCACTCTCTCGTCGGCGCTCGATTCGCCATCAAATATTGACAGTGCTCAATCGAGCGCGTCGTCGTCCCCCCCTCCCTTTGGCGAGCGATTAGAAAGAGAGAGAGGGAAGAGAGGGAGAAGGTTAGAGTAACAGACAGCGAGAGATCAGGCAAGAGCGAGAGACGCAGAGACACTGTACTTGTGGACCGAAGTTGCCCCCTTCAGAGAGAGAGAGACACACTTTCGGGCGGTAGAGACAGACTACCGTATCCGGGAAGTAGGTAGAGACAACCGGCTGGCTATAACCCGGTCTCCAGATCTTGCGAGCTACGGTACGGTTACGGTGGGCTAGCAAGTTTCATAGATCTCCTTCTATATCTTGTAGGAATCGATCAATCGATCTTTTACTTGTACAAGCTTTGATCTTGTTCAGCTCTCCACAGCTTTCCTTTCGCGTCCTCTCAACTCAAAGAAATGAGCTGATCGAATGCTTCCATGGCTCGTTCATAGAGTACATCTTCTCATCCGCCAATTACTCATCACCGACATTTCCCGGCTCTCCGGCCTTTTTCTTTTTCCCGGCCCTCATGTGGCTGTGTGATGGTGGCCTTTCACACGGTGATTTGTCATCTCCCCTCCTTCTCTTTTCCTATCTCGCGGCTCGTTCCGGGATGAATAGAATGTGTGCGAGAGAGAGGGAAGAGAATGAGACTCATCCCCCCCTGTCACCCGCTTTTTCTACCCTATTCGCAACTTGATCAATATAGATAGACTTTTGGCCTTACTGAGACCGTGCCCACTGTTCTACGTTACAGCATTCGTCAATTATCTACATACTTTACATACTTTGAGCGGAATGGTTTTCGAGAGTTCCTAAAACAGGGCGTATTTTTGGGGCCTCTCGTTTAGAGGATACGAATCGTGTACTTTTCGACGATATGTTTCGTTGTTTTGGTGGGCAGAAGCGTCGCGGATATGAATGATGCGTGAAACATAAGCATCAAAAGTACACGATTCGTATCATCTACTCTCGTTCGCTCAACATTTCGAGAGATTTTTTGGTGGTTACACTCCAGCCGTTTCAGCAGAAATAAGAAGCTATGCCGTCGTTATACGTTGATCACGAAACATATACATTAGCGCTCGCCAATCGATACCAGTTAATCCAATTAGGCACTTTTTCCAGGGTTATGCTTCACTCCATACGTATTAGGAGAGATGATTCTGATGATGCTGACAGCGAAACGTAACAAGTCAAAATCGGCTATCGGTGTCGATCCGCGGGCAAAATATATCTACATTCTAATACACATCAAAACGACACCCGAATCGAGTGGTCTATTTCCCGTCGCCTCATCTTCCCATCCCCCTTCGTCCATCCCCTTTCCATCCGTTCTTTTTGCGTTGCCCCAGACGGGTCCAATCACATTCCGATCGGTCGCATAGCATAGCATACAAGTTGGCGGGGGGGGGGGGCGAAAGAAGAAGGATATGTCTCTAGACCCCAAACACGGTCCAATTTCCAACCGTGAACTTATCACCGCATTTCGCACATCTCATATTGACGCAGAGCTTCGGACACAGAGCACAAAATTATACGTCCCGCAAAATTAGATAGCCTGCAGGTTGGCAGGTCAGACAGAGTATGCGACAATGCTATAGTTACCCTTATATATAACATAGACTCCAGTTTTTTTCCCTTAGCAATAACCTCAACATGCGCACGCTCCACTGTCAGATTGTAATCATCTCGAGATGAGGAGCTAGACAGACACGTTCGAACGTGTTTCGTCTGAGTGTTTTCGCTAGATCCGCTGGCGATATGGCTACTCTCGAGAGGAAGGGATAGAGGCGATGACTAGGCGATCTCTTGTGAGGATCAATCCATCTCGTTCCTAGTAATGCCCTGTCCGGATCGGAAATGACCAACTAGACGCATTTTCCGGATTTTCCGGATCATAAAAAATAAATTTAAAAAAATTTTTTCTAGCCAAATCTCGTTCAGAGCAACTCCCGGAAAAGAAACCCATGTTCCGGCGAAAGCTGCTCCCTAGTCTAGCCTCGTTTTGCATTTAGAAGGCAAGACGTTTGGTGATATTTCCGGTTCAACTCAAGTGCCTCAAAGATAGGCTTTATCGAAGATCACTGTATCACTTCTCTTTGAACCTACATTTCGTACACATCCCCCCCCCTATTCCTTCCCCCTCCCTTCAACCCTCGATCGTCCCACCCCTTCGCTCTTCTCCGTGCTAATTTATGTTCTCCGTGGTCACTTTGGCCTGAGCATCGCACTACGAGGGGGACGGGTCATAATTCAGGGGGGAAGTAGGTAGGGGGATGTCTGAAAGGAAAGAGCGGGGGGGGGGTGAAGGGTGAAAGGGAGAAATACGGAGCAAGGCAGGAACCATCCTCCGTCCGGGAGGTCCACCGTTACCCTGACTGGAATATCATAGATACGGTATAAGTGTAATAGATGCACTCTTTAGTATTATTTTTAATGTATCTCTTTAGTACTCGTAAGGCTTTCGCATATCTCTTTAGTGCTTGTTAGATGTATATATTTTAGATCGATAGTTTCTATGGCGTCTCCATATAGTTTATTTAGCAATAAAATCGGGTTTTTCCAATATAGCCGGAATAAACTAAGCTCTTATGTATAGAAAGCGTTCTGGAACGGGGCAAAGGATTAAGGGTTAAGGTCTCGGCTTAAGGCCCTAAATAAGCTTAAGGTCCCTAAGTAAGGCGATTAGCATCGCTGGCTCGGCTAATCGTTAGCGGTAAACTTTCAACACCGGTGATCGAGATCTGTTTGGCCACAACCTTCTCTGACGGAGCTCTGACTGCGTGACGTTAGGGTACTTAAGACGGGAGGTTAAGGTTAAGGCTAGGGTCTAGTTAGGGTTGAAGATATGGCTAGGAGAGGAGCATCTGTTACTGTAGATCAATTACGATGTCTTCATAGCGATAGCGGAGAGAACCTAGAATTTGAGTAGACTACGGTTTTATTGCTTCAGGGAAGGGGGGTTAAGGATAAGGCTTAAGCATAGGGCTTAAGGTAAAGGCTAAGGCTAAGGCTAAGGCTAAGGCTAAGGCTTAAGGTCGCCGTCTCACTGTACTCTCTCATGCACCCGGTACCCGAGGGTGTATGCCATATATCGATACACGGCTCGGAACTACAGGGTACGCGAGACTTCGGACAGCTTAGGGACGGAGCTAAGGGCGACCTTAGCTAACGACCTTAGTTAAGTGCCGGATAAGGGCTAAAGGCTGGGTTAAGAAACTTGCTAATTAATGGCTAACGACTTACCACGAGCCGCGGCTAACGAGAAGCATGTGTCCGGGGATTACGGTAACTCTCCGGAGTGCTAAATCCCGGCTGGCGGCTAGGGGTGAGGAGACGAAAGTGAGACACCATCCCATCTCTTCGCTCCCCTCCTCCCCTCTTCTCTTCTCCTTTCCCCGCCCTCCGCAAACAATTCCCATACAGACCAAGAGGGAGAGAGGCTGTAAAGATGGGAGAGACGCGACGCACGCGGACGCGCGCACATTCAAGAGTATCGGTGTAGGACCACCGAGCCCCCCCTTAAGAGGATTACGGTAGGGGGAGCATAGAGGCGGGTCGGAATAGATACGATTAGCGGGGGGGCACAATAGATAGGGATGGGGGGAAGATCAGGGATGGAGAAGGGGGTAGGGGAAAGGGGGATGGAAGAGTTAAGAGGTGTATAGATGCATCTATCTATTCCTATCGAGCAAGATGTTGCTTTTTACTATACTTGTAGGCCTCTTAAAGTTACGCTTTTATAAAGAAGAAGTTGCGAATGGCAATGAGCGGCACGCTTCGATCTTAAGCAATGCGTGAAACACATATTGAGCATGGAAGGCTCATCGACTGTTCTTCTGACGGCTATTAAATACACTTTGGTTAATGTTTGTTGTTTTCGTGAAAGGGGCCGTACTGTGGTGCCTACATCCACGGTGATTGATAATAGGGAAAGGAAAGGCAGGTCGGTCAGGGGTAATAATACAGAGCAACTATGCAGAGGGGGGCTGGGGAGTGATAGGATTATGGAGTTATGCGGGGTGAATGAGGGGGGGGGTGGAGTGGACCATGGGGTATGCTGGGCAATACAGTAGAGATCTGGAATCGAGCATTTCATTCGGGGACCTTATTGATGTATATCTTTCATACATCGTTCACAAGAGCGACGCGCTTCGTCACCAGAACATTGTTGGTCAAAGAAACCGGAAACGCTCTAATCGGCAATCGAGAGTCCATTTCATTCTATCAATGGGATTCATTGCTTTTGATGACGATACGGCTAAATATGAATGATGCGCGAAACACTAAAACGTACTAAAAGGAGTCGATTGCAGAACGCTACAATACAGAAACGAGTCTCCCGGTCAGAGTTGAGACTTCAAAGTTGAGACGCCAAACTTTGGCTAGATACTAAGGGGATTTTCCTTGAGCTAGCTATCAGCGAAAATTCCCTAGCCGGCTGGGGAAATTTCGGTAGGGTCGCGCCGTGGGGAAATTTCGCTCTGTGTACCTATCAGCGCTTTCATCTGACAAACATAATATCCACATCTCGCTAAATAATGGAACTATTGATCTCATCTTGTAGGAGGCAAAAGAGAACACTACAACCCTTTCACTTTAAAGTTGGCTACCTACCGTTCAGATTCCTAACTATAAGGCGACATGGACAACAGTCACATACTTGATCGATTTCCAGCCACTGTTTGAATGATTTTCAGTCTTAGAGATGGGAGCACTGCATTTCGTGTTTTGTCTATGAGAAGGCAACCGCTGAAAAAGTGGCTTTTACTATGATTTCACAGAAAAAAATTGAATGCGTTCGTTTCGCTCATTGGACAGCACAATAACAAGGCCAACTCACGTACAAAATTGACAGCCGCTCACCAGGTGAGGTCCATCCAGGTGACTCCGTCCAGATGGATTGTCCATCCCGGCATCCATCCAGGCATCCATCTAGCGATCCATCCAGCCACTCGTCTCCCCACTCCCTCCCTCCCTCTTCTCTCCGCTAGAGTGTGCGTCGCGGCCGACGACTTTACGATCTCCCATAAAACCGGGGGAGGGAAGGGGGGGTGAGAGACGCAGAGGGAGGGAGAGAGTGCCGGACGACGAGAGGGAGAGCACAGAGCGAGAGATCACGCGGGCACTGTAGTGTCCTGTCGGGCTCTCTTTTCTGCCCCCAGGCTATCTCCCCCCTCCCTAAGGCCCTTAAACTAAGGGCATTAGGCTAAGGACCTTAGGCTAGTCCTTATGCATCTACGCACCAGCGATGGTTGAGGAAAACGTTCCGTCCGTCGTCTCATTCCTACTTCCGACGAGAGAGCGAAGCGGTATGAAGAGAGCGCAGACGAAGGTTGGAATGAGCGTTTACTGACGGAACTTTTTTTGTCAATATGCTGACTCCCAGTCATGGCACAGTTTAGCGCGCACTTTCAGCCGCGGCGCTGCGCAACATTCAAAATGAGGGGAGGAGATAAGGCAACAAGAGTTGGAAGGGGAGAGGGAGAAGGAGGGGGGAGGGAAGGGAAGTGTCGCGTAAAGTTTAATGGAGGACGTCGAATGACCGAAGAGATCTGATGGGGGGAGGCGAGGAGGACAAAGAGCGAGGGACTTACGAGGGTTTGGCGAGGCAGAGGCGGGTTGGGAGGTAAAGTTGAGAGGTAAGAGACTAGAGAGAGGTCGGGTGGGGGGCCAAATCGGCAGCTATAAAACTTTGGATATTTATGCGCGGCCATCTAACCGGCGATTATCCCCGGGGTGCAGGAGGAGGGCAAAGTTTATTGCCGGGGTACGGTATCCAAACCATGAATGGATGATGTAATGGGGGGGGAGGAGAGAGTAGGGAGGACTCACAGACACACACACACACACTAGAAGACAGACGGACAGACAGCCAAACAGGGACGGTTGGCTGTGACAGAGAGGAGAGATGAACCCATAAAGTGGAATGGAGGTGGGGGGTAGGGGTTACGATTGGACACAGGGTTGGAAAAGGGTCAGGAGAGGAATGGTGAGGGTTTTCGGCGTGATTCTTTGCTACAAATATGTTTTCATGCTTTAGGAGGATATGTCCTAGACGGAACGGATGAGAAAGAGAATGCTAGAAGAATGGAGGGGTGGTTTTTGGCGTTGTTATGTTTCAATCCCTATATGTATAGAAGTAGGCCCGCCGTCTGCGTTCCTGAGTGTGATGACACCTCATAAATATGGTTGAGGAAAACGTTCCGTCAGTCGTCGTCATTCCTATTTCCGGCAAGAGAACGAAGCAGTATGAAGAGACTCCAGACAAAGTAGAAATGAGTTTACCGACAGGAACCTTTATGTCAATAATAATAATAATAATAATAATAGCTCTCAAAGACCTTTCCGCATCGATCGTTCCCATGAAAGGGAAACCAACAGGTTTTTGGATAAACAGTGCCGTCAGTTAAGATGCTCATTCCTACTCCCGGACTCTCCTCATACCGCTTCGGTCTCTCGTCAGAAATAGGAATGACGACGACTGACGGACCACGTTTTCCTCAACCATACATCGTCAGGTCAGCCGACTGTCCGAATCCTTGACGAGAAAAAGGGGGGGGGATACGGTAGGTGGGCAAACAGAGATTGACACTTCACCCGCTCTCACAACTCGATGAAGTGTCCGCACTAAGCTTATTCACTCTCTCCCTGTCTCCCGCTCTACCTCGCTTCTCACAACATCTACAAGACGCGGAGACCGTACTGTACCCGAAGGGGGGGGGGACTAGAGGGACTTTCCGTTTAATATTCGTGTATATATCGTACGGTACATTTATTTGGGCACGCATACCGGACTGTACGGGATTGTACCGTACAACCCCGTACAAGTCAAATTGCGGCCGTATATGGCAATTTCAGCACTTTTCATTGTTTTATTATTTTTTCTCGTGCCCAATTACACCAGTAAACAAAGAAACATGCCGGAAATCGCTCATTTTTCGAAATCACTACC
>LS837716.1:80895-93330 GCA_900490955.1 Micoletzkya japonica
AAAAGGTAGTGATTTCGAAAAATGAGCGATTTCCGGCATGTTTCTTTGTTTACTGGTGTAATTGGGCACGAGAAAAAATAATAAAAAAATGAAAAGTGCTGAAATTGCCATATACGGCCGCAATTTGACTTGTACGGGGTTGTACGGTACAATCCCGTACAGTCCGGTATTCGTGCCCAAATAAATGTACCGTACGATATAGATATGGTTGAGGAAAATGTTCCGCCAGTTGCCTCATTCCTACTTCCGACGAGAGAGCGGAGCGGTATGAAGAGGGTGCAGACAAAGTAGGAATGAGTTTACTGACGGAATGTTTTCGTCAATAATAGTGTCACTACATAGGTGATTTTCTAATAAAAAAATGCCATTCGTGAGTCTTCTAGATGGTTCTGGTTCACGATCAATTGACAGTCAGCCTATAGAAAGTATCTCTATAGACCATAAACACGTAAATATAGCCTGAAAAATGGTCAGAAAAGATAACCCCAGTCTGTTGTGAGGAACGAACCTGCTTGTGAAAAAGTGTGGGTTGGACGGGGTCCTGGTGAGATCCAGGGCTCACAATAGAAAGTAGGCTGTGGGAGGAAGAATGAAAGGGGCGAGGGAGGGGGGAATACGAATAAGGAGAATGAGACCATGAAGGAATGCGATGCGAAAACGATGGGTGGAGCGGCGTCTTTGATCTTAGGCCGTGAATGGGCCTTATGAGGGAGTGGGGAGGGGGGAGGGGGGGAGATAGAGGGAGGGAAAAGTACGAGGTATATGTCCCTATACGAAGGAAGAGGGAGAATCCTCCTTCAAGAGAGGGAGGGAATGCCGTAAATCTTGTACAGAACGACGGGGAAGAGACAGGGCGGAGGGCGGAAAGCAAGGGGGAATGTATGCTATATCTGGAGTAGAGAATTCTATTCGAATATTTTTGACGGGTTATGTTTCAGCCGCCCACAGTGTTCTGACAGCAGTCAAAATGTTAAGCGAACGAGATGCCGAAAAGTAACCCTGATATCGGTAGGAACTCTCGCACGGAAAACACCGTATCCCAAGCAGTTGGGCTCGTTCGCTTAACATTTAGAACACTGTGCGCCGCCCATTCCCAATTGATCTTTCGACTGATGTTCAGAACTATATGCCTTCTGAGATCATAGCATTATCTGACCGAGAGATTGAGGTATACCTAACGGAAAAGTATGATGAGACTCACTCCTATAGATATCTAGCGATTTTCCTAACTTTTTTTGGAGCAAGTTAACCAGAAAATTTGGCACAAATAGGTTATTTTTCATGATAGAGCACCCGTTCTGTCACTGATTCCGCAACATGTTGTGAAATCTGATTCGCAAAAGGACGCGATTCACCAACCATACTATTATTATTGACGAAAAAGTTCCATCAGTAAACTCATTCCTACTTTGTCTGGAATCTCTTCACACCGCTTCGCTTTCTCATCGCAAATAGGAATGAAAGCAACGGACAGAGCACTTTCCTCAACTATACTTTCCAGGGTTTGAAAAACAAGCGCGATTAGCGTATTTAGCCACTCTTCATTCTTCCATGCTCCTCATCACTCTCTCGGTCTCATAATCCAATTAGCACGTTTGGTTAGCAAACCCAATAAATACTTACAGTTAGAAAAGTGCTACAGTAAGCTATCCGCCCAAAGACAACCCGCAACCGTGTCCACTATGGGCACAGGTAGAGTTCGTTAGAACGAACTTCTCAATACAGATGAACAATGACGTGGTCACTAAAGAGCGAGAATGAATCGAGAAAGAGAAGAATAATCGAGAGACGCTGAAGAAGAATTAGGAGATGTGCAGACTGGTCATTTTCGCCAAAAAAATGTTTCATTATGCACTTTTGGCGACGAGACGCCCCGCGGTTTTAGAAGAATAATGCGTGAAACTAATAATCATTGTACTGGCACAGTCCGTACATCTCTACAATGAATGCGCTTTCGTCACTTCATGAGTAGAGGATACGAATCGTGTACTTTTGACGGTTATATTTCACGATAAATGCATAATGACCCTGTGCCTTATTGTCTTCAGATGGGCGAAACATAAGCATCAAAAGTTCGTATCCTCTAAAGAGAATATATTCATGACAGGAATGAGCGGGGTCCCGGGCCAGATAGGCCCCTTTCGTTGCCTTATTGTTCTTTCCCCGTCTGCCGTCTCTCAATCTCTCTACTCTCCCTATCCTCCCTATCTCTCGTTGTGCTCATCCCCTCCCTCTGATCCCCTCAGAGAGTGGGTAGGGATTGAGAGGGAGCGGGGGGGGGGGGCGACTAAGAGAGACTCAAAGAGTACAGACGAAGAGGAAGCGGCCACTTGCCATGATCGTCTCAATCCTCCCGCAAACATACCGCGGGGAGATGCATTGCTCGATGAGACGAGCCATATCAAAGGGGACGGAATATTGGAAATGTGCAGACTATTTATTTTACTTATTATTCCTTTCATTTACGCCGAAGCCTGCGGTCAAGCGTCTGGCTCTAGTACAATGATTATGGTTTCACTCATCACGACGCGTCTCGTCGCCAAACGCAGCGAATCAAACGGACTCGATCACAGTTCTCGAATGAATATGACTTACACCTCGAGACAACCTTATCCTTAGAAAGCGATTACTGAAAGAGGTGAGAGAAAATATTCATTTTGAAGAATGTTATGGCCATTTGAATTTTCGGCGTTTTAGCGAAACACCCATTATTCAATGCCCCACCACAAGCGCAAAATCAAGATTTTCAAAAATCTGGAAACGCCGTTTTGCTCTCCATATCTTGAAATACCGTCAAGCGAGCGAACATGGGCCCATCTTTGTAACAATTGTAACAAATTGTGACATTTGTGCGACCACAACTTTTTCCAGAGTTATCCTAGAACTTTGGCATCATAATCCTTTCATCGAGTTCTACCTGCCTTTAAAATTTGGTGCCGATCTGAAGACTTTGAAATTTTGTTTCAAAATGTTTGTAACAATTGTAACAATTGTAACAATTGAGTTTTCCGTATGCAAATTTCTCGGAATCCAACGATCTTAAAAATTTGCAGATAGATAGATCTCGTCAAGACGATTCCAAAAAGTCCAACCAGAACTCTCTAGCACCACATTGAAGAAAGTTATGCCCGTTGTTTGTTACAAACTTGGGCTCATGTTTACTCGCTTGACGGTACCTGTAAGACTGTTTTCATTAAATTCGGCGTTTGTGAAATTTCTACCGCCAGGGCCTCTCGATTCTCTGAATAGGATATATTCCATGAATTGTGTAATTTTGGCACCGTGCCAAAGTGGGGTCCCCCCCAAAATAAAAACATGAACACATGAAAAAACACATGAAAAAAATGTTTGCAAGATTGTAACGTGCCATCACTGTGAACTCTAAAAGTCAACTAAGCGAGTTGCACGCTTACCTCTACTAAACGACGAAATTGATCTACAGATTTTTCCCAATCGCGACTGGATCTGTGTCTCTCCAATTTCCATGTTCTCTCACCTCTTCTCTCCTAATTCTGTATTATATATTTATCGACATGCTTGCGCATGAATTCTTCTCATACTCTTCTACCTAATCTATAAAGCAGAACGCTGTGGGAATGTCGAGTGCGCAGCACCGTGGTTGGCATTTGCTAGCCATTTGCCACTATCAGTTGCAGCGAGAAACAGTGGAAACGATTGAAAGAAGCTCGCAAATGACTCATGCATGCGGATCTCCCGCGTTCACTTCGTATCAATCACATCGTGGAATGGATGACTCACAGCAAAAACGTATTTAGACGGGTGCAGAGATTTCGACTATCTCTAGCCGTCTCGCCATCATACGGGTTGCCCTCCCTCCTGTCCTGCTCTTTCCGTCAAGGTTCCCCGAGATGAACATATTGACCTTCGTGGTATATAAGGAATGTGATAGAGCACGTTCCGCAGTTCTCTCTTGCTCTCAATACTATCCAATTATTCTGTGAGTAGGTAGATCCAATGTTTCGACTAAATGATCATCTTGTTTCAGAAAACCATTCCAATCATGAACACCATTTTTCTCGTTTTCTCCATATTCTCAGTTGGATATGCGGTGGATGTTATACTATACATGGATGCCGATTTCAATGGTACGCTATTCATTCTTTTTCAAATAAATGTCTTCTTACATATGTTACATTAGAGAACATAGTATGTTTGAAGGAATACTAGAATATTGCTATACTTCATGTTGAGATTCATGTTATCCTTTTTTTCCGACGAGAGAGCGACGCGGTTTAAAAAGAGCGCAAACGAAGTTGGAATATATTTACAGACGGAACATTTTCGCCCCCCCCCATAGTCAGTTCCAAAATTGCAGGACCATCAGTGGATATTCGCGGAGATGGATGCGTTCAACTTGATGCTTTGTGGAACGATAGGGCATCTTCGATCAATACGAGGGTAAGCAATCTTAGATAAATTTAGATAGCTTATACAATCTCCAATACTATAACAAAGCAGATTATTCGAAAAAAAAACTACATTTTCAGGGAGGATGCGTTATTGTGTACGAACACGGTCAGTGTCGCGGCAGAAACTTTCGAATTCAGCCTGGTAGGTAGTTTTTTTTCATTTTACAACATTTCCACTGGGAAAGCGGCGATCATAAGGCCTATAAGAGATGGCATATATCCTGATCTATGATCTCTGAACTTTCATTTATTGCGTTTCTTTGCAGGTACTAATTGCCACGCTAATCTCGGCCAGTGCGGTCTTAATGATCAAGTTACTTCGCTGGCCAATTGCTGATTTCTTTTTACGTCTATTTACGTGTATTCACTTTAATTTAGTATATAAAAATATATGTATATATCATGTCTCCTTATTCAGATAAAAAATATCAATTGATCAAACATAACAAGCGCTATGGCATCTTTGCGACTGTGCGTCGGTGTTGTATGGCATTTGTGGCTGAGAAAAACGTTCCGTCTATTGCCTTCATTACTGTTTTCAACGAGAGAGCGAAGTAGACGGCGGTGGTGGTAGTGTTGCATACTTTGACCCTGCCTCTCGATCTCATCTACACCGTAAAGAGCATCTTGAAATGCCTATTGGACACCGTTCTAACCTCCTCTCTCCTATTCCCTGTCCCGTATTCCCCCATTATATTCATAAAAAAACCCCCGCGCCGACTGAAGAATTTATAAAGAAATTAGCGATGAGTGATGGTGCACGATTGTACAGCATGTTGAGTTGAACACCGATAATCAAGGTTTCGTGTTTAGTTGAGATGATATGTAACTTTTCGGGAGCTGATTATTTGTTCATTATATTTATCTAACGGGTGACAACTGATGGAAGGAAAAAGAGTAAGTCATTACGTAAATGGTGGCTATTGCTAAATAAGCAAAATACCTATAAAAACAACGCTAATAAGCTAATTGTAAATACCGAGTATCACTGCCATGTAGAATATAACATGAGAAGATTGAAATTAAATTATAGTGGACTAAAAAGATCCGTCTGCAAATCATTCCGAATATAAGGCGAGAGAGTGTGCAAAAGTGAGAGAATTAGACTCATTTTGGAATCAAAGTAACGGACGGACCGGTTTCCTCCACACGTAGATAGGAAATCGGGACCTCGTTACCGCGCCTCTGACGTTGTTTAGAGCATTTCGACCTGCAATAAGCTAAATTATCATTTTTCATAAATAAGTATCTTATTTTTCCATAAAGTTACACTATGTAGTTACAAAACTCACTTCAACGCAGCCCTCAGTATAGCTCAGGTAGTGTAGTTCTACGAGGTAATCGGGCACGTCTTTCTCATTGTCTCTGTAAATGAAGATTGTATTCCAGTGTTCATAATCATAGTTTACAGTAACCCATTATCATAGTTACAGTTCATATTATTTTCCCTGCGTGATGAAAAGATGAATAATTAATGAATGAATACATTCACATTATTTTTTTTACCTGGCATGGACTTCGTTCCTATTCTCCTCGTTGTTTTCTTGAGAATCTTCTTCAAAATTGTAATCAAAGGATCGGTCCTGTAAAGGCATCTCAAGAGTACTTTCACATTTGCAAACATTTGCAAATTGAAACTGAAATTAAACTAAACATTTGCTAACTGATTAAATTTAATTAAATTATTTCATTTATAATAATTTCTGAATTTTATTAAAGCTTACGTAGGAGAAGTCGCTGGCTTCAGAGGTAGCGGGAGTCTTTCTTCTGACGGACTCCTTCTCCTCTTCCTTCTTTCGAACTTCTGCTTCCAACTGAGCCTGAGATCAAAGATTGTGAAGTTGCTGGTTACTTATTCCGAGCCTTCTTGCCAAACAAAGCCTGATACACTAAAATACGAAAGAAAACTTTTTCGCTGACTAACATAATTGTTTGCGAAACTCTTCAAACCTTCAATATTTCCAATCTCTTGGCCCTCTCCTCTCGTTCCACCTCACTGTCCATTTCCTCACTAGACGATATGATGCGAATCGGCCGCTAAAAGGCGCGAATTCAAATTTGAATATATTTAACAGAATGCAAGGCAAAAAATATAAAATAATCTTTCATGAAACATAAGTATCAAAAGGACTATTGCAGAACACTATTAGATACGTGCTAATTCTAAGTTTTAATTTGAGGAAACCATATGTGATCTTGGAAATGCTCCTCCCACAATTCGTATACAATAAAACCACACTAACTTCACTCTCCGATTGTTCCTCCTCTTCCACCTTCTCCTCCTCCTCTTCTCCTTCACTTTCATCAGAAGATGCACCGTCCGACAGTGCCTTGGCCGTTGCGTAACGCGTGAATCGGCGGACTCGGGGCTTTGGGACCTAAATAATATTAGATTAAATCTAAATTATTCGATGAACTCGTCATACCTTATTTTATTCCCCAAACATCCTCAAAATTACCTCGTTAAAATCCCGTGCATATTCCATGTCAGCTTCGTAACCATCGAGTGATCCTGTCCAATCATAACACGGAGTGCTTCTCTTTGGAGAAACCTGCGCAATTCTTCTTCAAAACGACATTTCCATATAATAGTTCATTAATATGGATAAAAGAAAAGCTATAATACCTCAGTATTCGATCCATCGTGCCGTCTCTTGACTGATCGTAAGAGGGAATCCGAGTCCCGAGCGAGAACCGAAGCAACCGAATGAAGAACGGAAGAGAGGGACATTGGGAGGGGGCTGAAGGGTATACGGTAGCTTACAAGGTATGATTACATGTACAAGCCTAGCGAGAACAACACGTCTATGGAAAAGCAGCTGAGAGCTATAAAGAGCATAAGACACTGATTCAGATATGGCTCCTTGGCCCCTTATATACCCTCGCCAAGTTTCCTATCACCTCTTACCACTCCCAGCGCTACGCGCGATTCTTTGCCGAGGGGAGGGAATTGGGTGTATCTAATGAGAGAGTTACGGTAGAGGGTGTGAAGAGAGGGTGAAGGGAGGGTGTGAAATAGAGGGGATAGAGGGGCTGGGAACTGAGGCTGATTTGTGAAGGTGGGTACACATTGCAACTGATCCGAATTTATAATCAGATATTCGAGATTGCTGAACTAATCAATACCTAAAAGAAATTAATGACTGCATGAAAGACCCACCCTTAGTATTCGGCACATTCCAACGAGAATTCGACGATCCCCTGGCACTTCCGTATTCTTTCGGAATAATATTTTTGAAAATGCATTTGCCTCTTGTACGCTCGGGAATTAAGACGAATTCCAGGTATGCCTTAAATACCATAGCAGACATTTGACTGGCATACATGGAAATGTCAGACCGCGTGTTTCCCAAAAGATCTTATAGATAAAGGCACGGGGCCTGAATCCATTAGTAAGAATGGGCCAGTGATCACATGAAGTTAACAAGTTTATCACGACATCAGTAATGGCGGAAAACCGGCAATTAGACTTTAGCCAATCCGGCCACTACATATTCCTCAATTCCGCACTCGTCGCTTCCTCTGCGAATCTTGAAGAACCCCTCGTCTCCCCATTCTACCGCCCACGAATTGGCACAAAGCCAGTACTCGACTCCATTCTCTACACCCCAACCGAGAATCTTGATCGCATGGCCTCCTTGAGAATCGCCATATGTGTGCTGAAAGTTCAAAGCAATAAGTTTTGATAATCTTTCGAATTAACATTTAACAAATATTTAACAAATATATAAAACAGTAAATAGCTTACCTGGTATACACCAGACTGGTAATGTTCAAAGTCTGCAAAAACCTCAAAAGCAGCTTCGACCGGTCCATTAGTAATGATTTCCGTTTGAATGGCGAGGGTGTTGTTGGCAGGAAGGGCATAGGCAGATTTTCCTGTGAAAGGAAGTTAGGATCTGTCATCTTCTAGTTTCACCATAACAATGGAACTTTTACTTTCTTCTCTCTACACCATCTTGTTGCTACCTTATTGTTTTGTCGATCTGTAATTATACAGATGCATAATATGCTATTATCGATAAATATATCACACATACCATAGTGCTTGTCCATTGCATAGGACACGTTGTAGTTGTTGTTGTTGCACGAGTTTGTACACGTGGGAGTTCTGTGATTGAGTCCGCATTTCCTCGATTCGTTGTCGTGTTCCTTTCCATTCTCGTCAGTATGCACACCACACGGCTCGATCTCGTACGGCTCATAGTACTCCTGAAAAAGAGATGCGACGCGTCGGGGACGCGTCGCGGCTCACCAAAACAACTTACGTTCTCGTAGAATCCACTGCCTATGACCAGTCCGTTGGAGTTCCAGAACTTACACGCTATGAGAGGGTCTCCGCCTGCTTGACATAAGCGTAAAGATTTGTTTACTAAGATTCGGCTAATATGAGTAAAACACGTCTCATTCGTACCGTTAAGCTAGTAAATTGTGGGCCGTGTTTGAAACACTTGAAACAAGGCCATATCTCGGCTGGGAAAGGTCGTACAGAGTTCTGGTTGGAATTTTTGGAATCCACAGGACGAGTTCTATTTGTGTATCAAGTTTGGTAACGATTCCTCAAGTTTAAAGACCTTTAAAACGTAAAAATGTGGCATTGGAGAGGCTCGAACTGGGATAGAGAGAATTTATCGGGATTTCTAAGATAAAAGCCGTTTTAACCGGTTTAAAGTTGTCTAATCATCACCAAACACAAGTAGATCTCGTCCTGAGAATTCCAAAAATTCCAACCAGAACTCTGTACGACCTTTCCCAGCCGAGATATGGCCTTGTTTCAAGTGTTTCAAACACGGCCCACAATTTACTAGCTTGACGGTATATTCAATAACTCATAAAAATCAGCCTCACCTCTACATCCATATCCACAATCCTTGCAGTATGATAGCAAGTCATCAGCCGAAATGGAAACATTTACGCTTCCTCCAGATCCAATGCAGATTCGATCGGATATAGCCGCTGCTCCAGCAACCGCCCAGCATGAACCTCAAATACGGACCGTAGTCTCACGCGTTTCGGCTGCGTAGATCTCTCCTATGGTCGCGGATGCAGGCCATGCAGTTCGCGAGTCGAAGGATTCGGGAATGGAGAGGGGAAGCGGAATCTGAAGAAGATCTACTAGCAAGGATTTCTCTTTTTTTTCATAGTATGAAGATTACAAATAATATATATTGGATACGGGAATTTGCAAATAAAACTTACTTGTTGAACCGGAAGAGCGACGTTCGGTTTGAGGAATTCCATATCCATGAGATAGTCCAGTCTGCTCGACTTCGGTACTGCAGCCTACAAACTTTACTTTATAATAATTTTCAAGTGAGATGTGAATCAAGAAAACTGCAAGTTTTACTCTAGACAGGTTAGAAAAATCAAGAGATTGTTCCGTATTATTCCACGACCCGCGACGCGTCCCCGACGCGTCGCATATCTTTTTCAGCAGTACTGTAAGCCGTACGAGATCGAGCCGTGTGGTATGCATACTGACGAGAATGGAAAGGAACACGACAACGAATTGAAGAAAACTCAATCACAACTCAATCACAGAACTCGCACGTTTATAAACTCGTGCAATAACAACAACTACAACGTATCCTATGCAATGGACAAGCACTATGGTATGTGTGATATATTTATCGATAATAGCATATTATGCATCTGTATAATTACAGATCGACAAAACGATAAAGTAATAACAAGATGGTATAGAGAGAAGAAAGTAAAAGTTCCATTGTTATGGTGAAACTGGAAGATGACAGATCCTAACTTCCTTTCACAGGAAAATCTGCCTATGTCATTCCTGCCAACAACACCCTCTCCATTCAAACGGAAATCATGACTAATGGACGGGTCGAAGCTGCTTTTGAGGCTTATGCAGACTTTGAACAGTACCAGTCTGGTGTATATCAGGTAATCTATTTACTGTTTTATATATGTGTTAAATATTTGTTAAATGTTAATTCGAAAGATTATTAATATATTTATCGATAATAGCATAATTCGAAAGATTATTAATATATTTATCGATAATAGCACACAGTGATCCGACCAATGCAACAGGGGGCGAGGGATGGGGTTCGAACCCCCGACCATCCGCTTGCAAAACGAACGCGCTATCCACTAGGACACAGCTCCAACTGGTTGTGGGAGTCAGGGCGCGCATGTATTGTTGCTGTATCTCTATTCGGAAAATGGTTTCGGAAGAGCGACGGAGCAACTTTGGCAGGGTATAACAATATTATTCCTGAGAAATTCGAACAAAACTCTCCGTAGCGCTTTAGACGGCCAAGCATACTATCCATATCTAGAAGAAGATGATCATGGTATGTTTCATCTCTGAGAAATAAGGGTTCAAAAAGGCATCTTTTAATTTCATTTATTTGCTTTTTCTCCGAATAGGGTTAGAAATCGAAACAAAACTCTCCGTAGTGTTGTGGAAGGGTATAAGCTCTTTCATATGGCACTAAGTTCGTTTTTCAGTCTCTTATAATCTCTGAGAAATAAGGGTTTTACGTCTTCAGCAGGGTCAAAATGCACCTTTTCACTGATATTTTGCTTATATCTTTTGAATATACGAAACTTTCCCTAATATTCAACAAATAAAGGCAAAAAACCGGAAATAAATTGATAAACTGGTGCGCGAACGCCAAAATTTCCATTAGAGAGTAGGCCGTGGTGTGTCTGTGAGTGCACGGCGCGGACGACGTTTTCTAAACGTCATAATGCCGCACTCCCTTTAGGGTCGAATCACTGTGTAGCATTTATCGATAATAGTATTAAAACTTACTGTTTTGAACTTTCAGCACACATATGGCGATTCTCAAGGAAGCGACGAGTGCGGAATTGAGGAATATGTAGTGGCCGGATTGGCTAAGGTCTAATTGCCGGTTGTCCGTCATTACTGATGTCGTGATAAACTTGTTAACTTCATGTGATCACTGGCCCATTCTTACTAATGGATTCAGGCCCCGTGCCATCTATATGATCTCTTAATAAACTCGGGTCCGAGATTTCCATGTATGCCACTCAAATGTCTGCTGTGGTAAAGGCATGCCGGAATTCGTCTTAATTTCCGAGCGTGCAAGGGGCAAATGCATTTTCAAAAACATTATTCCGAAAGAATACGGAAGTGAAAGGGGATCGTCGAATTCTCGTTGAAATGTGCCGAATAGTAAGGGCGAGTCTTTCATGCAGTCATTAATTTCTTTTAGGTATTGATTAGTTCAGCAATCTCAAATATCTGATTATAAATTCGGATCAGTTGCAATGTGTACCCACCTTCACAAATCAGCCTCAGTTCCCAGCCCCTCTATCCCCACTATTTCACACCCTCCCTTCACCCTCTCTTCACACCCTCTACCGTAACTCTCTCATTAGATACACCCAATTCCCTCCCCTCGGCAAAGAATCGCGCGTAGCGCTGGGAATGGTAAGAGGTGATAGGAAACTTGGCGAGGGTATATAAGGGGCCAAGGAGCCATATCTGAATCAGTGTCTTATGCTCTTTATAGCTCTCAACTGCTTTTCCATAGACGTGTTGTTCTCGCTAGGCTTGTACATGTAATCATACCTTGTAAGCTACCCTATGCCCTTCAGCCCCCTCCCAATGTCCCTCTCTTCCGTTCTTCGTTCGGTTGCTTCGGTTCTCGCTCGGGACTCGGATTCCCTCTTACGATCACTCAAGAGACGGCACGATGGATCGAATACCGAGGTATTATAGCTTTTCTTTTATCCATATTAATGAACTATTATCTGGAAATGTCGTTTTGAAGAAGAATTGCGCAGGTTTCTCCAAAGCGAAGCACTCCGTGTTATGATTGGGCAGGATCACTCGATGGTTACGAAGCTGACATGGAATATGCCCGGGATTTTAACAAGGTAATTTTGAGGATGTTTTGGGGGATAAAATAAGGTATGACGAGTTCATCGAATAATTTAGATTTAATCTAATATTATTTAGGTCCCAAAGCCCCGAGTCCGCCGATTCACGCGTTACGCAACGGCCAAGGCA
>LS837716.1:115065-133940 GCA_900490955.1 Micoletzkya japonica
TACTTATGTTTCATGAAAGATTATTTTATATTTTTTGCCTTGCATTCTGTTAAATATATTCAAATTTGAATTCGCGCCTTTTAGCGGCCGATTCGCATCATATCGTCTAGTGAGGAAATGGACAGTGAGATGGAACGAGAGGAGAGGGCCAAGAGATTGGAAATATTGAAGGTTTGAAGAGTTTCGCAAACAATTATGTCAGTCAGCGAAAAAGTTTTCTTTCGTATTTTGGTGTATCAGGCTTTGTTTGGCAAGAAGGCTCGGAATAAGTAACCAGCAACTTCACAATCTTTGATCTCAGGCTCAGTTGGAAGCAGAAGTTCGGAAGAAGGAAGCGGAGAAGGAGTCCGTCAGAAGAAAGACTCCCGCTACCTCTGAAGCCAGCGACTTCTCCTACGTAAGCTTTAATAAAATTCAGAAATTATCATAAATGAAATAATTTAATTAAATTTAATCAGTTAGCAAATGTTTAGTTTAATTTCAGTTTCAATTTGCAAATGTTTGCAAATGTGAAAGTACTCTTGAGATGCCTTTACAGGACCGTTCCTTTGATTACAATTTTGAAGAAGATTCTCAAGAAAACAACGAGGAGAATAGGAACGAAGTCCATGCCAGGTAAAAAAAATAATGTGAATGTATTCATTCATTAATTATTCACCTTTTCATCACGCAAGGAAAATAATATGAACTGTAACTATGATAATGGGTTACTGTAAACTATGATTATGAACACTGGAATACAATCTTCATTTACAGAGACAATGAGAAAGACGTGCCCGATTACCTCGTAGAACTACACTACCTGAGCTATACTGAGGGCTGCGTTGAAGTGAGTTTTGTAACTACATAGTATAACTTTATGGAAAAATAAGATACTTATTTATGAAAAATGATGATTTAGCTTATTGCAGGTCGAAATGCTCTAAACAACGTCAGAGGCGTGGCAAATAACGAGGTCCCGATTTCCTATCTACGTGTTAGTTCAGCATTTTACGAGTGTTTCATTGAAATCCAGCTCCCTTATGTATCTCTTCCCCGATCTTTTCTTATACCAGACCTGTAATAATTTAATTTCAATCTTCTCATGTTATATTCTACATGGCAGTGATACTCGGTATTTACAATTAGCTTTTTAGCGTTGTTTTTATAGGTATTTTGCTTATTTAGCGCTAGCCACCATTTACGTAATGACTTACTCTTTTTCCTTCCATTAATTGTCACCCGTTAGATAAATATAATGAACAAATAATCAGCTCCCGAAAAAGTTACATATCATCTCAACTAAACACGAAACCTTGATTATCGGTGTGCAACTCAACATGCTGTATAATTGTGCACCGTCACTCATCGCTAATTTCTTTCTAAATTCATTAGTCGGGACGGGGGTTGAGGGGAAATAAATAGAATGGGGGAATACTCGGGACAGGAAATAGGAGAGAGGAGGTTAGAACGGGGTCCCACAGGTATTTTAAGATGCTCTTCACGGTGAAGATGAGATCGAGAGGCGGGGTCAAAGTATGCAACACTACCACCACCGCCGTCTACTTCGCTCTCTCGTTGAAAACAGTAATGAAGGCAACAGACGGAACGTTTTTCTCAGCCACAAATGCCATACAACACCGACGCACAGTCGCAAAGATGCCATAGCGCTTGTCATGTTTGATCAATTGATATTTTTTATCTGAATAAGGGAGACATGATATATACATATATTTTTAAATACTAAATTAAAGTGAATACACGTAAATAGACGTAAAAAGCTATCAGCAATTGGCCAGCGAAGTAACTTGATCATTAAGACCGCACTGGCCGAGATTAGCGTGGCAATTAGTACCTGCAAATAAACGCAATAAATGAAAGTTCAGAGATCATAGATCAGGATATACGCCATCTCTTATAGGCCTTATGATCGCCGCTTTCCCAGTTGAAATGTTATAAAATGGAAAAAACTACCTACCAGGCTGAATTCGAAAGTTTCTGCCGCGACACTGACCGTGTTCGTACACAATAACGCATCCTCCCTGAAAATGTAGTTTTTTTTCTTTCGAATAATCTGCTTGCTGCTATAGTATTGGGGATTGTATAAGCTATCTAAACTTATCTAAGATTGCTTACCCTCGTATTGATCGAAGATGCCCTATCGTTCCACAAAGCATCAAGTTGAACGCATCCATCTCCGCGAATATCCACTGATGGTCCTGCAATTTTGGAACTGACTATGGGGGGGGAATCGCTCTCTCGTCGGAAAAAGGATAACATGAATCTCAACATGAACTATAGCAATATTCTAGTATTCCTTCAAACATACTATGTTCTCTAATTGTAAGAAGACATTTATTTGAAAAAGAATGAATAGCGTACCATTGAAATCGGCATCCATGTATAGTATAACATCCACCGCATATCCAACTGAGAATATGGCGAAAACGAGGAAAATGGTGTTCATGATTGGAATGGTTTTCTGAAACAAGATGATCATTTAGCGAAACATTGGTTCTACCTACTCACAGAACAATTGGATAGTATTGAGGGCTAGAGAGAACTGCGGAACGTGCTCTATCACATTCCTTATATACCACGAAGGTCAATATGTTCATCTCGGGGAACCTTGACGGAAAGAGCAAGACAGGAGGGAGGGCAACCCGTATGATGGCGAGACGGCTAGAGATAGTCGAAATCTCTGCACCCGTCTAAATACGTTTTTGCTGTGAGTCATCCATTCCACGATGTGATTGATACGAAGTGAACGCGGGAGATCCGCATGCATGAGTCATTTGCGAGCTTCTTTCAATCGTTTACACTGTTTCTCGCTGCAACTGATAGTGGCAAATGGCTAGCAAATGCGAACCACGGTGCTGCGCACTCGACATTCCCACAGCGTTCTGCTTTACATATTAGAAGAGTATGAGAAGAATTCATGCGCAAGCATGTCGATAAATATATAATACAGAATTAGGAGAGAAGAGGTGAGAGAACATGGAAATTGGAGAGACACAGATCCAGTCGCGATTGGGAAAAATCTGTAGATCAATTTCGTCGTTTAGTAGAGGTAAGTGTGCAACTCGCTTGGTTGATTCTTAGAGTTCACAGTAATGACACAGCAAACCGAGAACGGTACGTTACGATCTTGTAAACAGTTTTTCATGTGTTTGTGTTAGACAATCAGTAGAAGTAAATATTATTTACTAAATACTAAAATTTACTAAATAAGCGGTTGTGGTGGAGAAAAATAATGCTAAAAACAACAGAAAAGGAGCTAATGAAGCGAAACTATTTAATTACTATAAATCTACCGTAACCAAATATGTCATGAATATGTCCTAGTCGCGTGCGTTGTGTACCTACAGTATCCCAAAAGAGTACTAAACGGCGGCACTGCCTCCGGCTTTCTGCCATTTTCAAATAGATTTTATTGTTTTTTTCGTTTATAGATGCATTGCTGGTAATGCTTTTCTGGTTGATTGTCTTTATCTGCTCACTATTTGTTCTTTTTTGCAGAGGCTCGCTGGTTACTGCAAGAACCCTTGATCAGCGGCTTCTTTCATTGTTCGTGGAGTCGATTTACCACACGTGTGCACACGACAGGTGAGATTAGGTGTATATTCTATTTTTTTTTGTAATTCAAGTTTTATCGCAGTACATTTTTTGAAATGCTCGACAGAATAGAAAAGCAAACTTATGTGAGAAAAGGAAGAGTTTGAACTGTGTGAGGCTTATCTACAGTTCATCCATGTTCAGCGGAATTGGCTTCATGCTCTCCTGAAAGCGAGTGCTTCGTGTACCTTATTCCAGCTGAATTTAGTCACTACTTTTCTGAGCACTTTTTCGTATTCCCCTTAGGTGAGAAACTTTGCCGTAAAACGTACCGTAACTCTCGATGGGGTCTTGGGCTTCCTCGGAGCATTGGGCGGCGTTACAGTGTTCACCTATAAGTGTTAGTATAGTCTGAACTGCTTTATTCTTACCGAATTGAACGACGCTTCTGCGGCGATCCTGTCGACCTGCGCCTTCTGACTATCCGTAGTCGTGAGCGAGATCTTCTCCACTCGCACCACGAGAGACTCCATTACCTAGAATATTTCGCAAAAGAAATTGTAAAGAAATATTTCGTATCTCATGACTTCCGTATGGACGTTTCAAAAAAAATTGGCAAAGGAAAAAAAAACGGCGTCGTGATAAGCGATAAGCGACTGCGCAAAAGTGGCGGGAACTCTATGCGATGAGTCAGATTGAATAGTGGCGTAAGAAAGTGTACAAAACATATATTATTTAAAATGAACGTGTTTTTCAGCTCGCTATTTTAGCTCACATTCCATTTTATGCCTTCAAAAGTGGTCCATCTGATAAGGCAGCGTAACCATAATGTAGATAATGTTCTAACCATAATGTCCAGCAAACGCAGGCTATTTTTATGCATAGGTCGTGAATGTCCCGTGGTTTTCCCGTGGTATCAATAGTGCTCATGCCCTCCATCGCTAGCACCATTACTTTCTGCTGTAGATTTATGGCTAAATTCCGTCAAGATCGTTCCAGAAATGCTGTAAATTCATCTTTTCCAACAGTTGTGCGCCATGAATGAACTGTGTTCGGAAAGAATATTGTTATGAATTCATTTTGTTCAGTTTTCTTAAGAGGTTGCACGCATACGCTTTGATGATTCGCCATGTTCAGTGAGATTAGAGCGTTTCGCACTATTATAATTGTCCATCGCAAAGTAATGACTATCTTTTCATCGAAACAATGAATGCGCTTTCAGT
Organism: Micoletzkya japonica; assembly: GCA_900490955.1. Taxonomy (NCBI): domain Eukaryota; kingdom Metazoa; phylum Nematoda; class Chromadorea; order Rhabditida; family Diplogasteridae; genus Micoletzkya; species Micoletzkya japonica. The sequence goes on from LS837716.1 coordinate 119,823, forward strand.
CGCCTAATTGCAAGCGGAACTTGTGACCCACGTTTAGGCGTATGTAGTTTGCATTCGTACAGGTTGACCTTACAACGTTTGTGCATCCAAGGGGCCGGGCCGGGCCGGGAAATAGCACTGGAAAATGTCGGCGCGCGTTGCGTGTGCCAAAAATGCTGAGAGATCTCGAGACCCTCGTGGCTCCGTCTTTTCCCGTTGTTTTGACTCGCCACGCTCCTCTATTGTCGGTCCCTGCGATATGGCGACTAGCTTTCCCTCTGAACAATGAATATGCCATTTTTATAGGATGGTTTGATTCCGCGAATTCGCTATTCAACGTAGTGCACTCAGTTCGGTTCTTTTTGATGGTGATGATAATTATGGCTTACCTTCGGTAGGATAGCAAATAGGGAGCGGGAAACGGACCATGTTCGTGGTTATACTTCGCCTGCATTTACAAACAGCCTTTTCTAAAGGGACGTGAAACGTAGCCGAAAACTTGGACCCTTTCGCGCTACCTAATATCATAATCAATGGGTCGCGAAACGTAGCCATCGAAAAAGACTGCCGAACGGAGTGATGCAACTCAATATCACCAAGCTAAGTTGAGCTGAAAGCGGTCCACTGAGCAAGTACCTGTCTGACCCACTGGACTCCACGAGATAGGATTGGCTTGTGTACCATCTTTTCCAAATCAAACGTCGGAGTGATCAATTCGGCCCCGAGAGACTCCGTCGGTGTTCGTTGTAGGTGAACGAGGGGTGCCTGAGGCGCTATCAACATGCCCCCAGGCGATCAGCCGGGCTCCATCTCGCCTACGGGCGACCTCGACCTCTCCCACTGGACCATACTCAAGGACGATCCGGACGAGTTTGCCGTGAGTTTACGCTTTTTTTGTTTTCTGCTTTATAGTAATAATTTGGGTCTCCGTGAAGCTTGCTAGAGATTTGCGGAGATAACTTATCCAATATGCGAATAGATGTACCGTAAGTATAATAGAAGCGTAGTCAACCACCAGCGCGAATGCGGTTTACGGTGTATACGAGCCTACTAGACGTTAATCATAACGCTTCTGGATTTGCTTCGTAAATAGAAATGAGACAATTGACGGACCACATTTTCCTCATCCGTACGGTACTAATGGTTGTCTGTATTTGCAAGCAAAGGTTAGAGTATGCGAACTCAGTACTCTGTACTCACCAAGTACTCTGAATTTTGTCGCCTTATCAAGCAAACGTTCGGGTAACTATTTAATTTCACGACGTTCTCCTCTATTCTCTCTCTTCGTCGTCATATTTCCTTGTAGTTCGCTCGACCGCACGGACACTCCGTAAACGATAAATAAATAAATAAACTGTTGGTTCAGGCACAAGACGTGCTGAGTGAGGTAGCCCGATGGAAGGCGATTGCCGACGTGCTCAAGGAGGTGGGATACCCGCTGCACCTGGGAACCGCCGTGGGCATCGACCATTTCACGGACGAGATACGGTAAGGGGGGGGTACGGTAGAGCCATACATGGGCGGATTTGTTATGTCTTGGCGAGTGAAGCATGGCTGTGTAAAAGGCCCCGAATGGAAGGCTCTAGTTTATAGCGTATTCGTCATGCTTGTAATACGGTAGAGGAAAATACGCCGTCACTTTGCCATCATTCCTGTTTACGGCGAGCGGAACTTTTTCGTCAATAGTGCGCGCTGTCTCTGTGTCTGCGGCATTGTAGGCGGCTCTACTTGGGATAAGCGTACTTGCATATAGGGGGGACAAGTCGTAATTTGCGGTTTTGTAGTCCCATTCCTTTTCGCGAAAGCTGCCCACGTATGATGATGCTCACCTGAGCGCATGTATTAATGGATCATGCGATGTGGGCGGGGGACGGTGTGTCATTTTGTGTTGGTTGACCTAGAGGGAGGGGACACAAGGCGATAGCGAGCAAAGTGCTGCTACGTGTGGGCAGCGCTGCTAAACATATTTTGAAAACGAGGACCATAAATATGTATCGATTAGCTTTCCTAGTAATTAGCGTATGTACGATGGTCCCATATATCAAATAGTGACGTCGTTGAATTTTAAAGTGCCTTGATTCTTTCATGGAGAAACGGATAAAAGTGCCTTGATTCGCACTAAAAAGCTCCAAATCCAGCATATTTTTACATAAACTGATGGATTTGGCTGCCAAAGTACATTGATTCTCCAAATTTTCACGGCAAAAAGTGCCTTGGTTACGTCGGTTCTGACGTACTATTTGATCTATGGATGGTCCACCGATAAGACATTGTTTTGGCTGGGTTTGTGGCTTTGCCAAGAATTGACGATATAGTTTAACTTATGCGCCTGAAGACTTGCGAACGACAAATGGTGAATCATGACGCTTATCCAGCGTGCAATCTCACTTTTTATCACTATACCAGTAGGCATGCAATGATGATGACAAGTGACGCAATGTAATTCAAGATAATTCTGACGCTGGTTATGTAGGACCACAGTCTCAGACTACATTATTGGAGCAGAATGAACACTCAGAGCGCTGTGCCACTTCGCCGATCGAATCCTCTTGGCAAAATGCCGACATAGGCTAATAGTCCAGCACTTTGAACGTGCATTTTCCTCCGATAATATTAGGTGGAGTTGTAAAGTGGCAAGTGGCCGTGGTGCACCGGCTACCGTACCTGCGAAGATGGTGAATTCCGGAGAGTTGCATTACATGCAAGTACTATTGAAGATAGGGAGTAGTACTAAACGCCTTCTATCTATTATATATCGAGATTCTCCTCCGTTGGCTCCCCAATCCCGGTATAAAGGGGACAAACTGAAACGACGGAACTGCTGCAGGCTGAAGGCGCGGTCGCTCGACACGTTCCTCGAGAAGGCCTGCCACTTTGAGGATACGGACGAGGACCCGTCGACCGACGTGGTGGGTACACAGCTAGAGACACAGTCGAATCAGCTCCTTTTTATGATTATCTTTCATCTAGATCAGCATAAGCAAGACATTGATGGCTTTATGCTTTATACATGAAAAACATGACCACGAAAAAGACCCGATTCGACGGCTCTAGTACACAGCACTAGAGCATTCCATTCGGGTTGTCTTTTTGAGCAATATGTACCGCTGCTTTTGGCGACGAGACGCGTCGCGGTTATGAATGATGTGCGAAACATATACATCAAAAAGACCCGAAGGGAATGCTCTACACAGCACGTTCATACTAGAGCCCTCGAATCGAGTCATTTTCGTGGTTATGTTTCATGTTTTGCATAAAGCCATCAAGGTGTTGCTTATACTGAACCAGATGAAAGATTACCACAAAAAATCACCAGATTCGACGGCTCTGGTCCATACTAGAGGTCAACGATTGGTTCCACTTTGACGCTTATGTTTCGTACAGCATTCATAGCTGCGACGCCTTCTGGCCACCAAACAAACATATTGTCGACAAGGAATCGAATAAAGATCTCTTACGTAGACAGCTTTTTGCTAATATTATAATTGTGCGAAGAAGGTATTCGTTCTTGATTGAATTGAATTTATCTCTTGATTGAAACATACTCCGTGCGGGTTCCGGCAGAAATGCGTAACCTTGCAGACGATCCAGCGGCTTCGCGTGCTGATCTGCCAAGGCGACTCGCTCGACGACTTCAAGAGGAAGAGTGGGTCTTTTTCGGGCTTTTAGGGCGGGTTTTATTTCAACTTTTTATTTTCTTCTGCCTTCCCTTCATCGGCCACCCTTTTCAAGGCACTACTGCGCATTTTGTGTTTTACTTTTATGTACAATAAGAGGAAATAATAATCTACATTAATTTTCGAAGCGTGCGAGAATCGTACTGCTACACAACTAGCCCGAAGCTTAATAATTAGAGGTCTGCAATCGAGTTCCTTTGGCCAATCATACGTGGGCAGCCCCATCCCCGCAATATTTTGAGAAACGTGCCTAACAATGTACGAAATTAAGCCTACCAATGGAAATTTTGTAGGAAATATAGGCCTTCCAAAGAAATATGGGCCTACCCCCCATACTTGCGGTTCGTGCCCACGTATGACACAACTAGCCCGAACCTTAATAATTAGAGGTCTGCAATCGAGTCCTTTTGGCCAAGGACGCTTGCTTCATTGCTTGCAGTAACGCGACGCATAAAGTGTGTATGAAGCGTAGCCGTAGCAGGGACTCGATTGCAGATCTCTGGAAATAATAATGTCTTTAGTGACCTCGCTCGACTACTCGCTCAAGTGCAATGTAATCTGGGAGTGCGACGCGATCGCGTACAGGTGCAATACGTGCGCGCTCACTCCGTGTAAGTCACCATTTCATTTTTTTAAACGTTTTTTGTTGCATTTATAGAGTTAGCTGATCTCTTGCGCTGTGCATGATAAATAATGACGATGGGGGAAAATGTTGATTGATGGAGGAAAAAAATTTTTTGAATCAAAGAAAATGAAAATGAAACTTTGAATTGTCAGGTATGTCGCTGTGCGCTACGTGCTTCAAGGGAGGAGAGCACGAGGGACACGACGTCACGAGGTTTGCCTATATAATTTTCGAAAATGCTTGAAATAATTCGGAAGGATATCCACTTAAAGAGGCAACCGTCGTTTGACATTAGTCGCTAATTGAGCTCTCTGCCAATGACCGCGTTTCTCGTACCTATGGTGCGGGCCTTGGCAAGCTAATGTTTCGAATAAATGACGGCCTGCGTTCTCCAGCTATCCGGCTTTTCCGGTTTCCGCATCTTTCCTAGGTCAGAGAATGAAAGTGCAGATTCTTCTCTCGTGAGGGCGGAGCCTGCGACTGCGGCAATGAAGACGTTCTACTGGAGAGCGGGTGGGTCATGCGGGTGTATTCTCTTAGGGTTGGGAAGTGTGAACTGTTCTGGAATATGAATGTTAATTGTTCTGTAGATGGAGCGAGAGATAATGTCTACGCTAGGTGAACTTTCACATTTGTTAATTAGTTTGCATTCCCAACCGTCGATCCCATTGGCGGCCAGCAATCCTGCAGTCTGGCTTTTGTTGTTGTTGTTTTTTTTTTGAATGTGAAGCATAGCTATCAGAAAGGCGCGAAACACATACTCTATGTTCAGGTTCTGTACCCGGCACGGCACGAAAGCCGTGCGTCCCGCACCACCCCCGAAGACCGTCGTCAGCCTCGCTGAGTGAGTCATGCATTTCATAGGATGAAAGTCCGGGAAAAAAGCATTATTCAATCGGAATCTATCCTTCAGATATAGGATACTAATGATAAGAGATGAAGTGTTTAGCCCTTTATGCTTCTTTTGAAGCATAGTTCGCTGCAATCTAAAAGGGAGGGGCTTTGACGTAGATGGGAGAGGTTAGAAACTTTGAATTTTCTCCAAAAACCTAACTCGTTCTAACCTCTCCCATCTATATATCAAAGGCGCCTCCTTTGGATCCCAATCCACTGCTAGTCCAGATAAAGTTGTAAAACTAAAAAAAAGGCTAAAATTATTGCAGGTACGTGCTGGCCAAGGTCCTCGTGCGGCTGTTCATTCGCTTTCGTGGATGGCGCATCGCTGTGGTATGTACGAGATTATTTTAGTCGTGATTATCTTAGTCGTGATTATCTTAGTCGTGATTATCTTAGTCGTGATTATCTTAGTCGTGATTATTTTAGTCCAGCAACAAGATCCGAAGGGAATGTTCTGAACGGGGAAGCTGTCGACAGTCTGTCTTGCTGGTAGAGAGCATTCCATTTGGGCGTCTTTTCGATGGCTATGCTTCATGAACAGTTGATAATGCACCCTTGTTAGCACCTGTGGCGGGCGAAGCGTAGCCTTTTGAAATACCCGAATGGAATGCTGTGCTGTGCGAGATTGTCGCGATTATTTTAGTCCATAGGGTTTTCCCGCTATTCCCGAATGCATCAACCTTTCGCTGCTTTGTGAATGCGCTTCTGAGCTCTCTGGTATGACGAGGTCGCGTGCGCGTTCCCAATTGTACTTTGCAACGCCATTGTAGCGACAATCGTGAGTTATGCATGGCCAATCGAAAATGTCTGTCGAAATCGGGCCTTCCCAAATTAAGGTCCACGTATGTTTCCATTTGACGGGAAGCTATCGAAGGTCTTGCAGGAGGTGCACACTCCGGAAGACCCGCTGGGCTTCAGTACGGCACGACTGAACAAGAGCGAGAAGATTGTCGCCTTTCTGCAGGTAGTTTTTTTTTGCTGGACACTTGTTTGAGGGCAGAGTTGCCAGTAGTAGAATTTTCAGTCGCTACAATAGCTTCTCAGTAGATTAATGTAAATATATTTCTTCTTTTCCGGATAATGAGGATGGGCGCGCAATTTTATTCGTTTTAGGAAGTGGTCGAGATCGGAGGGCCGTTGCGCGATGCGCTAGCGAAGATTCTGATCGATCAGGACTTTTACGACAAATTGCAGCAGAAGGTAGGAATCCGAGTGGCGTTGATTGCAATCTGTACTCGAGAGACACTTTTAAAACGACACTTCCTCAACTGCTCATATGGTTGAGAGAAATGTGGTCCTGCAGTCGTCTCATTTCTATTTCCGACGAAAGATCGAAGCGGCATGAAGGGGGTGCAGACAAAGTAGGAATGAGCGTTTGCCGACGGAACGCTTTCGTCAGTTATGCTATAGGAACGCTAAGATATGATATTGCAGGCTCTGGACACGTCGTGGGTCGTCAGTCGCTCGTCTACCTTGGAATGGAAGCACTCTCCGATCCTTGTCGTACGCTATATTTGCCGCCTTTATCTATAATCTTTAAAAAAAACTACGATATTCATGTATTTTCTATATCAGTTAAGGAATAAAATAGTACAGTTGTACATAGGAGGGATTCATGCAAATATCTTTTTTTTTATTTTTTAAAGAAAATTATAGAACGAAATCTTCGACAAGTTTGCGACGAAGGAGTCGAAGCAGCTGTTTGAGAAGTTCTTCCAAGATATCGACAAGCGCCTTGCCACGTATGCTGATCCTTGCTCATTTATCCTAATAAGCTGTATTTTTATAATTATAGAAAAATATTTAGTCATAAATACTTTATTTCCCTTCACTAAACGATCGGACGCTATAGCATATTCGGTTAATAAATAAAATGAATAAATAAATGAGGATATGTGAAGGAATAAGTGCTTCCTGCACGAGCTTCTGCTGTGGATCCTGCGGCACTTCTTCCCGCAGCCTCTGATCAACATCGCCCTGGGGCTACTCTCGGACACCGCCTACAGGGTAGGTACGGGATGAGGACAGTGGGCTAGAGCCGTCGAATCAGGTCCTCCTTTTTATGATTATCTTTCATCTAGTTCAGTATAAGCAGGACATTGATGGCTTCATGTATATACATGAAACATAACCACGAAAAAAGACTCGATTCGACGGCTCTACAGTGGGTTCCGGCAGTCGCCTGATTGTGAGACGAATTAGGAATGAGTATTTGCTGACGGAACGTTGTTCGTCAGTAACCAGGTATTCTACTAGCCAAATTTCGATGATTGTATGCCTGCAAGTAGTCGTATGTTTTGGAAATTTTGACGTGTGTAAGGAGAAGCATGTAAGGTGTGCGCCTACCTGCCGCGCACCTCATGGTGTGTTCGATAATAAAGAAATTGCCCCGGGGGTATGTTCTCGCTGTTCAGGTGGACTAGAGGATACGAAATCGTGTATACTTTTGATGCTTTATCTTTTACGCATCATTCGTAACCGCGCGACGCAGTTCTGGACTCACCAAAAAGAAGCAACGAAACGTCATGTCAACGTCGAAAAGGGCACGATCATACATGGGCAACCTTCCCCACAATATTTTGAGAAACGGGCCTACCAGTGTACGAAATCAAGCCTACCAATTGAAATTTTGTAGGAATTATAGGCGTACCAAAGTAAAATTCCGAACAAATATGGGCCTACCACCCATACTTCGGGTCAGTGCCCACGTATGGTATGGTCGAAACGTGCGCGATTTTCGTATGCCTCCTCTGTTTCAGGACGAGCTGGCGACGCGCTTCTTCGAGCTGTACCCCTTCACCGCCGACTCGATCGCGCTGCTGTGCGCGCGCCCCGAAGCCTACGGCGTCATCTCGGCGGCATCCTCGCGCATCATCCACATCTCCGTGCAGGTGCGTGCATAGGAGTAAGATGTAACGACGCTCGAACCACTGCCTTCATACGTGTGGGCAGGGCATGGCATGTGCCTTCAGTCGCAGACACACGCTCACTAGCTACGCGTAGCTTCGTGCGTGGGCAACGTTGCCAATTGTGCTCTTAAAAAAAGGGCCCAGCAAAGCAATATTCTAACAATTTTGGGCCTATCACTCATACGATGTATGGGCCGGCGTCCGCCTGCCTACGGCTTCCAATCGTTTCCTTTTTGTTCAGATGCTCTCATCGCGTGCTCTGTGCGTGCGACTGGACGAACGGATCAAGCTGGTTCAGGTGGGGCAGGGCATAGATGTGCAGGGTTTGCCGGTAGACACTACTGCAGTGGCCAACCCGTACATAAGTATCGACAAATTTAGTCATGATTCTCTTCTGCAGTAGTCTACGCAATATTTGCCGAAGTTGTGCAGTAAGTTACCCAACCACGGCAAATGCAACCGTGCCCACCTATGTGGGGCAGGGCTAGTACGCGAGTTAATGCCAGCCTGGGTTTCGAGGGGGGAGGGCTTCAGGCATACCAGATTACTCGCAAAAAGACATCTCGCAAGCGCCGCCGCTGGTTATCCTGTCCTGCGAGTTGTCATTTTTGCGCTTTTTCGAAATGTCCGTTTTGCGAGCTGTCGCGTTCAGTACGGCAAGCTTGAATTTTTGAGCGGAATAAAAGAGTGCAGTCCCCCTCCCCATCCACTGCTCGCTATACGCGTATTCCATAAATAAATAAATATATAATTAATTAAGTATATACTACTATTCCCAGCATACGCGTATTCGCTGAATAAATAAACAAAAAAAGTAAATAAAGAGTTCTGATTTAGTTGATGGTCGGCGCCGTCTCGTTCCTCCTGCTGCAGAAGCTGCGTCCGACGTCAGTGATGCCGTTGAGGGCGGAGCAGCGGGAGATGTCCGAGTTGCTACGGACGACGAGCAAGAAGAAGCGGAAGGTCAGCTACGGGGATAATAATAGTAATAATAATAATAATAATACTTTATCATGCGTAGCATACAGTGATGCGAAGGAACTTATAGGAGAAAGTGTAGGCTACACAATATACAGTGCACTAGGGTTCCTCTTTTTGAAGCTTTTCCACGGTTACGTCTCAGTTTTCATGCTCTGTAGTAGAGCTCGGCAAATGAACAGTCATATGAGAATGAATGGTTCATCCCATTCGTTCACATGACCGTCCGGGCTCATATGACCCATCACGAATGAGGTTCATATGGACGAGAGGGTCCATATGAACCAGGTACATATGATCCCGTTAGTTCATATGAACCTTCATTAGCATGGATAAAAAGGGTTCATGGACCTCGGCATTCTCTCTCCCTTTCATGATGGACGATGGTCGGGACAAAAATTCTCGTATGTACGGTATTTTATTCGTTCTTTTTTCTGCCTTTCTTACTTGCTTCAATCACGACAATGATGTAATAAACATTTTTAAATGAATTCTATTAAAATATATAAAGCACTCATTAAAAATTTTTGGCAAAGGGTCATATGAACCTTTGGGTTCATATGACCCCCTGGGTTCATATGAACCAAAAGAATGAACCTCTCATGAGAGAAAATGGTTCGTATAAGAGGCGTTCGTGAACCATTTTTCATCCTCGCTCATGAGCGGAGGGGTCATTTGCCGAGCTCTACACTGTAGGCAAATCCTGGTATTTTTTAAAAGCCTGAAACATAACTGAGAAAAAGCGTCAAAAAGCGAACCCTAAAATGCGTGTCATTGAAAGGATAATCGCGCGTCCTTTTCAAGCAGTGGTAGGGTAGCCGTGCAAATTGAGAACAGAACATATCGTCAATTACTGTATTTTGCCCCCCTGAAGGTCAAGTTCGTTCCGAGACGACCGTTAGGGGCGGGAAGGCAGATGGACGTAGTAACAGCGGTGGGTCGGGTCGGGTCGGGGGGTGGGGGCATAGATGGGCACGGCTTGCTGATAGATAGATTACTGTAGTGGCCCACCCATACATAGCTACCGACAGACAAAAATTTACTAGTCCTGACTTTCTTCTGCAGTAGTTTACCCAATACTTGCCAAAGTTCTGCAGGTAAGCTACCCAACCACTGTAACCTGCAACCGTGCCCACGTATTAGGGGAGGGGCGTGGCTTTTTGAGCTTTACTATTATTTAAGCCTTTTTTTACCTTGGGGTTCCCTTGAAAATGAAAGGATTTGTGTAAATCAATTATTTATTTGGCTTTATTATTTATTATATATTATTATTTGGATATTCTTGGGGTGTAAGAAGGCAAACTGTAAGCGGTTAGAATGACCTCGTACTACTTTCCAGGGCAGCGACGAAAGCTCATCGGAAAACGGTCAGTTTTTTTCTTTGCGTTTTTTTCTCTCGATACAATTAAATAATTTAGCTAATCATTTTTACAATCTTCTTTTTTTTCATGATTTATTAGAGGTTATTCTATGATATTGTATTGCAGAAGTAGACGAGGAGGACCTCAATTCGAGTATAGAGAAGGCGGAGGAGGCGGACGAGTTCTACAGGAGAAGGTGGATGGTCATCGACACGGAGGCCAACATCATCATCCGACAGCACGGGTACGGTAGTCTTGGGCAGGGTTGGGAAGCCGGTTCGCTTTTGTGAACGTGTTTGTGGCTTCTGTTTAGCGACAGTGAGCTTTTTATGCCACTCACTGTTCTCTATGCATGTTAAAACCTAGCTCAGGAAAGTCATCCTAATCCTACTATTTGCAACAGATATCCTCCAGCGGTTATGTTTCATTTTGATCGTAATAGCAGGATATTCATTCGTGGATACATTATTATCGTATTGCAGATACTGGTTTGCGATGGGCGACATGCAGAATCTACTGTCGCATTTGGATGTAAGCTTTCACGATTAAGTTACGTAAAGTTTACGTAAAATTCATGCAGAACTCAAACAACCATCCAAAAGACTATACTACTCTCGACGCATACTGATAGTGCTCCGTTGCAGGTGGTTCTCCGGATGTGCCGGGATACGGTAGCCCTCGACCTCTACTTTGACGTCATCGCGAAGATGCAATGTACGTCACGCGTTCAGCCTTCGTTGTGATCACTATGCAAAGCAACGCGCTACATTTCCTCAAAAGTAGTCATAGGTCATATAGGCAGCAAGGGTACGAAATATAATAGATAAGTGCATGCGAGTTCTTTTGGACAGTATGTTTCATTACGTTTGGCAACGAGATGCGTCGCGATTATGAATGATGCGTGAAACATAGCCTCTGCCCCGAGTGGTGGCATGACCGTCTGGCGGTAGGAGGCGAAACGGTCATGCCTCTCCTTAGGTAGATTTCACTTATTCATAACAAATAAAGTGACCTTTCTATCTCAATTTCTATAACTTAAAAAGTTTCTAAATATGCATCTAGAGAACTCGCATGCACAACTCTAAAATATAATATAACCATTGAAATGGTTCGTTTCCCCGCTCCCTAGTAGTGAGTTGGAATTAAAGGCATGCAATCCGTGCGACTCGTCGCGACCGGCGACCACGTCTCCAACGACAACATGGACGAGTTTCAGCGGTGAGCGGAGGCTAGAGTGTAGTCTGTGATCTTTGATCTCTGAACCTTAATCTTTGATCTTCGATCTTTGATCTTTTGATCTCTTGCAGGCCGATCATTCTGGAGTACGAGATGTCGGCGAATAGCATGTTCAACCTCGTACTGAGCGTGTCGGCGTCGAAGTGCGAGGATGCGGCCCAGAACCTGTACCGATCGTGCGAACGCCACATTCAGGTTTTATTTACTGAAATTTATCTTTTTTTAAATAGATATTTATATATTTATTTTAAATTTCTATAGCGTTCCTAATGGTAGTGCTTATTCTCATTTCGTTTCCCGCTAAAATTGCCTTGGCTACATTCGCGGGCACTGGTAAGCTCACTGGAGAGTTTTGGTGAATGTGAAGTCAGTCCACTAGCGTTTACAATTAGGAGTGTGGTAGTGGTTCCATTCAGGCCTTCATCGAAGCAATGGACTTGGACAATGCGGGGCAGCCCTGGCAACTGTCGAAGAAGAAGGTAAACAAGCATTCATTTTTTGTTTACTTTTATTTTTCAACTTTCCGAAGAGATATGCCCGGTTTAGCACCTGTAGACCCCTGTAGATGTTGTTCAAGCTGCCTTGAACCTTGTAGATAATGGTTTAGTCTGGTAGTTCAGAGTGGTGGAGATTTTAGGACTCGAAAAGATGAGTGTTATTTAGGTCACTTTCCACTTGCCGTTGACTCGCCATCTGTCGACGATTGTGAGCTATCTCGGTAAGGAATACGTTTCGACGAGTATTATTATTAGAAAAGGAAGGAACTCAATCTTTCTGTTCTATCTTTGCTTGCTTCACAGCGCTTCGTCCTTGCATGGGTAATAGGAATGAGACGACTGACGGAAGTTTTCCTCAGAAATGTTCCATCTGACGGAAGTTTTCCTCAGAAATGTTCCATTTAGCACCCCTTCTCGAGCCGGAACTCGAGACCTTCCTAGAAGACAAAGACCGGCTCAAAGTGCTCATGCTACATCCACTTCGAATTCATGTATGTTTTTTTTTACATTTTCTCTAGGCATACATATACGCATGTGTCCGATCGGACGCTTGAACTTCATAATTAGTGTAAATCTCTTGTTAGGATAGCTTCTTTTGATATTCTCTAATTATGTAAGGCAACCTTCGAGAATGGTCAGACAACGCTAGTAGAGCCTTCCATTTGGGTGCCATATGATCATTATCATCTAAGCGTGAATCATCACCATCAAAAAGACCCGAAAGAAATCCTCTAGACACTAGCCGAAGTATGTTCCTAGTATACGGTAGGAATGGGCGCCCGTTCAGGCGGCACGAGCCGAAGTCAGCGCAGGCATGTGGGTGCGCAACGGTCAGCAAGTCCGCGTTCCGGTACGCACAAGAGCCGGCTTTTACCCGCTGTTTTCTAATTCCCGGAAGATACGTATCTAATTGCAGGCGTACCTATACGCGCAGACGCACATGCTCGCCTCGTATCTGGTGCCGGACCTGGATCTGATGAGGTAGCTTTTTTCAAACCTGGAGAATAAATGAATAGGGGAAATACCAATGTGAACGAAGATTTAGAAAGCTTTTTAGCGATATAAAAATTACGCGACATTTATTCTTGCGCATTATTATATTAAAAAATGCACGATATGATTTCAATCACGATTCAACGATTCGAGATCATGATTCGACCTGATTTGATCTTAATGATTGGCATCTCACATCTCAGACTGTGCGCGGCCAACCTCGACGTCTCTGACGTCCTGCATTCGCTCTTCGACTCGTACTCACTGGGCGACGTTTTCACCTGGAAACGACAGGTACTAATGATATTAATAAGAATTTATCACCGCACAGTGTGCAATGGCGAGAGAACGATAAAGTACGACGAGAAAAAACAAAGGTACTCAGTCAAGCGTTTAGCATTGTCAAGGATGGCTACGTCTAATTTTCCTGTAATAATGCAGGGGAGCCTGCGAAAATGTTCGGACAAGACTAGCCCATGTATTAGAGACGTGTATGCGAGTCCTTTTAGTCAATATTAGGGTTCTCCTTTTAACTCTTTTTTTCTCAGTTATGTTTCATGGCTTTTATAAATACCAGGGTACGCCTATACAGAGCATGAAAACTGAAACGTAGCCAGTGGAAAAGCGTCAAAAAGAGGAGTCCTAGTCAATATGTTTCGTTACTGTGGTGACCTGATGATGTGTGAAAGTAAGCATCAAAAGGACTCGATTGCAGATCTCTAGCAAGTAAGTCGTGCCTATGTATGCTTCAGGGTGAATCCGGACGGTGCGGCGTCTCGTACGACGAGGACACGGCGAGGAATCTGAAGCGGACGGAGTGGGTCGACGCGCTGACCTACGGATGCTTCAGGTATATAGGGGATACCAGAGCCCGCGAATCGATACCTATAGCCGATTTTCACCGGTTACGTTTCACTATCAATATGGTCAGAATCGCATCTGCTAATACGTATGGAGTGAAACATA
>LS837716.1:134040-159864 GCA_900490955.1 Micoletzkya japonica
TTTACGAATACTCCAGTACAGGTCGAGGATAGAGCTGTGGAATCGGGTCCTCTTTATGGTCATATTTTATCTGGCCCAATGTGGAATACGAAACATAGCCATGTGGCACCAGTTGAGATATGCAAAAATGTATCATCTCTTGCCGCATTCCGATTGCGGCATGAAGAGAGCAAAGTAGGAATGAGCGTTTACTGACGGAACAACGCTTTCGTCATGTAATAGTGCGTATTGCACTATTATTGCAGGTTGATCTCGGAGCTGGTGGAGCTGAAGAGTGTCGGCGAGACGACGGAGAGGGAGGCACTGAGGGACGAGCTGGTGTGCAAGCTGGCCATGGGAGAGATGCAGCACTCCAAGTACGGCGGGGGGGGGGGGGGAAGCATTCACTTCAGTTTTTGGGGCCTACCCCAAGGCATACACCAATGATATTTTGATAGGCCTACGACTAACAATTACGACTAAGTAAGGATTCTGTGGTCTACTCAAGTACGCCTTCTAGCATACGTAGATGGCGTAAACTGCATCATGTCCAAAGAACTAAATTCGCCCCCCCGACCAATGCTACCGTATCCCTCCCTGTTCAGGCTGCGCCAGGCCATCTCCGAGCGCGGTAGTCGGGGTGGCGACCTGATCGACCAGTACTTTGAGGACCTGCTCAAGGAGGTCGGAGATTTTTTATGGTGATTTGCGGATAGTAAGCGTCGGTGGAATGTGCTGATATTGCTATTGTAGACAGGCCGTAGTAACCGCTAGCCAATTGAAGCCCACTGCTTATGCTGCGCTAAATTCCAGTAAAATCCCGTTTCTGACCCGCTAATTTTTCACCGAAACCTGAGCGAAACAACGCAAGATTTGCGTAGAATGAGAAAGAGAGTTTTACTGGATTCCGGACCTGGGTCCGGCAAATGGTCCCGGTTGCAGGTGGCCGAATTCACGGAGGCGGACCTGGACGAGTACCTCGATCCGGGCATGTACTCACTGAGCAACCAGGCGACCCTCGACCTGTTCTGTCCCGTTTACCTGAATAGCCGCGCGAGTAGTTCGCGGCATGCCGGGATGAGTCTGTCAAGGATGGAGACGATGTCAGTTGGTTGGGGGGGAATTGCTAGGGGAATCGATAAGAAAAGGTTTTATGTAACATTATTCATGCAATTACAATACCGTCCCAATAATGCCCGTTTACGCGATACAGCGTAGATGAATAAATAAATAACTTAGTTTTTTTCGATATTATCCTTATTTTCCTTGCCATACATGGGCAACCTTCCGCGCAATATTTTGAGAAACGGGACTATCAGTGTATGAAATCAAGCCTACCAATTGAAATTTCGTAGAAAATATAGGCCTACCAAAGTAAAATTTCGAAGAAATTCGGGCCTACCACCCATACTTCGGGTCGGTGCCCTCGTATGGCCCTTGTCCCATTGCAGAGACCGTCGCATCGCGGGCAAGCCGGAGCACGTACTCAAGAACGTAAGTTGGCGTTTATGCATACACTGGCCGACATTGTCCGGATATTTTTAGAGTTCTGCAATCGAGTCCTTTCGTCAAAGTGTTGCATTGCTTTGGGTGACGAGACGCTTTGCGATGATGTATGATGAAGCATACGCATCAAAAGGACTCGATTGCAGACCTCTAATTAGTTTGCACTTTGTTTGCGCTTAATTCCTCCGATTCCATGACTTGCTACTTACCGTAGGTCCCCTCTCGCAGGTCTGGACACCGTACCGGGTTCGTCGATCGATCGACAACCGCAGCGCGCACAATGCGGGCATCGACCGCCTGATTATGGCCGATCGGTTCCTCGAAACGGCGTGCTACATCATCGAGAAGGTATAGTGGAATGAAAATAGTATCCGTCAGTTTATCATTCCGAATATCTGGCGAGAGAGTGTGCGAAAAGTGAGAGAGCTAGACTCATTTTGGAAACAAAGAAACGGACGGACCGGTGTTTATTCTACCACATAGATGGGCACGGTTGCAGGTACCGTGGTTGGGTAGCTTACTGCAAAACGTGTGAAAGTATTGGGTAGGCTGCTGCAGAAGCATATCTTGACCAGACTTGTTTCGATAGTTATGTATGGGAGAGCCGCTGCAGCAGGGGAACAATATTGTATTTGATTATATTTTTCGGGGTAAGACCCCTCCCGCGCGCAAGCCGTCTTTTTACTATAAAATGACTCATACCGCACCGCAAAAATTTACCGCCAACGCTGTTCTAAATTGTCGATTAACATGCCCAGTGTCCCCTGCGCTGCAGTGGATACTGGGCATGTTAATCTACCACTTATTAGTTTGCACTTTGTTTGCGCTTAATTCCTCCGATTCCATGACTTGCTACTTACCGTAGGTAAAAAAAAACGCCTTTTTTTACCTACTTACCGTAGGTCAAAAAAAAACGCCCAACTGTGCCCCTTACAGTACACCTCTTACAGTACATCGCGAACATCGTCTCGCCGTCGCTGTGCTCTCGTCTCGTCTTCGCGCCGTCCTCCTCCACGGCCGTTTCTGCCTTCGAATGCCTCTTCAAGGAGCAGACCCTCCAGCTCGTCATCTTCCTCCTCACGACTACGGTACCCACGATACCATTGCCTTTTTTTTGTGATATTTCAAAATGAGCTGTAATTTGTAGTTTTTTTATCGTTATGGTGATTATTATGATGTAAAATTATGGGAAGCCTCTATTTAATTAAACCAACCATAGTGTTGATGAAACGACCGATTTGGTGACATGGTATAGTTTCCCCAAATTATACCCTCCGTATATTAGAGAAAAGCGGAACGTATAATTCGAAAGTACGGTCTGGTAAAAGTTACTGGCCTTAGCGAGAAGTGGAATTTATGCGTCATCTTCGGAACGATTTATTTTCGATTTTACTGCTATCGATTTATTCACCGCTTCAACAGTTTCGCGAAATTCCCGGGAAGAATAAATCGTTCCACGCATAAGCACTTCCGTGTTTTATCTAGTGGGCCTGGCATCGGGGGATCCCTGGACCGATTATATCTTCGTTTTTTTCTCTACTATACTCATGGCTTTGTGCAGGTGACGCGTGCGACGCAATTGGAGAAGGCTAAGGGCGAGGCGGTGATTGCTCTGTTCCATGCCGATCTCTCCGATGAGGACCAGTAAGTCTTTCAGGGAATATTATGTTATGGTTGAGGAAAAAATCGGTTAATATACCGTAATTCTTCCCCCGTTCGCTAATAAATAAATGCATTAATTTGATATATAATAATAAAATAAATATATTGTTCAGTCCTCGGCGTACGCTGGCCCGCACGATCCTCGAGCTGGGCACGATTCTGTTGGGGAAGGGCGACGAGAACAAGGAGAGGGAGAGGCGGAACGTGACCAAGGCCGTGTGGGCAGCGACCAGGGAACCCTTCAAGGTTTGAAGAAGAAGAAAAATGCTATTTTGTATTTTTTTTAATTTCCTCTTTTGTAAGTTAAATGAAACCCTTCACGGTATTTATTAGAGGTCTGCGTGAGAGTTCTTTTGATGCGTATGTTTCATACATCATTCATAACCGCGATGCGTCTCGTCTCCAAAAGCAATGAAATATATTGAGCAAAAGAACTCCCATGCACACCTCTACTATTTATCCTTTATCCTGTGCATAAAGATGAGCTTTTTTTTCTCTGAAAAGCTAGATAGGAACTGAAGAAGGAGATATGTACAGTCTGTAGTTTATTTTAAAATGCTAAGATTAGGTATCGGACATTCCTCATTGCAAGCCTCTACCATCCATTTAGGAGCGAATCGTGGCCGGTTCACCGAGCGACTACTACTCGCGACTCATTGGAGAGCTTTACCGAAAGTATGCCAATTCACGCTTTCTCCGTACTATACGATGTCTCGTACATGGAATAGTGCAATTATAATTACAAGCCTTTTACTCCCTGATACAGGCACCCATCCTAAATAACATGAGATGTCCGTATGAGGTTATGTGGTAGAGACTATTCCATGATTGCAGCGATCCCCGTCTCGATTCCGAGATTGCCGAACGATTCGGGCGGGAAATGGAAGAGGATACGGTAGAGGAGCATACCGCTCCCAGTTCCGGTATGGGTTATGTTTCACGAGCCGTATAAATGTGGGGCTGCAGGAGTTGTGCAATCCTTGTGCCTTATTTATGGTAGAAGACTACAAAAAAAAATAAATTAATGATACGTTTGTTGTTTGTATTTTTATTCTGTGTTCTGTACTAGACTAGTAACTACTAGACTAGTAGACTATAGTACTAGTATTTTTTATTCTGTACTAGTCTAGTAAGTAATCTTTGCAGCATCAAAGACGGCCATGGCGAAGAAGCGCGCCGCTGCGGAGGCGCTGCGAAGGCGGATAATGGATGGGAAGAAGAAGATGGATGAGATTGTGAGTTGGGGGGAAAATAATATATTTGCTTATTTACTTCCTGGTTTTCCTTTTGTCAATGGGTGAATGGCGTGGATGGTAAAACGCGCTTCATTACGAAATGACAATTGACGGAATGTTAGTGAATTTCAATGTTAGAAAAACTAAGAGCCGGGTGTGGCTGAATGACATTAACCATTTGCCTTGGCATCCTTGCCTAGCCTATCCTTGAAAGTATCCTTGCACGCTTTCCTAGCTAACGGCAGCCAGTCCTAATGATGGCGATTCGTGCATACTTGCAGACGATGAAGAAGCTGATGGAAATGGAGAAGATGACGCAGGAAGACCTGGACAAGTTGGACGTGGCCGACGTAGGCTCCTTTCCCTTGATATCTTGATATTGCTAGAGATTCTCTTCAATCCAGATTAGGGTTGGCGAAGCCGGCTCCTTTGCTTAAACGTAGCTGCAGAGCGTGAACAATGAAGAAAAATATTTGAAAAAAAAACAAAAAAAAGAAAGGCGGGCCGGAATTTGCAGAAGTCGGTTGAGCTGTACGAGTGTCCGATTTGCGGAGATGAGACGCCCGCGGGGTACGAGCAGCCCGTGGGCCTCATCGTCTTCATGCAGGTATCGATCGTCGGGTCTATCTACGAGTTCTCTCGATAACGAGACATGCGCCCGATTGTCTTGATAGGACGATAGGACGGGTGCGCCTGCGCCAGAGAATGTTTGAATGCAAAAAGCTTGTTATTAGGACTACTGCTTTTCATTTTCTGTATAATTGTGCAAGAGTGACTGCAAAAAATGTTGGGACAGCGCTAGCCCACGTATGCTGATGACCGAAGAGCTATCGTCATCTATATATATATATTGTCCCATAATATGGTCGGGTGCCCGCGTATTCGCGGAATATCCGCCGAATTCCATGTAAATCTTGCAGTCGAACGGGTCGTATCGCAACAGCATTACGGCCGAGGCGCCGGCGGAGGTTACGCTGTTGGACGTGGACGAGGCGACGACGAGCACGGGTACGAATGGAATAGGTGGGCAGGGTCTACTGGTGCCGTACTGCAGTCGTCCTCCCGTGCAATAGATATCGAACAATTTCGCTGTAAGATATTATTGTGCAGTGAGCACTAACCAATTCGCAGTAAGTCACCGAACCACGGACCTGCAACCGTGCCCATCTATGTACGAATAGAATAGATTTATGACAGACTTCACACAGCAAATGCAGTATGAAGGTGAAGAGAAGAAAATTATAAGGATAATTATAATTATAGCGTGCGTTAGAGATATCGCAAAAATTTAGGGGTACGAGTAGAACAGGGGGCTGAGCTTTAGATTTGTCATAGCTGGCGACAGAAGCGAAGCACTGGTGTGAACGGACTGTGGCCACGTATCGCTTTGTGTGTGTGTGTTTTTTTTTAAATTTCACATTTGAGGTCACTCAGAACGACACCGCATGCACGAGCACTACTGGAGAACCGTGCGCAAGGAGACCGCCGAATCGGTTTGTTGCCTTTTTGCTTATTTTAAATTTCATTTATTTATTTTTATTGCATTTTCATACTTTTTAAAGCTTTACCGGCTCTCTGAGCCTAATGCCGAAAAGTTTGCGCTCTTGAAGCTGCCTGCTTTCTCCTAGAACTGCTTTATTCGGTGGTTATTTCATGCTTGAAAAGGTGTTGGTTGTGCCATTCGACATCGTGTAATATGATCCTGTGAGTGAGTAGTTAGTTTAGTTTTACACCGTTTATCTGGGCTAGCAGTGGAGGGGTTCCAAAGTAGGGAGTCTTGATAGATCGGAGAGGTCGGGGACTTCAAATCTTCGTCAAACACTCACTCATCCCGCGGTGTCCATGATCTTGAGTATCCTCGCAATCCTGGTTTGGCGCTAGTTCCCCCGTGCGCCAAGTCTTCAGGGGAACGATTCATCTTCTTGTCCAAGATAGAAAGGGGTGCGCTTGATTGAAAGAGAATGAAGAGAGCCGACCACCCGCGACGAGGACAGAGAGGAAGAATGGAGTGAGTAGTAGGGAGCTTAAAATCGGTTCCTTTTCGCCGATGTGTTTCGTTGTTTTTGGGTGGCCAGGCGCGTCGCGGGTTATGAGTGTTGTGTGAAGCATACGCATCAAAAGGAGCACCGAATTCAAAGCTCTAGTGAGCAAGTGTTTCTTTTGCAGGTGTGCGGCGACCAGTCGGAGCTGGTCTTCCCTACGGCGATGTTCGAGCTGCGAACCTGCGGGCACCACGCGCACTTTGCCTGCATGAAGCAGTACCGGGATACGCTCGTCACGGCGCGGGTCAGCCAGTTTTATTTGTTATTTTTGTGTTTATTTTCAGTCATTTTATTGTTGTTTTTGTGTTTTCGCCGGGGTTCGAGAACTAGAACAGGTATGAGATGAGGAAACGGTCTATACGAGTCTCCACGGTAAAATCTTCATGGCGCAAAGACTGGTACGCCTCGCTCGCATTCTGCAATACCGTATCGATCCTGACGCCCGAACGCCGAACCAGTTGGCTAAGAAAGCCTACTCAATGCCACGGAACAGTCGTGTTGTGCACGCGGACTTCGTATTAGTCCGATTGCCGATTACGCATATTCGTCGATAAATAAAAACTTAATCAATTATAAGATCATAAATTACTAAAAAGAATTAATTATAAATATTAATGAAGTGTTGAAAACTACGGCCCTTGAATATGCTGCTGCGTCTTGCAGACGACCGGCCATCCGCCCGTCATGCAGTGTCCCAAGTGCCGCTTCACCACCAACGCCCTGTTCCCCGTGAAAGTACGCCCGGGACTGCAAGTAAACAACACGGATCTGCTCCAGGCTGAGTGAGTGGGCGATTTATGTCATTCGAAAATAAGTTGTTTTTTTTTTGTAAAGTAGGCGGCACTCTTTCCGTTGCACTGTTTAGCGCGCGAAAAAGAACGGATTGGCAATGATGATGATAATTTACAGCGAAAACGACCAGGCAGTCACGTACGGTCTGCTCGATGCGGAATTGCAGCATATTCGGGACATTCTGGTGAGCCAAAGGGTTGCGTACCGGTAGTTTGTCGAAAATCAGGCAGGAATGAAGAGGCGCACGCGATTAGTACGCAAAGGAGTCGGGGTTTATGGAAAGGGAAACGGCGGACCACGTTTTCGGTTGCATTTCATTCGCCTTTTAAGATAGTTGTTGTCTTTCCAGCCATGTTGTATTCGATCGCCCATACGTTTGCACAAACAAAGCCTACTGAATCGCGTCCACTTAATCGAACTAGGCCATTTTTCCTTGGTTAGGTTTCAGGCATTAGATAGATAGATAGATAGATAGATAGATAGATAGATAGATAGATAGATAGATAGATAGATAGATATTTATCCGTGTTGTAGGGCACGGGGATAGGGAAAGACGATACGGAAATTAGTCATAACAAGAGAGACTTTTTTCATATAATTCATGAAACATAATTTTTTCATATAATTCATGAAACATACCCCCAGAAATTAGGTGGTCGGATTCGATTCAGGAGGTCTATTCACAAATGATTACAGCACATGAAGGGCTCGCCATAATATAGTTTGCTGTCGTCGTCCATGCTAGGCAATATGGTGTGTTCTAATAATTATATGAAAATCTGATAATAATATGACATGCTAACAATAATAATATGATGTGATATATGCTAACAATATATTCTGCCTTGCAGAAAGGCAAACCGGAAATGGAACGAGTGCGAAACTACGCGAAGGACAAGCTCGATTGGCTTATGAAGTTCCGGTGAGCTTATATCATTGTCATTGTCATTTACCCTTATATTAACATGACCACTTACTTGACAATTTAGTCTCGTTTTGGTAAGATCAGATAAGATTGAAACTCTAAGCAAAATTCTCATTGGTCACTCAAATGTTCAGGGTAGTGCGTACTGATAATCTTACTGAATTGAGATCTTTTTTTTTGAAAATTACTTCCCTGAAAAAAAACGATCATACATGAGTATTTATTTTATTTTTCTGTTCAGAGGTCTGAGCGATCAGCTGAATGAGCGAACGCACAGCTTTCTGCTGGGATTGCTGCAGTGAGTCGGGGCGATCTTTTTGGTGATGTCACGATCGTTTGCGAAGCCACCTAGGTGGGTAGCAATTGCGAATTAATCGTGATTTCCAGATCGAATATCGAGCGGAACATCGTCTTCGACCAGCTGGGCATCAAGGAAATGCGGCCACGATGCGCGGACCTCGTGACTGGTATACACACCGATAAATATGCGTTTGCCATTATTGACGAAAACGTTCCGTCAGTAAACGCGCATTCCTACTTCATCCGGGCTTAATACGCGCTCCGCTATATTGTTAGAAATAGGAATGAGACGACTGGCGGACCATTTCCCTCAACCACAAGCATGGGCAAAGTTCAAACAAAAACTTAATTAGCCCACTAATTAAGTTTTTTTTTGAGCAATATTATGTCTACCAAGTCACCGTTCTGACAACATTTGGTGCCTTCCACCCGACGGTCGGGTCCTTGGCCCTGTATGAGTAGACTTCGATTCGCCAATAGCGATTCCTCGTTGGATGGAGGCCTTACAGATAGTGCCGTCGAATCGCGTCGTCTTTTTCATGGTTATGTTTCACGTATTCATTCCATAAATCAAGCAATACCCTGGTTATACTGGACCAGATGAGAGATAACCATAAACAGGACCCGATTCGACGGCTCTAATTTCGGGTTCTCTTTTTGACGCTTTTTCTCGGTTATGTTTCAGACCTCTATGAATACCGGGATATGCCTACGGAGCATGAATATTGCAACGTAACCGTGGAAAAGCGTCAAAAGGAGAGCCACTACTCTACTTACAGAGCACGTCGCCTACTTCACGGCCCTGCGCCTCATCCCGGAAGAAGTCAAGTTTGTGGAGTGCCACGTGCGCGAGGTCTTCCTGGGCGATCCGATCGGTGAGGCATCCGCGGGAAGCAGTGCTGCCGTTTTTCTCTTTCTGAATCAGAGCATTTTTATGCATTTTTTCTGAGCAATAATAAAACTCCCTTACAATTTTCATGTATAATAATAATAATAATTATAATTTATCATTCCATCGAAATAAGTAGTATGACTAATATCCCCCGTACAGGTATACGGGAGCGGCTGTCGTCGTACGGGCGAAGTCGCCAGATGCGCACCGCCAACACCTACGACACGCTGCTGAGCGACCTGCCCCCGGGCGAAGAGGTGGGCTGCCTGGGGGGGGAGATGGGAAAATGGGAAAATGCTCTTGGAGTTCGCTATTGTAGGCAGCTAGCTACAAACAAGCCGATACAGTGAATCAACGGTGTGGTATCTGGAGAGATAATAATAATAATAATAATAATAATAATAATAATAATAATAATAATAATAATAATAATAATAATAATAATAATAATAATAATAATAATAATAATAATAATAATGATGATGATGATGATGATGATGATGATGATAGTAATAATAATATTCTGGTCCTCAGATGGTCTCCCGGGACCGGAATCGGCTGCGCAAATCGTACGAGGAGAAGTACGCGCAGGAGGAGGCGGAGCTCAGCCTGATGATACTGGGATCGGCCTATCGCGTGCCTGAAGGTATCGATGGTTGAGTAGAGAAGAGTTCCGTCAGTCGTTTCATTCCTATTTTCGCTGAGAGAGCGATGTATAACATGTATAACGTGGGGCGGGTGGCGCCGATCGGACTTTGGGATGGGCGCCTGCGCTAAAGAATGGAACATACGATTCGCGTCTTTTTGATGAATGCGTTTCACCCTGCATCTATATAAGCGATAGGTCTGCCATTTTATATGCATCCTGAAACATAATCACTTCGACAACGCTAATCGTATGCTCTACTAAAGAGTCGTAGTTTATAGCGTAAGGATGGCGGCTTTTACTTTGCCTAAGTTAATTTGGGATGCCTGTAGGCCACTACTGCATAGTCGACGTATGCACTTCTATTTTCGATGAGAGAGCGAAGTATTCATACATGGGCAACCTTCCCCACAATATTTTGAGAAACGGGCCTACCAGTGTACGAAATCAAGCCTACCAATTGAACTTTTTTGTAGGAAATATAGGCCTACCAAAGTAAGATTCCGAACAAATGTGGGCCTATCACCCATACTTCGGGTCGGTGCCCACGTACGGAAGAAGTATGGTCTGTCTATAGAACCGGTGCTGGCGGTCGAATGGGCACGTGCCCTGCGGGGACACTGGAGGAACGACCTCGAGGTGGCGTGTGCCTTCCGGGCGAAGAAGACCGAGGATCCCGAGTAGGCTGCTCAACCGATTTGTGTAGCAAGCATTCATTCTTGATCATTTACGATTATGTACCCGCATATTTTTGGATGGATTATTTTTCCTTTTTAGTTCCGATTTTGACGGAAGCTTTCAGTTAGCAGAGGGCAACTTATTTGAGGAGCATTGAAGGACATGGTGCCTGACTAGCGTATTTCCAGTAAAGCTCTAAGTTACACAACAAAAAAGCACTTTACGGAGATGCTGTTGCAGGATAGCCCTGCAGACGGAGGTTCTGGTCAAATTTGCTCCCTCGTGGAAGGAGAAGCTCATTGGGAAGACGAGCTACGTCGTGGACAGTCAGGTAGGGCCGCTTCTTCAGTCTGTACCTGCGCAGGGTGATTTAGTTGTGAAAAAACGAAGCGCATAGAAGAGAAACTAATCGAATCCGTCTAGAATTTTGCGTAGATTACGGTTCCGAATAGAGTTCGACGAATGTCCCTACACGTGAGAATGACAGGGCATTCTTTTCCGGAGGATGACCCGGTCACGGTCACGGTGACCAGAATGAGAAAGGGTCACGTGACCCTTCCCGGATTGACCCGTCCAGGCCACGTGACCCTGGGATGAATGGCAAGATAGACGGAATATTGGAGGAAAATCAGGGTTATCCCATCATAATGCATTGGATGATCGCTCCATCTATTCATTCCGTCCTCGCCCTCCCTGGTAGATGGTTGCTCTCTAGGGTCACGTGACAGGGGGTCACGTGACCTAAAGCCGGAGGGTGACAGAAAAATGGTCACGAATGGGTTATTTACCGTGACCATTTTCGTGTTCTCTCCCGTCATGAACGGGCACGTCGTACATAGATGGGCACGGTTGCAGGTACCGTGGTTGGGTGACTTACTGCAAAAAAATTCCTTCATTGGTTAGTTCACTGCAAAATAATATCTTAGCAAAATTGTGCGATATCTGTGTATGGGAGAACCACTGCAGTGAGTTTCCGGCAGACCCTGCCCACGTATGACGTCGTTCGTCGAGCTCTAGTTCCGAATGGAGCTTCTTTAAGATTCGAGTAAGAAAGATGGCTTACGCCGTGTTCAGGACTACTTCCCGGCCCTGCTGGTGCACCCGCATACGCAGATGCTTCGCGTGTCCTGTCTCATGCTCATATCGGAGCTGAACCAGGAGAGTCTCCTGCGTAAGTATTGGGGGAATGGCAGAATGGGACGCCCCGGGGCACCTCCTCCATCCATACATGGAAGCGGGAAACGAATCCATCTTTGTCCGCTTTAGCGCAGACAAAGTAGGAATGACCGTTAACTGACGGAGCATTATTTTCGTCCATAATATTTGTGTGATGTTGAGGCGCTCTGACCCGCATCGCGCGTCGTATAATATTCCTGGCCGCGGCACGGGCGCACGTCCTCGCGCAGTGCGCAATCGACGGAAAGACGCTCAATCGGTGGGCCCGAGAGGGACCCGACGTTGAGGATATCACCAACCGACCGAAGGTAGGCGGGGGGGGATATACGATCAGACTAGAGCCGTCGAATCAGGTCCTCCTTTTTATGGCTATCTTTCATCCGGTTTAGTATAAGCGACACATTGATGGCTTTATGTAATACATGAAACATAACCACGAAAAAAACTATTCGACGGCTCTAGATCGGAAAGTAGCAATCGTGAAAAAATCTAGGCATTAAAAGTTGCGTGGGCATTGCTGTGAAAGATTCATAGTCGCTGTTCTCAAGCACTTTCAAATAGGCGATAGTTCTCAAAGACTTTCAAATAGGCGATAGTAGATGTTTGATCTTTGATCTTCAGGACGTTCTCGACATGCGGCGGATCGTGGCGCGCGCAATGCTAGCCGCCCCGCGGTTTCGGTCGATGGTCGACTCGTTCGAGACGAAGGACTCGGTTCGTGCGTTTTGATCGTTATGGCTTGAGTACGCGATTCCGGTCTTTTTGATGATTATGCTTTCCACACTCAACCTCACAGTGAGCCGTGAAGTCACTACAATCAATATAAACTGATCGTGAAACATACGCATTAAAAAGACACGAATGGCATGCTCTATGCGTCATGGCCAGAGGGTTTGCGGAAAGTACGTACGCTAAACGTATGTAGCTGTATGTACGATAATTATAAAGTACGATACTTGACGAGGCTCATCTTACAGTATCCCCAGTACGACGGTGATGTCGAAGCTCAGGTCGAGGATCTGATGCGGTTTACTGCGCAATTCTGGCACGAGGTGGGCATCTTTCCGCCCTTCGGCTTTCCTTGAGAACGGCTGGAACTAGTATAAATGCCGCTATGCACTCGATTTTCGTTTCTTTTGCTTATCCTTTGTCAGTTGCGGAAGCTCCGAGTTCTCAGTCATTTTTTCCTCTTCTCTTCTTTTACACTATTCTTCACTTATTAGTCGTATTTCCTTGTGATCTGCACAAACCACCATCTACGTCTGTCTGTCTGTCAAGTGACTATTTTAGATCCGTGTGAAGCCGCTTCCCGACAATTGGCGCAGCGGCGGCTCGGGCACGAGGGAGGAACTGGAGAAGCACCTCTTCGGTGCGGCAGAAAGCACCTTTCCTTTTCTGACTTTTCGGCTCCTTCTATTATTTGCTTCCTTGCGGGTCTATTGGAACACACAATATGGTGTGTGTGTGTCTGAAACGATAGAGTGTGCAGACGGGTGAAAAGTAGGCGTATTTTCGAAGATAGCGGAAGGATTATAGCACTGTATCCAATGCGCAGGTCCCGCCGGTCTGGGCGTGCCTCCGACGGATTTCGTCATCGTCCAGTGGGTGCTGCCCACGCGCACAACGCTCACCTACCTCATCAACGAGAAGAGCGTAAGGTTTTTTCCCGTGAGATTGGTGGTTAGCCGAGACTCCCGAGAATAGCAGACGAAACCACCCGTGCACATAGGATGGCCCACCCCCATGTACGGTTAAAGTACGGGGTCTACAGCTAACCGAATCCCCATTCTTTTGCTTTAACAGAAAGTAATTTATTTAACGTGCATTCAGATAACGGTGTAGCTATAGTGAGTTTCATAATAGACGCCTTAGATACTGTGCTCTGGACCGTGTGAAAATTCAACAAATGGGTCGGTGTAGCCTTTATTAAGTAGCAGGGTCAATATTATCGGTAGAATCGATGTCGTGTTTCGATGACACTGTGGGCGTTCACTCGAGATCATCCAGGCTGTCGGCTTCCTGAAAGACGCCTTTTTTTGTTCAGAAGAATTAGAAACCTCCGAGATAGATAGAAGGCTAAAGATGATATTGGATATCGCTCAAGGGAAAATCAAGCGCGCTTCATGCAGTATTCGTTCAATCAATCGTGCTCTTGGTCAATCTCGGTCTCTAATTGGCTGGCGTTCTACCAGAGTTCTGCATGAGAGTTCTTTCGATGCGTATGTTTCCTACATCATGCATAACCGCGATGCGAGCAATGAAACGTATTGACCGAAAGGACATCCCTGCTTTGCGCCCGCAACAGATACCTTAACCGCTCCGACGCATCCCAGAATGATGAGTGCGACGATGGCGATGACGATGAGAATGAGCTGAAAGGTGACGCCGGCGAAGGCGAACCAGTACAAACCCGCG
Source organism: Micoletzkya japonica (assembly GCA_900490955.1). Classification (NCBI taxonomy): domain Eukaryota; kingdom Metazoa; phylum Nematoda; class Chromadorea; order Rhabditida; family Diplogasteridae; genus Micoletzkya; species Micoletzkya japonica. The sequence goes on from LS837716.1 coordinate 148,289, forward strand.
TCGCAGTAGTGCTCCTCGAACATGCCTGAGAAGCATACGGTAGATTTTTACCGGACAACACGGTATACAGTTGGACGTATAGACTGTGATGCTTCACTCCTGTCTTGTTACCTACTTGCGTCTGTAATTTAGATGCCTTAAATTAAGCCAGCAAGCGGAGGAGGAGATCGTACCCGACTGAAAGTGGACGTAGGGCTTGACGCCGTAGACCCAGACGCAGCCGAGGATGAGCCAGACGACGTTGAGCAGCAGGACGATGCCCTCACACAGTACCAGGCACAGGTCGCCCGAGAGTTGCTTCCTCCTGAAGATGGTGCCCCGAGATGAACAAGCCCGAGAATTAATTGGCTTATCGTGATCCTATCACGCTCTGTCTTGCGCACGACGCTCCGCCAGAATTATCTGTCCATGCGCATCTCCAGCGTCCATGCTCTCTCTCACCACACTCTGGTGTTCCGCGTATGGAGCAGCAGAAGCATATGTAGTTGCGGAGCGTAGTTTGTCTACCTCGAATTGGGAGAGCCCTTCGGGAGAAGGGCGAATATCCGCAGTCCGGCAAGGAACATGATCAGAACGCCGGCCACCAGAAGGTACACGGGAACCATCGGTTGGATGGTGCAGAAGGGAAGGTTGAGCGCGCCTGAAATGGCCATTGGACTACGTACGATCTTCAAGTGAACCACCTTCACCTTCTTCCCGCACACCTCATGGTGTATTCGAATAAATAAATAAATAAATAAATAATCTTCAAGCTCATCCTAAGCACGAAGTATGTACTTCGACCTACCAAACATGAGGAAGAGCAGGCCGATGACCATCAGTACGATGGTCAGCAGGACCCAGACGCCCATCGGGCAGCGTTCCGTCACGTAGTCGCCGAGATTGCGCGCAAAGTCGACCGTATCCCCGGAGGTGGAGTAGACGTCGGCCAGTCGGTCGTAGCGCTTCTGCGAGCCGGACGTCGAGCCGGAAGCTGGAACCGGGGAATGGCTTTTTTCTTTTCTTTCTCATCCAATGATGCAAGAGCGTGATCGAAGAGAGCTCCTATAGGAGAGTATCCACCGATCTATGGCTCCATGAATTGGATGTTCTTATTGGGAAGAGGTCTCTTCTTCTTTCCGCGCTGTGTGTTGCTCGCAAACAGCGCGTGCATGCACGACGCGTGCATTTCTCCTTCTTCTGCTTCGGGTGAGGGGAGTCGCATGCGACTACATGGAAAGGAGAAGAGAGAAGGATGGAGAGCGACAGGAGGTCTGCGTGTGTTTGCCTAGACATCCTTCTCTCACGCCCGGTGCACTCTTTCCTCCCGTATGTGTCTGTGTGTGTGATGGCTGTGTGCTTTTCCGGGCGGTAGCCCACAAAACTACTGAGAATCAGTGGAAAGTGATGAGACCAGCGAAACCACATACATAGTCCGTGCTCACTGAGTTAGCGTAGACTATCACCTATCGAAACAAGCGATAGGTGTTTGCTGTTGGCTGAGTCACCGCTTGTTCTGTTTTCATTGCGCAAGAGTTCCGTAGTAGACGAAGAGGTGTACCTATGGACCCTGGCATTGTGGTCGGAACATAGACGCGGCCATCGGGAAGGTTGTACCGGACTTGCTGCAAAGAACTCTTTTAGCAAGAAGATCGCTGAATATAATATGGGGATAGCACCTTCAAAACTCAACACATTTCTCTGTCTGCCACCTCTACCTTCCTACCGCACACCTTGCAAACGGTAGTAAAGATGAAAACTGTGCCCTTCCTACCTGATTGGGCGTACGAGGATGGCCCGATGTGGTATGGAGGATGCCAGGATGCGGCTGTAGTGGCTGGCCTCCTTGGAAGGACGTGGGGCGGTTGATCTCGCTGTACGATTGCTGCTGATTGACGCTGCAATAGAGCATTCCATTCGGATAATTTTTAAAGATTATGCTTCACCAACCACAGGATAACCAACCATACGCTCATTATCAGTTGTTCGTGTAAGACAACTATCAGAAAAACCAATTCTCTACCGGCTAACGGTCGATTTACACCGAATAATCGGCCTCCCGCAGTTCAAAGGTCTACGTAATGGGATACACTCCTCGATATTCGAGCGTTTCCCGACGGAGTGCTCATAATTTGAGACGTAATGCACAAACAGCGGACAAACCTGGGTGCGCGTCCGTCGTAGTTTGACGTGCCGGGTTGCTGATACGACGGTCCCGGGATCATCGTGTGGATTGTGGGAGACGAAGAGGAAAGCGAATTGGAGTAGCGACCACCGTGCGGGTGGTACTCTTGAATACTGAAGATAGCTCGATTCGATGGCTATTTCAGAAAGAAAGTAAAAGATATTTCGCTCAACGCATAGCGAAGCGCGGGAGGGAAAGCCTCCCGTGGAGTGACTGGTACTACCTAGCTACTGGTGAGAGGGGGTAGGTCAGTCAGCTGATATGTCCCTCCTCCTTCTCATCTTTTGCCTTCTCCTCTTCTTCCCCAGGAAGGAGACAGAGGCACAGACAGAGAGAGAGAGTGTGTGTGTGTCGGGTGAACAAACACATACAACACACGTATCTTCATGGCCTTCGCCATCCCGCGCAAACAAAAGTAGAGTTTAGAGCGTTTCGGGCGGAGATCGAAAGTTGAGCAAGCAGCCTTCCGCTTTTAGAGAAGCTCATCGTTCAAATCAGGGGATAAATACGCATGCTTGAAATTATTTTCGCGGTAGGGGTCATTTAACAGATGCGGCAGGGTAGCCATGTAAATCGAGAATTTAGTACAGCGGTGGAGGTAATCTCGCACTGCGGTACGGGTAATTTCATAGTAAACGTCGGCCCTGCGGGCGAAAGGGGTCCTGCCCCGTAAATTGCAATCAAATACTGTATTTTTCCCCTGGTTCAAATTGATATGAATATGGCCTTCAGTTTAAAGAAAGCTCCACAAAGATTGTAATGAAACGATTATTGAGGAAAAAGCTCGGGCAGTTGCACATAGTATTTGATATGTGTGCATTTTGGCGTCCCTACAGAATGCTCTGATTGTCGATTCAGCGATGCGAACACGTGACGCATTGGCTGTGGGCGATCGTGCGCTGACTCACGTTGTGTCGATGACTCGTACTGTGAAATGCGCACACACACACAGACACAGACACAGACAGACACACAGACACGTGATAAGAGCGTAGCGCACCACTGCTAAGGGTGCCGCGTGTAACTATACATTGGCTAGGGCAAGGATTCCTCGAATTTCTTCGAGTGCGGTGGTTTTAGTTCACGTCTTACGGCTCGTATAGTAACGATGATAACGATAATAGACACTCAGTCGGGGAGACAAAAGGTATACATACTATTCGGGTGCCTTGAGTCGCACCTCCTCGTAGGCTCCGAGATACTCTGCGGAACCGGAGCGAGAGATGGTCTGGAACGAGGCGAATAACGAATTGGAAGCCAAACATACAAGGCCTTGTTTGGCCTTGTTTGCTTGTTTTACGAAGAAAGTTGCTGTAATCCTGGATCAACTCTTTCTCAAAAGGCGTCGCTCGCCTAGCAGCAGCAGCAGTACGCCGGTGCCTTGTTTGACAAGAAGGCACCGGCGAAGAGGGGAAGGGAGACTGTGCGAAATGGAATGGGAATGGGGACGGGACGAGAGGCAGAAAGGGCCGACCAACGATGGAATAGATACGATTGTGGGGAGGGGGAGGGAGGGTCAACAATCAACAGAGCGAATGAGGTGGGGGGGGATCGGAGGGTGATAGCGCGAAAGAACGATTGGGCTGACGTCGTCTACGTATGCGTAAAAGGTATTTGCGTCTAGACGCCGTTGAAGCGGGTCTTTTTGATGGTTATCTTTCATATGATTTGGCATGACCGGGCACTGGTGAATTTATGTAATATATATATGAAAAGTAACCGTGGAAAAAAGCCCCGCTCTAGTAGGCAGACGGGCAACACACTTACTCCAGCTGGAAAGCTCGTAAATATCTGTGCACGTGCCATGGCCGCCCCGCTCTAGTCGTCGAGGCACGACGGCAATTCTGAATCAGCTGCGAATCGATTGGGATGGTTCTCTGAACTAGCGCAAATTGAAACGACGAGAGGAGAAGGAGAAGAAGAAGGGGGAAACAGCGTGCATGCTGTGTGTATGCAGAAGTGAGTGAAGGGAAGGATGACGGGAAGCTCAGGGGAGGGGGGGGGGGCGAAGGAAGGCGGTGTCAAACGGTCTCTACGAGCCAAATAAGAGTAGGGGAACGTGCGGCACTCAAGTGTAGTGTGTCCGCAGGCCAAACATGGGTAGGGGACCGTTCAAACAATTGATACGATGGGCATATAGCTGGTGATGAAAGCACGCTTATCGGGCTGGGGTGAGGCCAGGTCGTAGGCGTGCCGCATTACGCGTCTAGGAGTGCCCTTCATTGATCTAAACTGAGAGAGATACGGTTATGAAGAATCGGTCGGAATCGAATGGAAGCCCTTTCGTTATTCGATGGACTGTGATGTTAATTTTTGCATAAAATTTAAAAAAATAGTTGTCGGAAACTGGTCTTTGTATTTATGGACAGAAAATGAAAAAAACAACCTTAGAACGCCGTTTCTATGGACGGACCTGCGTACGGTTAGCTGCAAATGCTAACATAATACATATTGTAAGCCACCCGCTTTCCAGCAATTCAACCTCGAGCCTCGACGGTGGCGACCGTTCTCCATTCTCTCTCTTCCCGATGACTACGATGACCTGTTCACTAGGTAGGAACGGGTTACGGTATCAGTAAACGTGCAGTACAACTAAATGCGGTACGAAATAATGTTCGCTGAAGGTACTTCGGGCGGCACTGTGCGACGTGCGAGAAGATCCCGCAATACCCGCTCGTGTGTCTCATCTGCTCGAAAATGGTAGAGATCTCTCGTCACTGGGTGGGGAGGGACTATACAGTTTTTTTTAATATTATTTTTATTTTTATTTTGAACTATAAACGAGTAGTTAATAACCAAATATGTGATGGCTTCCGAGAGATTCGTAATCATAGGTGTGCGTGGACGATTGCTGCACGATCCTGCAGCCTGTCATGCTGACGGATCCCGATCGACTGAGGGAACCGGAAAGGGTACTCATTGAATGTCGGATATGAACATGGATATGGATATGAGGTCGACCACGCGAATTACTGTAACTGATACGCCCGATTTTCGAGGGCTACGTTGCGTTTCGAACGCTGCATGACATTGAATGGCATTGCGTAGGACGGACGTGAGAGTTAAACCGGACAAAAAAAAAGTTTGATTAATAAATGGTTTGGATTCGCGTCAACGACGAGAAGGAAGGAAAGGGGACCGTGTTTTGCAGCACGCTATGAACTGCAACGGTGCGACGTGCCCCTTTATGGCCGTCAACTCGGGGCTAATCGTGGTCGTGAGGAATCGGGTAAGCAGGGGGGCGTAAAGTGATGTATGTAATGTGGTGCGTGAAAAGGTTGGTTAGTATAGTAGAATAAACACCGGCCCGTCAGCTTCGTTGATTGCAAAATGAGTAGTCTAATTCTCTCACTTTCGCACACTCTCTCTCGCCAGATATTCGGAATGATAAACTGACGGATCTTTTTATTTCACTGTAAATTGTCTGTAGAGACATGTCTATGAGCTCTTGCAGCTGGCGTGTATCTGGGGCAGCGTGTATCTGGACGCGCACGGAGAGGAGGACCGCAACCTGAAACGAGGAAAGCCGCTCAAGCTGAGCCAGAAGAGGTACGCTGATTTGTATCGATTTTAGGGACAAGTAAACATAAGTAAACCGTCAAGAAAACCCTTAAAAATGCGTTTTACTGCAAACACACAAACTTTTCTCATATAGTCATCTAATATCGTATTTCATTACCGCTCCCTGCTGCGCCAATACCTCATGTGTGATAGATAGATAGAAGATTAAATGATGAAGAGGTGTGCTCATCTGGTTCGCCGTACATTTTTTTAATCAACAATTTGTTCTTACAATTAGATAGATGAATTTTTTTCTAAATTAAAATTGCAGAGTGGATCGGTTCGTGCGTGACTGGTTTGAGGGCGACGCGGAGCGCATCTTTGGCTACCAGACGATCGACCAGCTCATGCCGAACCTGCGTGACGCCCACCATCGAGCATTCTGATGCTTAACGCATAGAGGGGACGCGAATCGTGTACTTTTATACTTTTGATGCTTGCGTTTCACGCATCATTCATAACGCGCGACGCTTCCGGCCACCAAGAACAACCGAAACACGTCGTCGAACAGTACACGATTCGTATCCTCTATTGGCGAAAGCGTTTCCGTCAGTAACCGCGCATGCCTACCCCGGTCTGCGCTCTCCTCATGCCCGCTCCGCTCTCTGGGGAAGAAGACGACCGACGGAACAGCCTTCTCATTGTCAGCCATAACCATTTTCTTTTTTGTCCACATTTTCACCTTGACATAGTTCTCTGCATTTCAATTCTGTCGACGAGCACGTCGACCAACAACAAGTTTTCGAGCTACATTAATATTTGGAGGTATTTAGCGAGACAACAGTGATCGAGTAATGTGAAAGGCTCAAGCAGATGTCTATATATTGTAGAGCGTAAGATGGAGGAGATGTATTATTTTACTGACTTAATTACCGTGCATCGTTTTGCTGACGGTAGCGTGTCTTCTAATGTCTTCTGAACATCGGGATAATAGAGAAAGTATGCATAGCCCGCGAAATAGATGTAATACTTGCACAGTTCTATCTCTGGCTATCAACCGGTTTGGCTACTATCGTTAATATTTTGACTGCTTTTCACCGTCTCTTCATTGTACATACTTGCGTGTTTTGCTTGTGCAAACTGATGAATAAAGCCTGTAAAGCGTGAAATGCGGTCAACGAGAGAGAGAGAGACTGATTGGTCGTGTGTCCAGGAATGCGTGACCTACCGTACTTGAACTACCGTACTTTATTCAAATGCGCTTTGTGTGCAAACAACGATATATGAGATGACAACATGGACGGAGAGCGTATAGCTTCCGATAAATTATGCGGGGACCAGACCGGGATTCGGCGTAAAGCTAGGAGGAACGTAGTGAGTGAGAGTCCCGGTCCAGGTCCAGCTAGAACGAACACTAGAGAAGTGCATGCGAGTTCTTTTGGTCAATATGTTTCACGACGACTTTGGCGACGAGACGTGTCGCAGTCATGAATTATGTGTGTCGCATATGTACGCATCAAGAGAACTCTCATGCGGAACTCTATAGAACACCGTATTGAAGGGGGGGGGGGGGGAGTGTGTGTGTATGCTGCTCCTCTGTCTGCATCGCACAGTGGGCCGTGGTCGCTTTTTAGAGCTGCAAACGATTTTCCTTCTCTTTTAGAGGAGATGCTTTATTAGTGGCTTCGAGACATAGGTTAATTACACACACACACACGTTTTTGTGCAGCGGGGAACAATCCGGCTTCAACGCTCAGGTACAGCTAATGCCTAGGAAAGGATACTGCGGGTCAATGTGAGATAGGTAATGGCCGTAATAATGTCTGATACGGGGGGTCAGACAGCGGATCATGATTCTAGTTAACGAAGTGCAAGTGTATCTTGATTTGTTTCATTTCTAAAGTGAAAGACGTTCAAATGCTAAAATAGATCAGAAGAAAACGACGATCGTTAAAGCGTAGTTGAGAGCAAGGCTGTGGTTTGCGTATTGACAATATGTGCAAAGGGCAAACTCGCATTAACAGTCGGAAATTAGGAGACGGGTAATTAATTACACGTGGTAGTGTAAGAGGGGGGAGAAGTGATGTGTTAGAAGTTAGGCTGCTGCCGCAGCCTTTCCCGGGCCCGACTTCCAGGCAGTAACCTGCGTATTCGCGAGTTTAGTCTCGGTTGGAGGGTTGATTATGCGGGGGGGGGGGGTCAGTAGGACGGTTGGTTATATCAAGTGAAAAAGCTACCTGAAGCTCTCCGGCTCCGTCGTGCGTCAACAGCTCCTCATCGATGGTCTCTGAAACTATTGACGTTGTGAATTCGAGTGCCATATAGGTGGCTAATGTAAGGTATATATTCGGCTAATCAGCTCGACGAAGTGTTTCTGCTGCTGCAGCGCAGGAAGCGTTGTTACCTCGCTTGATCGGCGTGCCCTTCTTCTCGACGACAGGCTTGACGTCGTCGTCGTCGTGGCCCGATCCCTCCGCGGATCCCTCGACCACCTGAACGTTAGCGGTGGACATGCCACATCTTGTCGGCTGCCATTCATTGACTGTAGAGCCGTCGAATCGGGTCTTTTCCACGGCCATGTTTCATGCGCAACATAGAAACAGCCGCCGTGCACTCTTTATATGGTAAATAACTTAGCTATAACATTTAGAACTTTGAAAACGCCCGTTTCTTACAGTAGTAACTACTCACTTAGAATTCCTACGATTATTACGCATAACTCTTTCAAATAGATCCAGCAATATAACCTGGTTATACTGAAGCAGCTGAAAGATAACCATAAAAAGGACCCGATTCGGCGGCTCTAATTGACTGATCATCTTCATCATGTGTGGTCGCAGCACTAACGGCCCCACTCTATGGAATGCGTCCTTCCCTCTTAGGCAACTCATAAGGAGGAATGCAGGAACCTTTAAAATGGAACCCAATGATTTCGCCATCTTTGTGCTTACGTCGTCTTTGTTCTCGGCAGTCAACGGCGCCGAAGTAGCCTCGGCCATGATGGTCTTGAGCTCGGCTTGGTCAATCTGAAAGAGAACTCTTTCGCTAAGGAGAAGCTTGGGAAGACATTACATAGAGACATAGAGCGTCCTTCTGCGGCGTATGCTTCGTATACAACAGAGATGCAGATCTCTAGTAGACATGCTGCACCTTGTCTCCCATTGCTTGTGAATCATCATCATCATGCGTGTGGTCGCGCTAACTCTTTACGGCCACTCTGTGGAATGCTTCCCTAAGCAACTCATAAGGAGGAATGCAGCCGGAGCGTGTTCGCTCAGGTTGACTCACTCACTCACTCACTCATTCACCCGTCCGAAGGGGGGGGGGGCGTCAATCCTATCAAGATTACCGGCCGATTAGCGCCCGGGAAGGAAAGAGAGAGAGAAAGGAACGCTTAGTCTATTATAAGCATGGAAAGAACGCGTTCCTGGCCCCGGTCAATACGGAACAGTTTCTCCCCCTTCGATGGCGAATGCCGATAGACCACTGGCGAAGAGTCCCTGGAGGCTCAGCCTCGCTCCATGTCTAGCGTAGAGCCGTCGAATCGGGTCCTTTTTGTGGTTATCTTTCATCTGGTGCAGCATAGCTAGGGTATTGCTTGATGTATAGAATACGTGGAACATAACCAGGAAAAGGCTGGATGATTCGACGGCACTAGGCTAGCCAAGAACGAGTTCTCATGAACTGCTCAAGCGGTTCGCAAAAGACCTAAGTAGGCGGTTGCCAACTTGTCAGCCGATTGCGAGCCCCCTTAAGCTTTCTTAAGGCGAAAGTGACGCGGCGCCTATGGGGACGGGCTGTTCGCGGGTGTTGCCAGAACACTTTCACAGTCCCATTCTATACCCCCACCCCCCCCCCCCTCCCTCCTCGTAATTCGTCGAGACTCTCGCGCTATACCCCCACATTTCCCGTAACAGGTTAAAGGGGGGGGGGGAAGGGGGCGCCCTCTACTGCCTTGCTCTTTTGTGACACACTCAGAGGTGTTTTGTCTATGGCAATAGTCCGCAACCGGGGCTCGTTTGTTCTTCTCTCTGCTCTTCCCTTCCCTTCTCTACCCTTCTTCTAGCTGCCTGCTGCCACCCTACAAGGTCACGGGATGTCCTCGAGAGCCTACTCCTAACCTTTCTCTCCCCCCATTCATCACATCGCGAAAAGAACCCGGCACAACAGCAGATTTTTGTTAGCGACACCTATCTGGTTTTCGCACACGACCGCGCGAATGACGCTTTTTTCTGGAGGGTCCATGTTTGCGGGGCGCTCCTTCCGGAATGGGCGGTAGAGACAAGCCCATTGGGAGACGATTAAGGGCGGGCTTAAGGGTGATAGGAGCGGAAGAGGTTCTAGCTGAACCTTCCCCGCAGGAGAACCGTCTCTACTAGAGAAAGGGAAACGGACCAAGCTTTCGGCGACGTTTCACATCCCTTTGTGAACGGTTGTTGTCTGTGCAGACAGGTGTATGAAATATAACGATGAAAATGGTCCGCTTGGTCACTACAAGCTCATGCAGAAGCGATGGCTGTATGCCGTATCATAGTAGGGGACGAAAGGCGACCAACCGTTCGGAGTTCGTCGAACTCTCGTCGGAATCGGAAGACGTCGGGAATGTTGGCCTCGTTGATCTCTCCGACGGGGTACAGGCCAGTGGGCTGCAAGTAGGCATCAGTATCAATGTCGAGACCATGTTCTGCATTCGGAATTACCAAAGTTTTTCTTTGAAGTCTTTGAAGGAATACCATGCTTGACGTGGCCCTGCTGATCAAACCTATTCTACTTATTTTAATATCAAGAAGCTAACAGATTTTAGGTTGGTAGCATTTGCGTAGTTCACTGCAGTGATCAACTCAAACGTAGAAATTGTGGGGATTCGGTGAGGTTATTGTTCGGGGGCAAGCTATCCAAAGGCTTGAAAACTTCTGCATGCTTTATTGCTTTGAAAGTTCTTTTTTTTTGCTGAAATGTTGCCTTTGATGACCACAAACCTTTGCACTTGTCTGGCTGCCAGCGTGCCCCCTCCTCCCCTCCCCTCCCGCTCAAGTACCGTTACTAATTATCGCTTTTCCCCATTCAAGAGCCGTAACTGGGCCTTTTGTCGGGCGGGCGTCGGGTACCACCCCCCTTTATCTATAAGTGGTTTCGCTATCTCCTTTGTCTGCTTTATATCAACAGGCGTGCACCGAACGCTTCGATGTAGTAGCAAGTACGGTATCGAGTTCGGCACTTTTACCGCGCAGGTGCTACACTCTTTTTAGCGGCCAGTAGTTGAGGAATGCAAAAAATACGCTGCGAATTGGTCCTCGGAGTGTAAGATCCTTGGAATGCGCGATGTTCGACACTAGCTAGCGATTGGGGGTAGTAGTGTGCATTACAGCGGGGTGTTGTGATTGCGAACGAGGAAGGAGGACGAGCATATGTATGACAGGGTCGAGAGACGGCAAGGACAAAACGGCAATTTGTCTACCAGCTCAGCCGCCTATCGGCTGCCGGGCCGAGTACTAGAGTAGTCTATGTCACATTTGCTAGCCTTTTTTCAGCTGGCACATTGTTTTATGAAACGTTATATTTGCTTGGAATGCGCCAGGTGCGTCATGTGTGCTGGTTCGCCGCCTCCTGCTCGCATTACTCCGTATTCATGCGCTCGGAACAGTGAGCAGCACTTTGTCTTACCCGCTCTCGCATGCTATCAGCCTCGAAACAACTTGTCTTGCGGAATGCGCGCTTGACACCAAATTTTCTTTACTGTGCTTATCCGTCGCTCTCAGTGACAAGGTCGCTTGGACGGATGTGCGCAGAGAGAAGGGGGGGGGGAGACTTTTTGCTACACATTATTGGGACGCGATCCGACCCACTAATTTGTGCCAATGGCCAAGAAGCTGCTTATCACACTGCAAGAGGCGAGGATTGACGCTTTTTT
>LS837716.1:159964-222362 GCA_900490955.1 Micoletzkya japonica
GACGTAGGGAGAGGGAGAGGAGGAGGAGGAGGAGGAGGAGGAGGAGGAGGAGGAGGAGGATAAGGGTTCACGGAAAATGAAAGGAACGAGATGCTTAAGAAGCAGTAGCAGGGGAAAGGCCATGTATCGGAACTCTATGTCCTATATCGGAGCGGGGAGATGCTACTGATCTAGCATTGCTCTGAGTGCTTGCTTTGCTATCTGCCGTAAGGGGAAGCTACGATTTAATAAAATCTGTCACTTCATCAACACTAATTGTATGTAAATCAAGGTTGATCATGTCACCGATTTGATGAAATGGTGTTTTCCCGCCAGAAGGTGCCCTTTCTGAGGAGAACAGAAGGGCTTACCGTATTGATGGCGAACTCTCCGATGGACTGGGCCGTCTGCAGGTACTCGATGGCCTTGCGCACTCGTTCCCTGCAAGAATCTCAGGTGGACTCCGCCAATCTGAGAACTACACCTTATCAGCGTCTCATCTGGACGACTCTCTTCATACCGCTACGCGCCTCTCGGCGGAGATAGGAATGAGACGACTGACGGAACACTATCCTCAATAGAGCATGTGATTCGTTTTTTGGCCAATATGTTTCGTTCGATTTGGTGACGAGACGCGTCGCGGTTATCAATTATGTATGAAATATATACATCAAAAAGACGCGAATCACATGCTCCTATCCTCAACCATTGATGAAGCGACCTACCGTAGCCGGGCAGCTCGGGCCAGTCGGTCGGTCCGCGGGGCAGCATCGGCAACGCAGGCGAGGGCGAGGAGGGCGACGACGAGCTTCATTACGAGAGGAGGGGGACCTTCTGCAAGGATATGGCGATACTAAGGCAATAAGCTGAAGGAAACAACCACCACCACAGGATAAACGCGTGCAATTATGGCAAGAGGAAAGGCAGACTGACTACAAGTGGTCGGACTATAAGGCTGAAGAAGTCATAAGGAAGCAGAGTGGGGAAGTTGTCGGCTAGAAGGCTGGACCTGGCGGGCGGGGTTGGGGGTGAGTCTGGGTGAGGAGGAGATGAATGGTCGGAGTCAACCCCCCCGACCCACCACCGGCGCTATTAAGCACCTCGGCGGCAGCGGCGCGATGTCACAGTGCGATAGTACTACTGGCAAAGTAGCATGCCACTGTGATGCCGGAAGGCGATAGCTTCCTGTCACGAGGAACGGATAGCTAGTGGCTAATGAGGCTAACTAACAAGGCCAGTGACGGTTGTCCCTCGCTGGAGAGGGCTACCCGTATTGTGAACCCTCGTCCCGCCTCTCGCCAAAAAGGAGGAAAGGGGGGGGGAGGGGGCGAGAGCAGAAGCTGCGTTCTGCATTGGAGGTGGAGTCTCGGCCGAGCGCCTTTTATACACGCTAAAGGAAGGGGGTGATCGTACACCCACCAGAAAAGAAGAAGAAGAAGAAGGTGGAATAAGGAATGCGAGAGCAAGAGTGACGCACTCGGCTTGTAATGGCCCGTTGAGGCTTCCCCTCCTTCCCCATTTGATGTCTGCCTGCCGGATGTCTGGCAGAGCGTGACGGCACGAAGTGAAAAAAGCGGAGAACAATCAAAGCGAACACAACAACCCTTTCGCTTTCGATGCGTCTCCTTGACCTTTTCTCCTCTGTCTGTCTGTCGCTTTGCACAGAAGAAATGAGGAATGCGTGCAAAGTGAGATGATATCCCGATGAGTGGAGTGGACTCAGCAGGAAGTAGAAATGGTCTACAGAGCAGATCTGTGGGTGGCTTGCCTTGGCTCGTTCCGTGGTTATGATCATATATCAATAGTGCTTGCCACTGTTGAGGGTCATAATGCACGGGCGCAGGTTCAGTTTCTGCCCGAGCACGCCCTTTTTATCTATAGTCTGATAGATGATGTGCGCGTATTGTACATGCTACCGCAAAAGGTGTTGGTGGCCTCCAATTATTACGTGAATTGGTTATCTACCTGCAAGCCGTCACGTAGGCTCCAGAACCGGAAAGACGACAGATGGCCCATGGCGACAAAAGCGCGCTCGCTTGCTACTTAATTCCTATTAGCTGTTTACGGTTATGGCCCGTGCACTATTAGTTAGATCAAGGAGATAGACAAAGCACGTTAACGACCGTTTACGCAATAAAGAAGCGTAGCCAGCCGAGTAGCGTGCATAATAACCGGGAAGAAGCGCGCCCTTGATAGTTCAGGAATCCGTGGTAGCGGCCTGTTTCATGAGCACCCTACGGTCGGCGGCTCCTACGGTTTTGTGCTCATCAGCCATCTCATTGGCCTAATAGGCGCCCATGAGTCGGGTGTTTTGGTCGCGTCGGACCGCGAACGAATGAGTTGCGAACCGTCTTGTTGACCACCACTCAACTCACGCCTTGAGAGGCTCATAATAGATCGTCTCAAGAAAGCTCAAAGCGCAGCACTCAAGCATTACTGACTACTAACTAACAAGTAGTAAGCTTGCAAGTGGCTTGTGGTAGTAGTATAGCCTCTCGTAACAATACCTGTCCCGAGTTCTCGAAAGGGGGGGCAAGTAAAGAGTTGCAAGTGGCGTTTGAATGGGATGCTGACATCACTTGATGAAGCTGTATCAACGTAATTTAGAGCCCTGCATGTGTTCGAGAATGTTCCGTTACTGTTCCCGGGGCACAATCGCCCTCCAGCCAGGGTTGTCTGAGTAAGGCGTGAGAACCTGTCGCCCCGCAGTGTTCGCAGTGCGCGCGCTTTCTCCCCCTCTCGCCCCCTCTTTTTGCCATCATCCCCTCCATGTTTGAAGGCCGAGAATGTGCTGACTGACGGGGGGACTCTGACCCATTGACTCTCTCGGCTGTTCCTCGAGAGTCAGTCAGTGTCTGGCGGTGCGTGTGCAGAGGTGCCAAGTGGCCCAATCGCGGGCCATTCTCTCCCTCTGCCGCTCATAGCCTCCAGGCACAAGAGCAGAATGATCTTCACCTGGTCAGGGAGAATGGTAGACCAGGTGAGAGTAGAGCAGCTCCTGAATAGAGGATACGAATCGTGTATATTGATCTATATATTCTAAATTTAGAAAAAAGTTGTTTCATGAACGTCAGGAACAAACGGATCATGCTCTAAGCAATGACTGAAACCTAACCATGGAGAATGCTTTAATTCGATTCAAGAGCGCTCTGAATGAGAGGGGACCGCCGAGAAGAGGGTTTGACGTGGCGGACTGCGGGACTCTCCGAGCAGGACGCGGTATTCCGGTGTACTGATTAGCCGGTGATGCTGATAGGCGGGAGTGAGACCGCTCTTGAGGCGGGGAAGCCCACGTCAGGCACGGTTTCGACACCGCCGCTCTCCGCTCGGCGAGTTCAATAAGTTGCTTGATAAGCAGTTTTCGCCTTGTCGTGAAATCGAAGGTATAGCTATACAGTGCCCTTATGAACAAGGAGCAACGATGGAGCTTTGAGTTGTGCGGCGCTAAGGAACTCTCATGTCAGTACACTCTTCCTTGTAATTATGAGGGAGTATGATAAGGACGTGGGGGGTTACTCGATTACGGCCCATTAATGAGTCCTTATACCGTCGTACAACTTGCTTGTGCTGATGAGGAAGCGAGCAATCAGGAATCTTGCTCACTAGGATTTTATGAGCAAATGAGGGCAAATGGGCACAGTGAGAGGGGGAGAGAGGAAGGAGCTATCGGGTGTGGGAGGTTCTTGGCGTGCGCGTTGGTATTGCCCCCGGCGATTTGTGTCTACGATATATCGAGATAGGGCAGCGAGATAGTACGCGTTCGGTGGAGAGGGCAGCAGCCCGTTTGCAACGTTCTTTACGAGAGGAGTTGGCGGGGTGCTTTTTACGATACTGGGAGGTCTGGGCTGCGGGGGCTGTTGTCAGTGACGTTCGAAAGTGTATTTCCCGACGATCCGACGACTCGTTAATCGTTCCTTGGACTTGGGCTGGCTCTCGCCAAGGAAGAGTGAGGTGCGACTACAGCTGTTACAGCATGTCTGCTCAGGGAACTTGCTGCAGCAAAGCTAGAGCGGTCCGTTGGTACACTGCGTGGGACTGTGTGGCAAAAAGTCGCTACGACGAGCGCATATCACGAGAAAAGGAGTGTGGCGCATGTGGGGGAGACTGTGGTGAAAAACAACTAGAAGTACAACTTCTAGTCACAATGTTCTGACAACTGTGCAGATGTTAAGCGGCGAACGAGATGCTGATAAAATAACCGCGATTTCGGTAGGAAATCTCGTACGGAAAAGCATTGTATCCTGAACATTTTGGCTCGTTCGCTTAACTTTTCGAACATTGTGTAGTGATTTCGGTCGCTCTAATGCCCCCCCCCGCTCAGCAGAACTAACGTTGCTACGCATCGGTAACTTCGTAAGGAGCGCGTACGAGCGAAAACAAGTAGATTAGTAGCCGGACAGTCCAGTGCAGTGCACGGTGTGCGAAGTACGTGTTGTAAGCAGAACATGATTTGAAATATGGGCGAACAATGCAAAATAGAAGAACTTCCACCTCTCCGTGGCTCTTCTATAATATGACTCATTTTGTCAGATTTCAAATCATTGCTCGTGGCGCCGCCCGTGACTCGCAAACGCATTTGTTCCCGTAGACGGTTTTGCGAAGAATGAGTCAGGGTGGGTCAAGTTAGTTGACCGAACGCTCAATCTGTTGCCCATTCCGACCTTCCTTACTTATTCCATGCCATCTTGCTTGCCCTTCATACCGGCGTGCTATCATCACCTAGGATCGCCAAATTGCTCTCATTGCTCCCTCTACTATCTGTTGCCCCTCTTTTTACACTATTTCGCCGGCTCTTCCCGTATGAACTCATACACTACGAACACTTAAGAATGTTTTCATGTCCTAGGGAAGTCCAAAAATGAAAAAAAAAGTTTTTTTAAGTAATGCCCAGCAGTTTCCACTGCGACATCATTCTGAATCATGGATGCATCCTCGATCAAGTATGTGATTTGCTTTTTTTAGTTTAGTTCGCAGATACTAAGTAAACGGATTTTGCAGGAGGCCGATGTTGTCATGTGCGTAGTCGAGGATGTGCCCCGAGCAGCATACAGATCAATCGACAAACGAATAAGGTGAAATGCATGAAAGGCTAAGAAAAACATTGCGTGAGGCTTAGTATGGAAAAGCGAACATTCAGGTAACGTTGGAAAACGTAGCCAATGGATGTTTCATTTTTCGTTTCAGAGAAATCGAAGGCCTGCATTGGGGAGTTCAACTGGATCTGGCGCTCGACATAATGTGCACAAAGCACCGGGTTAAGGCAAGCAACCAGCACAATGTTCCAAATATTAAGCAAATGAGCCAAATTATTTGAGCAGAATTATTTCAGTGCTAGAGTTCCTACCGAAATCAGGGGTATTCTTAGGCATCTCGTTCGCTTAACGTTTACACTGTCGCCAGAACATTGTGCCAGCGATGGCAACCAATCCCCGTGACCTACAACACGGATAAATATCTATCTACCTCTATATCTATCTATAACGTGGCTGTAGGCTGTGTATACGGTAGATATCAACCATAGGACATTTATTAGATAATTTATGCAGATCACAAGGAAATGCGCATTGTTGCAGCAAATGCAACCCGGGCACGCGTTCGTCACGTATCCGAACAACTTGAAGCACGCGAAAAGTGAGACTATCGTTTTTCATAAGAGACTATGAAAGATTCGCAGAACTCGATGAAACCAGGCAGCCATGACATTTCGACGGCAACTCCTTACTTCAAGTTTATCCTCATCACAAATACATACATTTTTCGAACCATATACAAAAACTCTTGAGCCATAGGTTTCAAAAACAAAAAGAACACCCTGTTAGGGTGCGGGAGACGGACCATTTTCATGGTTATGTTTCAGAGGCTTGCCTGTATAGCCTGTATAGGCAATAGCCGTTTATAAAGCGACTTGAAACGTAACCGAAAACTTGGTCCGTTTCCCGCTCCCTACACCATGCCCCTTTTTCAGTAGTGGTCAACGCACACGCGCCCCGTCGTACCTGCGCTCACAACTATCGGAAGAACATTTCAGTACGCGCTTTTTCAGGGGAAGCACCATTTCATTAAATCGGCAATTTCTTCATCTATTCACACAATCAATGACCATGAGACGACCGATTT
Organism: Micoletzkya japonica; assembly: GCA_900490955.1. Classification (NCBI taxonomy): domain Eukaryota; kingdom Metazoa; phylum Nematoda; class Chromadorea; order Rhabditida; family Diplogasteridae; genus Micoletzkya; species Micoletzkya japonica. The sequence continues at coordinate 166,061 of LS837716.1, forward strand.
GATGAAGTGGTGGTTTCCCGCTTTTTCGGATCTTCATGGAGCCTCCGAAATGTAGGAAATAATCAATTTAGAGCTTTATCGCCTGCTACACGACCGCTATCGAGATGGCTCAGGCGAGGCGGCTGCGATCCATTGTAAGCTGGCATGCTTCATCTGGACTTAAAATCCGTGCCGCGCATTCTCCTTTGCTGTCCTAACGCTACCAGAAATAAACTCTGACATCAGCGTTTCACTAAGATTCACATTACCTGTATATGCTTGACACAAACAAATAATACGTAAATATGCAGGCGCTGCCGTTGCTCGGCCTGGATTCGTGGTCGCGAGCCAACCTGAGCCCGAAGTGCCAGCTGCGCGTCCTCTACAACATCTTCATCGTCGTCGCGGATCTGGCCGCCAAGCATGAGGCTAGACAAAATGATAAATTGGGCTAATTCTAGGGAAATGCGTATGCCACAAATCTTGTAGGAACTATCGAATGAGAAGCTTGTAAATTGGAAAGACTCGAGCGATCAACAAGCTACCGCAACCTTCAGATGCGTCGCGTCTTCCTCTGCCATCCGGAGGCGGCGGTGGTGGACGCGTTGCGGTCGCTGGCGGATGGCGAGTTCGTCGTGACCGTTCGCAATGCGGCCGAGTCGAAGGACCTGGAGCAGAGGTGAACTGAACAAAGTCAAGAGCGATCATCGGATAGATGGAGAAGTTCGAGAAGCTTCTTCGGCTGAACTTTGGACGTACTGCCGCACATCCAATGCACTTGTTCAGCTCGAGGAACAGTGCCGAAGTAACGGCATGACGAATGATCAAGCCTCCGTCCTTGCAGGCTCATCAATAACTCGTTCCGCCTGGGCGCGCGCGTCCCCGCGCCGCCCGTGTACGCGTCGCCATGCGGACAGGGCGCCTGTAACGCCTACCAGCCGGACGAGATTCCGGTCAGCATTCGAGACGAAAGCACAGTGTTCTGACAACAATGAAAATGTTAAGCGAACGAGATGCCGAAAAATAACCCTGATTTCGGTAGGAATTCTCGCACGGAAAACACCGTATCCTAAACATTTTGGCTCGTTCGCTTAACATTTAGAACATTGTGAAAGGGCCTTCATTCTTTCGGAGATGATCGATGCCTTGGACGTGAAAGCACCAAGAATCGAACGAGATATTCTTTCATATATTATAACTTGGTCATGAGACTGTGCATAGAGATGCAGCATTTCTCAATCTTCGAAGCTCATCCAATGCCCGTGGTAATCGCTGACTTCAGAACATCTTCGGCGATGTGGTCCCGAAGGCGGAGGATGAGCAGCCTTCTAGTAGCCGTACCGCCAAGCTAACGTGTCCTTCGGCTAAATCGAGACGAACGACGGACGAGGAGCGAGAGAACGAGGATGCGGGACGAAGGGTGGACGAGGAGGAGTGGAGGAAGGCCGTGGAGGAGATGCACGGAGAGGGAGGAGACGGCGATGAGGAGGAAGGTGTGTTATCACGGAGATGATATGGTAGTGTTGTGCTCATTTTGGGCCCCCTCAACACCGAACCCATTGCGCGTACAGCGTGTAGATAAAATTAAATTAAATGTGTGACATTATTATGGGCTAAACGTTCTATCAGCAATGAGTGATGCATTTGGAAAGGAATGAGTACCGTTGCAATTTCCAGTACCTTCCAACTATAGTGGAGTAAACCGGTCCGTCCGTTACTTTGATTCCAAAATGAGTCTAATTCTCTCACTTTTGCACATTCCCTCTCGCCTGATATTCGGAATGATTTACTGACGTATCTTTATATTCCACTATGCTAAGCAAATGCCTAGACGACAACGCGGAGAAGCCGCTCGCACTCGTGTGGGAGGAAGGCGAGGGTCGGGAGGACTGCGAGGAGGACCGCGAGGAGCGGCCGAGCTGGCACGTGAAAAGGATGCGGGACCGACGGGATGACGACGAGGAGAGACGGGAGGACGAGAGATACGTCGACGAATTCGTCGAGGTATTGACACGTCAGCAGATATCGTTGACGAACAAGTTCTGTCAGCAAACTCACATTCCTGCTTCGTCTGCACTCTCTGCAGGCTCTATCTGACGATAAGAATGAGATGACTGGATGAACATTTTACGTCACCGCGTTTGATACACTTGCCAGCTGGTTGATTTGTTGGATGATTACCAAGCCGTTTGCAGCCGTGCGAGGACGTTCCGAGGATCAAGCACAGCATGGGCATGCGCAATCCGAAGGAACTCGCGGATACCATTCTGAAGGTATTAGGGCCTCAAGTTTAAGAGAAAATCGTCTTCTAACTTGTACATTGCGTGACTGTCGCGATTTCAGGACCGCGGACTCGCACTGCCCTTCATTGAGGAGATCAAGAAGCACCCGGTCTGTGAGGCTTCACACGTTTTCGACTGGCGATCAGGCTTTTGCAAAAATAGGAAAACCAACACTATTAGGATTGATGAAATGACCGACTTTATGAGATGATAGTTTCACCAAAAAATATTGCATCAGATGCTAGCAATGAGGCTATGTTGCAGAACCTGTGGAATCCCGCATCGTTCGAGTACCGAAACAACAAGGCCAAGTCGCTCATAGAGATCGAGCACGCGATGGGCTTGAACATGCAAGGTTGGAGGGACCGTAATATTAGTTCAAGAAAATGCGGTATAGGCAAAGCGTAAAGTATGTAGGGTAGACTGCAAGTATGTAGTTTGTCTGCGCTCTCTTCGCACCGCTCCGCTCTATCGGCGGAAATATGAATGAGGCAAATGGCGGAACGACTTCCTCAACCATAACTGCAGGCCGCGTTGCGCAGATCGTGTGGTACCGGCTGTCCCGAGGCTACAAGGAGACCGTACGGACTCGGGTACGTTATACTCATTGTCAGCGAAATTTCACCACCAAACAGCGCCTATAGGCTATAGTGAACCGTTCACCAAGCCACCTCACCAGCCACGTGGTAGAAAATTCACCAAAGGAGCATACCTTATTCACCAGCAGGCTGGTGAAATTTATGGGGTGAATATTTCACAAGGTGCAGTTTGGTGGCGAAATTTCGCTCGCAAAAATTTTTCGCTTTGTCAGTGCACGGTGAAGAAGGCAGCTTCCCAGATTTTACGATCTACATTTTATCGGATTTCCCGAAAAAAAAACAGTAGGACCAGATTGGATGAAATAAATTGGTGAGAAACGGCGGGACCGGAGCCGTTAACTTACAGCTCGGAAAGTCGTACAAAAGGGACAGAGCTCACTATGTCTACTTCGATGAGCTCACCTTCATTCCCGTTGAGGTATGATACTGTAGCGGTAGTGTAGATCATTTTCAAGCCTTCAAGCTCAGCTGTTCTGACCTACTCATTAGCGCCTATCCATGTGCAAAATAAGAAGAAATCGAAAAATGGGCCATCCGTCTCTCTGAAAATGTCCCACAAGAGACCTTTTCAGAAAGGGGGGAACAAGGTGCGGATGGCCAAAATTTAACCCTATCTCAATACTACGTCATCGATAGCTCGTTGACGTAGTATTGAGATAGGGTTAAATCCCTTATTCATGACGCTGTAGTGCATTGCAATGAGCAAAAATGCGTAAATTTGGCGTGGACTATCGAATAGTACTCCTATGCATTGGAAATCTAAACAAGATAGAGTACGCTCACTGTATAGTAAACATCTTCATCACATTTTCTTCTACTGTACGAGCTTGTATCCCTGTGTTGGACATAGACTATATGAAAATTGAGGATGCCTTTTCCATCTCGAGAAGTGTGGTATTGTATAATCATAAGTCAAGTTCAGAAAAGTCAAGTTTGATCTTGCCGATAGTTAATTTGAAAGAAAAAAATATCCTAAATCACCATTTTCAGCGCGTTTCGCCCATCCGCATCGTGCCGCCGAATCCAGGATACCGCTGAGCAGTTTTCGCGTTTGATAAAACGCTTACCCCCCCCCCCCCCCCCCCAGCAACTCTGCAGTTGTGCAGACTGGTTATTTTGGCACTATATGTTTTATTACTTTTGGCGACGGAACGTTGCGGTAAAGAATGCTGCATGAAACATAATCTTTATGCTGACCAGTCTGCACATCTCTACTCAACTCCGCTCGATCTCATATCACAATTTTCCCGCAGCCAGTGACTGGTTTCCTGGATGTGTCTATAGTATTACATCTGTATCACTTTGAGTTTTGATAAATTTTCAAGACGAACTAATCACATTTTTCAATTGTCTAGGATTCATAAATTTTCGATTCCCTGTTATTGTTGGACCGTCACCATCGTCCCTCTAGCAGAGAGTGTGAGAGAGAGGGAGGGCGAGAGAGCGCCTCCAGGCGAGAGAGCGCAGACAACCAAGGAGAGGGTGAGAGAGTACGCGAAATGCGGAGAGTACGGCGGATGAAGACACGGCAGTAGAGAGCAGTTATCGCGGCGACGAAACTTACGCTGGCCGTCGGGCGCCCTCTCCTCCTCCCAGCCTCCCTCGCCTCTCTCCATCTCTGCGCTCTCTCCTCTCGCCACACTCTCTCGTCGTGGCCCTCTCACCGTCTGCGTCTCTCACTCGGCCGCAGTCTCTCACACAGCGGAGACATGCATTCGCTCGCCGCAGCCTCTCGCCCACTGCCTCGTCCTCCTTTTCATTCGCTTCTCTGCTCTCTTGATTATTATAAACGTCGTATCTATGGCAACCGGCTGTTAAAATGATAGGCAAATTCATTATCTAAGCCGCGTCAAGTATTATTTTGAACCACAGTGCATACATATACGACCGTAAGATGCGACGAGAGAATTCAAGTGAGGTCAAGTAAAAGAACTAATAACTAGTAAAAACTATCACCTTTCCCATTGGAAATGGGAGCACAGCAATCGAAAATCTAAGTTGCTGAGATCTCATAATCATATTGCCGATCATAATCGTCAATCGTGTGAGAGCGCAATTTTAAAGCTATTCCCCTCTTTCCATATTTGATAATTTCTGCGTGCTCGCACTGACGTAAGCTATACTAACTTTGCGGTCTCTTATTTCTCTGTAACCTACTGTAGACACAGCTCAGCATAACAGCCTCTTACCATATCTCAATCCCCTCCGGTGCTTTGAAACACCTTTAAGTGTTTGTGAAACATACGTTTTTCTGGTCAAGCGCCAGTGTTATTTCGTTGCTTTAGCGAATCTGTGTACAGTTTCTTCGTAAACACGATGGTGAAATAGCCTAAGATATTGTAAACAGGCCTTTCGAAATATCACTGTGCCTCCGATGCGAATCGACACCTCTGCCCCGCACAATTTCCCCCCCCCTCTCTTTCGCTGTCTCTAACCCTCTGACTGTCTGCGTCTCTCACTTCCGCGTGCTCTCTCGCCTTCTCTCGCCTCGCACCCTCCCTCTTTCCGCTGGTCCCTCGCTGTACGCTCGTCGTCTGCCCTCTCCATCATCTATCTATTCCCCTCACCTCCTTTTCTTCTTGATCACATGCTTCTTTGGACCTATCATACATATCTCAAGATGAGTGCCTTTCTCGTAATTGGCACTAGGCCAAAACTAAGCGAAAAGCTTCGCGGTGGTCCTCAACTCAACAACTCACAGCATTCCACCCGGTAAAGAATGTGTCTAATAACGAATTGATCGCCATTTTTGAACTTTCTCAAGAGTGGCTAAACCGATCTACACCAAATTTTCGGAGATGTTAGAATTCATAGAGACGAACTTAAGTTTTTAAATTCATAATTTTTCGTTCACTGGTTCGCTTACAGGATCGGATTCTATGCGCGGAAACCGCTATTCGCTATTAGAACGCTTGGAATGCTGTGAACTGTGGGGGAGCGGAATAGCCTCAACCATTTCTGCACTTCTCTTTTGCATATCCCCATATCGAAAAGCATAGGTACAACATGCCTCGGCATCTCGGGAATAAATTATGCTGTTGTATTGCGCTCTGTCCAGAAGAGATACGGTTGAGGAAAATGCGTTCCGTCAGTCGTCTCATTCTTACTTCCGACAAGAGAGCGCAACGGCATTGAGAGAGTGCAGACGAGGTAGGACTGCGGTTACCGACGGAACTTTTTCGTCAATAATATACGACGCGCGCTCGGGCTGCTTCTTGCGATTCGCCGCTATGCTTTTGCAGGAAGCTCTTCGTCGTTGACCGCGCTTTCGAGTAGCTTTCAGAAGGCTCGAGGACGTGAATCTAGGAGGAGAACCGAGAGGAAGGGGGGGGCAGTCAGCATGGTGTGCACCATAACCGCCGTCGTCGGCCGGGTCACGGAGCAGGACTGTGAGGTAAATGAAACGATTACTATGGTTGCGTAAAATGCTCCGTCAGTTGCCTGTATTCCTACTTCGTCTACGCTTTCGGTATTGTCGATCCTAGTATTCAAATTTGCGTTCCGAAGATAATGAGTACGACTTCCGTTGTTTACACTGCATATTTGCATTTTTGGCTGTGCACTATATGCTAAATAGCGCAAGTCAGATCATACAAGCGCGGAACGGAAATTTGAATACGAGGATGGACAATAATAGGAATGACACGACTAGCGGAATACGTTCCTCAACCGCACATGGATACGCTTCGATGTTGCGACTGTATCTATACATTGATTCGTCGCCCCGCTTAGAATCTTGTATCGTAGTATCGTAGTATCTTAGTATCGTAGTATCTTAGTATCTTAGTATCTTAGTATCTTAGTATCTTAGTATCTTAGTAGACTATAGTATCTTGGATAAATAGCATAAGGAACGTGCATCAGATCATCGTTGACCAGCTGGCGGATCCCGCGGCGCCCCACGACAGCATCAACGCCGACGTGCTGTAAGTCCAGTTCAGAGATCAAAGATCAAAGATCACACGATCTAAGCATCAAAGATCAAAGATCACTTGCAGCCTGACGGAGGGCGAGGAGCTGCGGGCGAAGGTTGGGGAGGCCTTCGCGGCCTACCAGCGAGAGACGGAGCGGGAGAGGCTGTACTTCGGGGACAGTCTTCTTACGCGGGCACGCAGGACACCCGGGGCGAAGAGTGAGTACTCACAATGTTCTAAAAGGTTAAGCGAACGAGCCAAAAGGCATGGGATAGATGTTTTTTATTCCGTGCGAGAGTTGCTACAGAAATCAACAGAACATTGTGGAGTTGTATCTAGAAAAGTGCATGGTTCTACTGTAAATTACTTTAATTGCTCATGAATATGCATTAGACGAAACAACCTAACGTCTAGTAATGTAAAAAATCAAGAAAATCGGAACGCATAAATGCGCGCGATTCCGCCGCTACGGTGGTGTTGCGCGAAATGTTGCGCGCTACCGTTCTCCACGGCACGAAAACGCGAACACGGTGGAGTGGGTCGAAAAAAGCTGAGCCTTGGGTCCATTGCATTCCTTAAGCTATCGTGCATCTCCACGCGCCGATCGTGCAGGATATCCTCACGCCACCAAAATTCAAGTAAGTGCAATTGTTCAAAAAAATGTTCCGTCAGTCGTGTCTCTTTCCTATTCTCACAATGACAGAGCGAAAGGGGTGTGCAGAGAGTTCAGGCGAAGTACGAATGAGCGTTTGCTGACGGAAGGGTTTCGCCCGCTCGATTGTTGTTTCCCAGTCACCCAGGAAGAAGCCGCTCTCTTGCAGTCCAAAGCGCCTGAGGCAGACGGGGGTGCCGTCGGCAATAGACCGGTACTCGCTGCGGACGCAGTACAGGGAGGTGATGCGGGTGGCGGCGGAAGAGCACAGGAAGACCATTGTGAGTTATTGCTACGAGTTGGTAGAACATTTGTTTGCGTAATCCCCGATAATACTGATGTACGCTATCGACGTCTAGTTGAGGAAAATGTTCCGTCAGTCGTCTCATTCCTACTTCCGACGATAGAATAGAGCAGTATAAACATAACGTAGATAAAGTGGTAATGAGCTTACTGACGGAACTCTTTCGTCAATAATAACTCCTGCAAGACTGCTTGTACCCTCAGGCGTTTCCGTTCCTCTCGGCCGACTTCGGGTGCAACCTCTGGCACGCGCAGATCACGGCACTTCAGTCCCTACTCGGAACCTTGCCCGCCTCGGTATGCTGCACACAGAGAAAAATGTATTATACATTCAATGTATAGCGGGTAATACATATATGTTACTGTCCCCCTAGATAATACGCCCAATGTATAACCGGCTATTCATTTTTCTCTGTGTGTGGTAGAACAATTAAAATATAATATAGGCATATGATCTTTGAACTTCCGATCCCCGATCATTCAGTTCGAACGCATCGTGTTCGTCTCCAAGTCTGAGGACGAGGTCAACGAGTTCAAGAAGATTCTGCGAGGTGATTGAGTAGTTTCAGAAGAATATTACGCGGTAGAGTTTTGGCTTATTTTTGACGCCACTTCCCGGTTATATTTCACTGTGGTTGTTTTAAACATAACCGAGGAAAAGCGTCAAAAAGAGAACCCTATTATGTTTCATCACAATGGACGCTTCAGGCCACGAGCTGGTGCTCAACTCTTCCTCCGAGGCCGATCGCTTCTGCGAAACACAGTGCAACGAGTACCTCAAGGTGGTCTCATAGTTGATCTTTGATCTCTAATTCTCGATCACTACAGGTTCCTCGACAGCCCTCCAACCTGCCGCCAACTGCGGTCCAGTTGCGGCTCATGAAGCGCTATCCTGAGTGAGCGGAATCTTTGCTATTATAGTCGAGGAAATCGGAACGTATAATTCGTGATTCCGCCGCAACGGTGCTTAGCGAATTTTTCGCGCTTTGAAACGGTGCCATTTTACTCCAAGAAAAGATATCAGAAACATGGATATGGTTTTGAGATCAGTAACATCTAGACTTTCTCATGGTGCACACTAGAAGTTGATTGCGTCGCGTTGAAAGGCACCGGAATCAGCGCTTAGGGAGATAATTATGGAGATTTCAAAAAAAACTAGAAAGCGGGTGCCGAATCTTTCGAATAACACGTGTTTTCACAGTGCCGCACCTTATTCAGTTTGCGATAGCTCCGTGACCTGACAATTACAGTGTCCATGTGCGCATTTTGCGGGGTCAAACTTTGTATTTTATTCAAAAAAAACTTGCGGGTGGCTAAGGCGTATTCCGCCCCACGCACATCATTGCCTACGTTCGGAACGATTTTCCGACGGATCCTTTACTCCATTATAGATATCTGCATTCAAGCGTATGTTGCCTGTTCAGTAGAGAAGTTCTTTTGCTCGATATGTTTCATTGCTTTTGGAGACGAGACGCGTCGCGGTTATGAATGATGCACGAAACATAGGCATCAAACGAACTCTCGCGCACAATCCTACTGCTAAGTCTAGGGTTGTTCTTTCTGACGCGTTTTTCTCGGTTATGTTTCACGCTTCCATAAAGACCAGAGCATGCCTACAGAGGTCGAAAAGTGAAGAACATTACCGTGGAAAAGCGTCAAAAAGAGGAACCCTACTGTTCAGTCTAGAGCCATCGAATCGAGTCCTTTTTATGCTTATCTTTCATCTGGTCCAGCATAACTAGGGTATTGTTTGATTTATGGAATACGTGAAACACAACCATGAAAAAGACGACTCGATTCGACGGCACTAGTTCAGTCCCCCGCCCTTTGTCCGCAACGCACGCCGTACTCCGGCCGTCCCCGCCCTCCCGACCGCCATGGAACTCAGCCTGCAGCAGGCGCTCCTCGACAAGGGCCTGTACGTGCCGCTGGCCGGCGGCGCCGAGGCACTGGTCAGTTAGTGCTGATCTTTGATCTTTGGTCTTTGATCTCGCACGAGACTAGCTTGATCTTTAATATTTGATCTCTCATGAGACTGCCTCGATCTTGAAACCAAGCTTGAGATCCGTTCTGGTCTTTGATCCTTAATCTTTGATCTTTGCAGCTCAAGCAGCTGTGCTCGATCACGGCGGTCGTCGGGTCGGTCGTCGACCAGATGACCGAGGCTGTCGTGGGCGTCGTCAGCACCCCCGAAGATCCCAGTCTGTCGCTCGATCCGCTCATCAGGTTGGGTACATAGTAGAGATGTGCATGCGACAGTTCTTGCGGTCAGTGCGTTTCACTGTTTCTGGTGACGAGACGCGTTGCGGTTATGCATGATGCGCGAAACATACGCATCCAAAGAACGTGCACGCACATTTCTCTCGTTCATGCTATAACGTGCACTATTTCAGTGCCTTGGAAGGACCGGACCTTGTGACGCGGGTTGACCGGGCCTTTGAGGCTTATAAGGTACAGTTTATTCCGGGGTTCACCGATGATGACGTTGTCCTTGAACAGACGCTGACGGACCGGGACGAGCTCATCGAGGGCGATAGTCTGTACACGCGGGCCAACTTCGTGCCGGGAGCCAAGCGTGAGACTATAGACTACGCCCCCCCCCTACAGAACGCACTGTCACACCTATTTGCAGTGATCATCAACGTGCTCAATCCACGATTTATGATGCGTCGAGCGGCAATTGATCCATCGAACGACGATCGATACATTCTGAGGTATGGTGGAGTTAAAAAGAGCCGTCGGAAAGTCATTCCGAATGTAAAGCGAGAGAGTGTGCGAAAGTGAGAGATTTAGAGAGATTTAGACTGCTCATTTTGGAACGGAAGAAACGGACGGATCGCCGTTTGTTCCACTATATTGATAATCGTGATAAGTATTATATATAACTTCGCGGACGGATCGATCTCTGCAGATCGACGTATCGCGAGATCATGCGTGCGGCAATGGACACGTGCAAGGCCACTTCCATCGTGAGCTCTCCCTTCCTTATCTCCTTTTTTCTGTTCTCGGTTACGAACACTGTTCTGGCAATGCAGCCTAGATGTCAAGCACGGAATAACAAGGCTTATTGTCTGTGTTGAAAGTGAAAGATGAAAAAGACGATTAAAAAAAAGATACCCGAATGGTATGCTCGAGGGTTCTCTTTCTGACGCTTTTTCTCGGTTACGTTTCACGTTTCCATAAATACCGAATTCCGCCTGCAAAGTTCGAAAAGTGAAGCCTAGCCGTGAAGAAGCGTCAGTAGAGCATTCCATTCGGCTGTCTTTTTGACCAATATGTTTCGCTGCTTTTGGTGACGAGACACGTCGCGGACGCATGAAACATATATAGGGGAGTAAACCGATCCGTCAGTTTCTTTCGTTCCAAAACGAGTCTAATTCTCTCACACTCTCTCGCCATAATATATTCGGAATGATTTTTCGACGGGGATCTTTTTAATCCACTATACATCAAAGGAGACCCGAATGGAAAATGCTCAAGCCCACTCGGGTTATCGGCTATGTTTCACGCTTCATATAAATACCAGGATATGCTTTAAAGCATGAACCTTGAAAGATAACAGGCGATGCCGTTGCTGGCGTGCGACGACGAGGCGACGAGGTGGACGGCTCAGATCACCTCCCTCCAGGCCGTGCTCAGCCTGCTGCCCGCGAGAGTAAGCTATATACGGTTCTCCCTTTGACGCCGCTTTTCCACGGTTATGTTTCGGTTTTCATGCTCTGCAGCCATATCAAAAAGAGAACCCTAGAGAGTAAGCCCACTCTGGTTATCGGCTATGTTTCACGCTTCATATAAATACCAGGATATGCCTTAAAGCATGAACATTGAAACATAATCGGAAAAATCCGTCATATCGAGAACCGTATTGTTGGCGCAAAAGTGACCCGTCACCAATCTCATTTCTATTGTTTCGTCAGAACGCTCTTCATATCGCTTCGCTCTCTTATAGGAAATAGAAATGATCGCAAATGACCGGACCACATTTTCCTCAACCATATGTTGACTATTTCACCACACTATGGTTGACGAAAATGTTCCGTCCGTCGTCTCATTCCTACTTCCGACGAGAGAGCGAAACGGTATGAAGAGGGTCCAGGCAAAGTAGGAATGAGTTTACTGACGGAACTTTTTCGTCAACTATAAATATCTGCAGTTCAATCGCGTTGTATTCGTCTCTGACAAGCAGGAGGACGTGGATGCGTTCAAGGAGGTTATTTTAGTTTTTTTTTAAAATTATTCCAGGAAGAAGCAAACATCGAAAAGGAAAGTTCCACATAGCTTCAAAGACTTTCTTACAGGTTATGGGAGGGCTCGAGGAGCTCCTTATAACGACCACCCTCGAAGCGGAACAGCTCAGTTTGGCGTTGTGCGATAATCTCCTGAAGGTACTACTCATTTTTAGGTTCCTGGTTCCGATTCGCACCGAAGTGGTTCCGATACCGATGCAGTTTGGTCAGATTAAATGAAACGATGAAGATTTGCAGACGCCGAGGAAGCCGATTCGGATGGAGTCTACCGCATCGCAGCTGATGATCATGAAGAAGTACGGTGTAGTGGAACAAACGGCTATCCGTCAGCTGCTGTCCTTCCAAAATGCGTCTAATTCTCGCACTTTCGCACACTCTCCTCGCCTTATATTCGGAACGATTGTCCGACGGGGATCTCTTTAATCCACTATAACTGTCGTGTGCACTAGCCTATTTTCGGGAGAAAAAAATGAGACCGTTTTCCGTTTTTAGAAAGATAATCACTCTTGACGGCGAGCTGATCGACGAGTACTTCAAGAGCGGTCGCATGAACGTGCCGTTGTACGGCAAGGCGGCGCAAGCACGCCAGCCACACGTCGCCAGGAACTACGGTGATTGCATTACCTTGTATAGTGGAATAAACGGCGATCCGTCAGTTTCCTCCATTCAAAAATGCGTCTAAATCTCTCACTTTTGCACACACACCCTCTCTCCTGATATTCGGAACGATTTTCCGACGGGGATCTATTTAATCCACTATATTTATGTGAGGGGGGTAGCAGGGAGTGTTGTGGGGTTTGCGAGGTGGGGAGAACGGGAAGAAGGCGGCAGTAGTACGCTGCTCCTTTCTAAGTGCATCGTTTACTTTCTAAGCCTATGGATTACTACACATTTCCATTTTTTTCCTACTAGGAGAGAGACTTCAATGCGCACGACTCGCATGCTGTTTACGCACAGCTAGAGCTCGTCTGTAGTACCACGACCCAGTAGGACGGCGCATTGCAGTCTCGACAGGCGTCGGCCCGTCGTCCACCTCGTCTACCGTAACCGCTACAGCTACCGTAGTCCCGGCGGGCCTCATGGACATCGCGATGGGAACCGCCGGCGGTTCGCTGCCCGACGGACCGTCCCTCGGACGCGTGCTCAAGAAGGCCGTGAGGAAGATTCAGCCAGGTTCGCGCGCGATCGACGGCATTTTATGGGCAATTTTATTCTTCTTCTTTTTTGCAGAACCCGAATGCAGCAACCTGAATGGCCCGGCAAAGGTGAGCGTGTCGAGAATCTAATACGGAGGTGTTGCGGGTTGAAAAGCCTACAAGTAATTGTTCAGACGGCCCAGCAGACTGCCGATTCGCTGATCAGGCCGCGCGGTGGCGGCAGCAAGCTCAGAGCGGACGACGACGTCGACTGGACGAGAATCCTGGAGACGGCTGAGAAGGAAGAGGTAGTCACTAGAGATATGCGTGGGCGAGCCTGCCTAGCCACAGCCCAAAATTGCATAGTTTCCTGCGAACTTTGACTAAAGTGCCTAAATTACATATCTAACTAAATTACACTTCGGCTAAATTACTCATTTGACTGCATTACAGATCGTCGATCGCATTCACCATCTGCGAAGCAAGAAGCGGCGTGATTCGATGAACCGATCCCAGATCGAGGTCCAAGCACTGCAAGAGTCGGCGTCTTCCACGGTGCGACCTATAGAATAATCCTAGAACTGCGTATAGTAGAGAAAAAAGGAAGATATAATCGGTCCAGGGATCCCCCGATGCCAGGCCCTCTAGATAAAACACGGAAGTCTTTATGCGCGGAACGATATATTCTTCCCGGGAATTTCGCGAAACTGTTGAAGCGTTTATAGCGGTCTCTTGTTGTAATTTTGTGTAGTTTCTTGTTTTTTTTTCAATTTGAGTATTTATTCATAATATCACACTCATGAACGAAATAGACCACATTTGATGCATTATTTTGTCTGATCACAGCTCGGTTATTAGAGGCAAGATCATAATCTCAATAATGAGCAAAACTGAAAAAGAAAACATAAAAGAAGTTGTAAGAACGCACGCAGCACCCAAACATACAGAATAAATCAGCAAAATCAAAAATAAATCGTTCCGAAGATGACCCATAAATTCCACTTATCGCTAAGGTCAGTAACTTTTACCAGACCGTATTTTCGAATTATACGTTCCGCTTTTCTCTACTATATCTTAGAACCCAATCATATCTCTAGTGAACAATATCATAAACGACTCCGAAAACTACTGAAGAATGTTCAGTAAGAAGATGCAGTCGAAAAAGAGCAGAAATCCCCACAGCGCATTCGGTAAATAATATGTTGGGAAAACACCATTGCATCAAAACGGGATTATAAACAGCCTTGATCTACGTAAAATAAGAGCGTTGATGAAACGACCGATTTGATGAAATGATGTTTTTCCGCTAGACTAAACAAGTGACCGTATCATTCCAGCACTCGACGATGACTCCATCGCCGACGTCTTCCTGCTCCCGTCGCAAGGGCCGCGTTCCGTGCAAGGTCGAGGTCGTCACCGAGGAACCCGTGGGAGCGGAGGAGGCCATCGACACGACGGAGGCCGCCCAGCCTGCTGTGCCGGTACATCGATTTTGTAGTTGGCAGTAGATCCTATGCGCTTCGTAGATATCTCAAGCCACAAGGACACCCGTTAGCTAATTCTAAACCATCGTTCAGAAGAAGCGTGGTCGTGGCCGTCCGTCGAAGGCGGAGAGTCTCATCATTGCTGAGGAGAGGCGACTCGCGACAGAGGAGAAGCAGAGAAAAATGGAGGCAAAGGGGAGCAAGGGACCGAAGCCTGTGACGGGGACCAGAAGAAGCACCCGCAACAGCAAATGAGAGTTATCGAGTATTGCCCTTTTAAGGGTTAAGACAGTTATATTAACGATTGTTTAACTATGCTTAACGTTAAGCTCCTTTCCTAAATACTGACAGCCAACAATAAGCTTGCTAATAGAGTTGGACAAGACTGCACTCCTTGCCTAGGAATAAGGCTGTGATTGAGCAAAGTTGTTGTGATTAACTATGCTATGAAGCCACGTGCCTCGTTGCAAGATCTGTATTTATCCGTTTCGCCATTATCGCTGGAGTTGTCAGTTCGTATCACACTTCGGTAAAGAGTAGTCAAGAAGATATAGTAAATGCTGTCCTCTGGGAAGCGAAGCTTCACGCAAGTGAAAACAGAATCCGTACGAAAAATTGAAAATAAGCAAAACGCGCCAAATAGAAACCATTTAAGACACTTACCTCGATGAGTAATAATCAGTTGACAATTAGTAGAGATCCGCCGTTTCTCGCAGAGCGACGGTGAAGAATGTGCCTAAGAGCGAAATGACCACTATTTTTGAATTTTCTCAAGAGTGGAAAAACCAATCAACACCAAATTTTCGGAGCTTATTGAATTCATAGTGACGAGCATAAGTTTTCAAACTCATAATTTTTCGTTCACTGGTTACCCTACAGGATCGGGTCCTATGCGCGAAAACTGCTATTCGCTATTATGACGCTTGGAATGCTGTGGACGATGACTTGCCAATTCACAGACTCGACCGGCATGAAGACATCTGAAAACCAAGAAAATAAGGGGAAAGCTAGCATGAACACGAGACAAATCACAAAAATAAAACAAAAAAATACAAAGTAAGATCCTTCCAGAGATTACGGTATTAGTTGCTTCCGCTCGGGATAATTTAGAATTTGAATTTATTATGGTTTCTGTTGTAATTTTTAAATGATGTATCTTTTACTGCTTTTAAATATAGACCTTAGTGATTATCAGTGAAGTGTAGCGCCAAAACGCGATTCACTGATCAGGCCTTATCCTGATCGTCTATCTTTGATGTCTTCCTCCCCTCTTCTTCTTCTCCTTCTTCTTCCTTCACGCCCTTTCCTCTTCTTGTCTCCACGGCGAACGTACGAACGTGTCTGGGGCAGAACGGCTGAAGAAGGATTGAGAGGGTGGAGAAGGGGAGGGGGGGGGGGAGAGGGAGGGAGAGACCGAGGGATTCCCGGAGGGAGAGAGGGGATCGTGGAGGCCCCTCCAAACAGCAGCTCTCCCCCCAGGGCACTAGCGTACACATCGCCTTGAGGATACAGACCGGAACTCTCTTCTCTCTTTTCTCTTCACAATAAGCGCCGACGCGCGAATCCTGGCACGAGGAAGGAAGCCGATCTCTATCCTCTTCATTCATACCTCTTCTCCTCCTTCCCCCCGTCCCTTTCACGAGGCTAGATTGCCGTAGTGGCGTCGGGTCCGCCATTTAATGCCCTCAATATGGACGAATCCCCCCTCCTCCTCTGCATATATGCTAGATGGTATTGCACGAGAGCGTGCGAGCCGCTCTCGTCTCTTCACTAGAGACGCTTAAAATCGGTTCCTCTTCGGCGCTTTGTTTCCTTGTTGTTCTTGGGTGGCCAGACGCGTCGCGGCAATGAATGATGCGTGAAATATAAGCATGAAAAGGAACTCCGGTTTTAAACCTCGTCTCTTCACAGTACAGCCTTCCCCATTCTTTTTGACGGTTATGCATCACTCACCACAGTTGAGAAAGCCATCGGCTCGCTATCGATTGATCGCGAAGCATAACCATCAAAAAGATGTGCTTTATTAAGTTCTACTAGAAATCTCTATTAGAAATTATCTCTATTAGAAGCTCTAGATATTATCTAGAAATGCGTCTGCGGTAGTAACCGTCCTCCTCACTGTCAGTGTCACAGTGTTCTGACAACCGTGAAAATGTTAAGCGAACGAGATGCCGAAAGATAAGCCTGATTTCGGTAGAAACTCTCGCACGGAAAACACCGTATCCTAAGCATTTTGGCCCGTTCGCTTAACATTTAGAACACTGTGGTGTATGGGAGCTTTGTGGGATCAAGCGTCTCTTCTATACTATCTGGTGTGCTCATGTTATGGCCCACGGTGAATTCTGTACGGGATCTGTGCCCCGCGAATGCGTGTGTTTTCCCTGCTGCTCTATCGTATTAGTGACAGAAAAAGTTCCGTCAATAAGCATTCCTAATTCGTCTGCATTCACCTTCATATCACCTCGCTATGTCGTAGGAATGAGATGCCTGAGGGAACACTTCCGTCAACCATGAATCCACTATATGGTTGCTGTCGAATTAGGTATTTTCTACGGATATGTTTCATGTATTGCATAAATCCAAAAGTACTGTTATGGCTGAACTGTCTTACTGATAAGCGGGGATTCGACAACACTATCCTATGTACTAGATAGGGCTGGCAGAAGGGGTGTAAAACTGTCAAAATGGTGCAGCGCTCAAGCGAAATAGTGACGACGAACGAAGAGTCAGGTCGCGAGATCATGCATAATATTTGTACGTTCGCACCCATTTTGCGCCAGCCCTAATACTAGAGATCTGCACGAGAGTTCGCTCTTGATGCGTGCGTTTCCATACATAAAACATTCGGTTGGGGCTACTTCTCATGCACGTTCAATTGATAATGCACCTACATTATCAATTTTGTTAGCCTTCTCCATGAACAATTGACAATGAGAGACGATTACAAAAAGTCCAACCAGAACTCTCTAGCACCACATTGAAGAAAGTTATGCCCAATGTTACAATTGTTACAAACTCATGTTTACTCGAGCTTGACGGTGGTACTATATACTTTACTATAGATCTCTTCTATATATCACACTATATACTCCCCCCCCACCCCCTTCCCGTCCCCGCTCCGTTTCGCTTCCTCATTGTCCCAGCTGCGCATACCGTTCCATTTCCCACCATTGCCCGAGGGCCTATAAAGCCAGCCTCCCCTGAGGCATCATGTGTGCCCGTTCCTCTTCTCCGGCAAATTTCCATATTATTATTGGCGAAAACTTTCCATCAATAAACGTCATTCCTAATTCTTGTGCACTCTCTTCATACTCGCTTCGATCTAAAAAAATATTTAAGACGACTGACGGAACCTTTTCCTCAACCAAATCACAGCATTGTGATCGGTGAATAATGCGTGTGGTAGCCAGTTTACAGCCAAGAAAATCGGAACGTATAATTCGTGATTCCGCCGGTACGGTGTTTGCCGATTTTTGACGATACCATTCCGATACAAGACAAGATATCGGGAACATGGATAGCTTTTTGATATCAGTATTTCCTAGAGCTTCGCATAGTACACATTAGAATTTGATAAGATCAGTTTGAAAGGTACCGGAATCGACGCTACGACCGGAACGATTATATCTTCCATTTTTCTTTGCTATACCACAGCTTTCACCTTTTCTCAGGAACGGCTAAGAAAATGTGCAGTCAACTTTTACCGCCTTGCCAACCCTAATATTATACTTACCGTCGATGAACTCCTCCTTCCTAATCGGACCAATTTAAACTAGCATTTTCAACTAATTGTAAGGTCGAGCTTGTGTCCATGCGGCGTTCATCCTCAGTTCCCTACCTCCCCATCCCCTTATTTGCTTGCTTGTAGTTCCCTCTCCCCCCTCCCAAACGGTTCTTACCACACTCTCTTCTCATTCCTGCTCCTCTCCTTAGTCTCTCGTCTTCTCTTCCCCTCATTCCCTCCCCTCTCACCTCACACACAGTAGTTTAGAGCCGCGCCTGAGCAGCGCCTTGTTTGAGCGTTGTCGTGCGAGCTTCCAAGCTTAAGCCGACCCTCCTCTCTCCCCTCTCCCTCCGAGAGACTTACCTCTCACTCCCTCGCCCCCCACACCCTCTCCCCCTGCTCATCCCTAAGCCTCGTCTTGAACCGGCCAACCTCCACTGTCTTTCTGGTACGGGGTGGCAGTCTCTCCCCTTTCGCGCTTTCGGTTTTGTCGGTTTCACCTTCCCCTCCCCCCTCCCCCTCGAGAAATACTCTCGAAACCCGGAACACCCGAAGGTCTCACCGAGGCCACTCACAGCTATTTATTGCCGATCCTCGCATTCCAATATGCGTTCCATCGATAATAATTCCGTTTTCCGTTGGTCACTGCGCATATTCGCACTTTTGGGCTGTGTGCGCATTATGATAAATAGCGCAAGTCTAATCAAGTATGCGCTGAGCGACATTTTAATATAAACAATATTCTGCTTCAGATTCGTGAAACCACCTATTTTTCTGCTTTGAATCCGTGTAGCTGTTATCCGACTCCATTTGATTAGTCTTTATTTTTTCTCGTCGCGTTGTATTGGTGCGTTCGTGCCGGTCGTGGTCTGACAACGGAAAGCCGAAATTATATTTTGCACGAGTTATGTTTGTTATTATTGACGAATACGTTCCGTCAATAAACTCATTCCTACCTCGTCTAAAGTCTCTTCATACCGCTCAGTTCTCTTGCCGAAAATAGGAATGAGATGTCTGACGGAGTATTTTCCTCAGCCATAGTTATGGCTGTGAACAAAAGATCCGGCAGTCGTTTTACTCCTACTTGTGACGAGAGAGCGGAGCGGCATGAAGAGAGTCCAGAGAAAATAGGAATGAATTTACTGACGGAACTTTTTCGTCAATAATGTCTGCACATCATTACGCTGATCTCGCTTGCGATCTCTCCCTGAGGCTATATGCGGCCGCTTTTCCTTTGTGATCAGCCATTCCGCTTTGTTTGCGCATCTGCAGAGATCTTCTCTCTCACTGATCTCATGGTATTCTTAGATCTCATTGGCAAGCGCTCTATTGTCTTCCACGGATAAGCGAACCGTTGTAATCGCATAAACATTTTCTAACTATCGATTAAGATACTAGGAATCGTCCTTTTCCTACAGAGCTATCACTCTATTTCTGGGTCATGCGACAGTTGAATATCTCATGAAGCTGCCTAGGTTGAATCCAATCGTCCGCTCTTCTCTGTCTTTCATCTGATCGGTCCTCAGTCGTGATCAAATGTTGACTGTTGAACAAAACCTTGCACGCTTTTCTCAGATACTGCTCCACACTATTTTCCGGTTTTCTTTTTCTTTGTAAATAAGAACGATGATTCTATCAAATACTATTCCACGCTGTCTTTTGCGGTCTTTTTCTTTCCTGTGAAAACCATAATTGCAGTTTTTCCTTCAGGATGATATATCGGAAGGTGCTGCCACTCGCGTCGGTTTTCGTCCTTCTCCGTGCAGATTCCTCCGTTTCAGGTACTTTTTACCGATTTAAAAGTGCTTAAAAGAAGGTTTAAAAGGTTTAAAAGAATCTAAAAGAAGCCAGCTAGCAATTTATTTACGACGACTTCGTTTTCAAAACGATGACCATTTTTCGCTAGCCGTATTGCTATGAAATTTGACATGAAAGCATTGCCAGTGCCCTGTCGGGTTTTCACGAGAACTGGGATATGCCATTCTGCCGATTGAGGTGAAACGGGGAATCGACGGGCGGAACTGGAGTACACGAGACGGAGCACGCCGGTCAACGCGACCTTCGAGGCACAGCTTGAGGTCGGCGAAGATGTCGGCAATATATAGAGTGGAATAAACGGCGATCCGTCCCGTTTCTTCCGTTCCAAAATGAGTCTAATTCTCTTCTCACTTTCGCACACTCTCTCGCCTCATATTCGGAATTATTTTCCGACGGGGATCTTTTTACTCCACTACATTTAAGCTGCGTCTTGATTCCGTCATCGAGCCTTCCTTGGAGAAACCACAATTTTTGCCATAGAATTGACCGTTTGTTGACGATCCGTATAGCATGTGCCATAGCATTCCGCCCGGTGAAGAATGTGTGTAATAGCGAGTTGACCACTATTTTTAAATTTTCTCAAGAGCGAATGAAACTATTTACATCAAATTTTGTGAGCTTCATAGAGGTGTACTTAGGTTTTTAAATTCATAGATATTCGATTATTGGTTCGCCTACAGGATCGGATTCTATGCGCGAAAACCGTCATTCGCTACACACAGAAAAATATGTGCTCTATTTGGCACCTTGAAGTGCTCGTTTTCGCCCCTGGACATGTATGGGCCCCCATGGAGCACACAATGTGCTCGATTGGGCACATTAGGTGCTCCGTGGGGCACATTATATGTCCAGGGGTGAAAAAGAGCACATATTTTTCTCTGTGTATTATGACGCTTGGAATGCTGTGCGTACATAGGTAATTGCACGAACTTCCTAGCGTTGAGTTCGTCGCCATGAACCTAAGAAGCAATGAAAAGTTGGTGCGAAATAGCGTGATTGCAGAAGCTTCTCGAATCTTCGGGTGACCTCTCGCTTATCGAAATACGACAGAAGGTGGACGATTTAGTGGCCGGGACAGACTATGAAACGAGGTATTACGGTTCAGGCTAGATATTTTATGATATTTTATGATTCTATGATATTTTATGATATGATTAGATGATATTTTATCCGAAAACTTAAAAAAATGGTCAAAATGAATGGGCAGGACGGCGAACGGCGCGTGTATGCTTATTGGGGGTTTAGATTGCTTCACGTTCTGCGCCTCTCCTCACTTCGCACGGTCTCTCGCTTGAAGAGTGGGTGTTATAAGCGCGATAGTGAAAATCAACATCATGATTTAAAGAGCGACTATTATTAAAAAGTGAGTGGATGATTGCGCGGAAAAAAAACAGGCAAATCATACTAGAGCTGTGAAGAGGAGTCATTTTCGATATGTAAATATGTTCCATTACTTTTTTCGTCGCGGTTATTATGAATGAGGAAGCGCATATACATCTGCACAAAGAATCATTCATCTGAACAATAGGGTTCCTCTTTCTGACGCTTTGTCTCGGTTATGTTTCACGCTTCCACAAATACTAGAGCGTGCCTACAGAGGTCGAAAAGTGAACCATAACCGCGAAAAAAGCGTCAGAAAGAGAACCCTACCGCACAAAAACGAATGCACTCTGAATGACCTCGTCATCTTTCACTTACCGTAATCCTACCGTAATCCGCGTCGGCAGATTGCGACACGAGGCGTGGAAACGGGCGCAGCACGCACGGGACAACCAGCGACGAGAGCGGATCAAGGTGACGTAGTAGTGGCGAAATCGCCGTTTCATCATCACTTATCGGTCATTTCGCCAACCCTGGTCTCTACATATTACCTCAACAATGTCAAAAATGCATATGGCAGACATTGAATGGAGTGGGATAGGCCTTTCACGTCCGGAGTTTTCCGGAGCGGAGTTTTTTTAGTGGGCTTTTCAGTTATATCAAACGACTTGTGAGGAAAAGGAGACAAAGCGCAAAATGTGCCCTGCTGTAACTGCTGTGGCTCCCTTGCAGGATGCCATCCTACGATTATCAAAGCCCGCTCAGGCCAAGCTAATCCGGATTATTCTTGTGCAAGAGGACGAGGAGCTACCGCAGGTATAGTTGATTATAAAGATCCCCGTCTGAAAATCATTCCGAATATAAGTCGAGAGAGCGTGCAAAGGTGAGAGAATTAGACTCATTTTGGAACGAAGGAAACTGACGGATCGGTTTATTCCACTATAATTTATTTAGCTGTATAACTACAGCACACTGAAGTGAGCGAACATAACCCAAAACTTTACGACTCATGGGGCAAAATTTTACATCGACTCGCTTGCGTAATTTTGAAATTACATGCTTACACCAGCCATTTTGGGTAAAAGAGTATTTTTATTTTTTTGTCACCACGAGGCTTCGTGAGATCAGGAAGAATTTAATAAACTATTTGGGGAGTTAAATAGGTGTGATCTCGCAGCATACCCAAATGCTGTCCTTAGAATTAGACGAGAAGCCTTTGAAATAATATGCCAGTCAGCTGAAGAATTTAAACTATGTATTTGGGGAATTATTCTCAGCGGGATCGTCGTGAGCTTTATGGTGATCATTTTCGGTCTGCGTAAACAAACTAGATAGATACCGTACCCCCCGTTAATTCTGCCGTAATTGGCTCTTGCAGAACTACAAGCGTGAGCGCCTGGCCGACATCAACCGCAGCCTTCCTCCAGAGATCCGGGAAGAGCTCTCGGCGAAGCTCCGCGATTCCGACATCTTCACCGAATTCGGATTCTATTAATTTTTAAACACCCGATCCACCAGCGCAAACGGTGCAACAGTCGTTTTGACAGCAAACATTCACTTCCAGCTCCGAATTTTTCTACTAATCTCTACTAATTTCAGACTGATCCACTTATCTGCCAGAATTGTTGCAGCATTCAATATCATTTTCTACCCAACACTCCGTGCACATATAGCACCAGCTCCGGTCGCGAAACGTTTATCTGCGACGCAATTACAATTCGTAATACCTTAATAATTATTGAGAAAAGCGTAAATAAGCGTAAAATGTCCGGCTGCTCAAATTTCACAATGTTTCCCGTGTGATATCTGACTGAACGAAGTATTTTTTGTGTGTGTCAATACCCTTCTTTTCCTGACTGTGATTCGCCGTATTCCATCCACCCTTTTCACTTACTTTTCGATCATTTCCTCATTTCGCGTTTGTATAAATGTAGCCGTTTTCCTAAATCCATTTATAGCATTCGACTATCTACCTGTTTAGTAGGTAACAATGGAATGGACTGAAGACAGCTAACTGCATAAAAAGCAATATACATTCCCATTTCGGCATGCCTACCACAACGAACAGACAAAATGCTTTATTTACATCCACAACATCCCTCTTCAACGCCTTTTCATGTCCCTCATCCCATCCCTTCACTCCGTTACCGTATTCCCATCCCACAAAGTGCTTCCATCATCTCCAGTCGACCTTCTTCAATCTCTTCTTTTTCCCGTCCCCTTTCCAATCTCCCTCTCCTCTCCTCTCCTCTTCTTACTCGTTGTCCTATTCTCGCGACTGCACTGAGAATGATTAATTAATGCCGGTCCCCTTCCATTTTCGATATGGAATAACGCACGGACCACCCAGCGAGGTTCCACTTTTTGCTCACAGCGCTTTTTGAGGGGCGACTATAGCACTTCGCCTTATTGCCCAGCTCATTGAGATGCAAGACTTCTCGGCTTCATAGCATAGATAAAAAGATATTTTGAGTCCCTCACATACAATCAGGCATCAGTCTGACTGGTGCAATGTTTTTTTTTGCTAATCGAGTAAATAGTAGAATTCTGCAGATATTCACGACGCGCACATCACGGATATCGCGCAATGCATATCGTCATCAAATGCGTACCCGCATAGTACTCGCATGCAAATCTCTAGGAAATAGCTCTCTCTATTGTTCTCCATTCTTCGAATACCTTCCAGGTACAGTAAACACTTTACATGATGCGAACCAGTCCTAGGCTCGGCTGGATCAAAGGGGCATGGGACTGACTCGCCTCCCATTCCACTTAGCAGTCTATGATGAGCAAGGAAAGGCCGGAACGTCGGTCGGAATGAGATTGTACCTTAGAGGGGAGAAAAGGGAAGAAGAAAAAGGGAGAGAAAGAGGAGGTCGTTTGACAGTTAGTTCCCCCCGACAGACCCACTAATCATGCTCACGACCGCTTTTTGTGCGGTCTCACCGCCGACTTCATAAGGATACGGTAGCCGATATATAGCTGCTAAAAGGCGGCTGCGGATAGAATGAGATTTACGACTTGGAGAGAGTTATTGAGCATTACGGTAGCCAACTGGGTTGCACGGGAATCCTTTATATTTTTAACTAGTTTCAAAAAGTGGTTAGCGTTGCAGTGCACATAGATATGCTATGCCGGAAGCCTATATCTATTGTACCATTTGATAATTCATCGGGATAAAGCAATATTTGCTCCTGACCCTGCATTTACCCCTCTTTCTTTCTTCTCTTCTTCCACAGTTGATCTATAGACGAAGTCTTCGCAGTGGGGAGTCTGAGGAGGAGAGGGGAAGGAGTGTCGATTGACAGTGACAGCTGGACAACAAATAGTAAGAGAGGGAAGGTAGGCTGGGAAGGATTCTCAGCTATAACGCGTTCCATGGAGGAATGCATTCTAGACGACCACAGCATTCCAAGTAAATAGCGCATGGCAGTTTTCGCGCATAGCATCCGATCCTGTGGGCGAACCAGTAATCGAATATCTATGAATTTAAAAACCTAAGTTCATCTCTGTGAACACTCCGAAAATTTGGTCTAAATTGGTTCATTCACTCTTGAGAAAATTCAAAAATAGTGGTCTATTCGCTATTAGACACATTCTTCTCTCTGCTGTGGTACAAGTGCCCACGGATAACGAAAAGCACAAGCGCATTACAACTCAACGTTGATTTTTGGAGAATTCTTTAGATCAACTAGTACACGACACGAGTCTTCCGAATGTGCGTTTTCCCTGCATTGCTATACGGATCGGAATGCTGGTCAACTCGTCTACAAGACCGTCGTAGACTTGCGACCATGCAAAGAGCAATGATGAGAAGAATGGCAGGGACAACTCTACTGGACAGGAGAACGAATGAATGGCTGACAAGGGAAGTCCCTCTGGAGGATGTGAGTGGATGTGGGCGAAGAGGGTTGCTACCATGGAAGCAGAGAAGGGGGGCAAAGAGAATGACGGAATGGTAACCCAGAGAATGACTAAGAAGACGAGGAAGACCCAAGCGAAGGTGGAGAGATGATATAAATGAAGCACTCGGGACTCGGTGGATGGCTGCAATACGAGAAGATAACGACCTGTTCGTATCCCAATGCACCACCAACAGGCCCACGCCTTGAGATCGGACTAAATTGATTGATTGATTGGTTGATGTAGATCAAATTTATATCTTCTCTAAAAATAGATTTTTATTCTTCTCAGCTATCCGCACCAACAAAGTAAGTACGGACTGAAAACGCGCTCTCCCTATTTGCCATGTTCCCCTCCCCAATCCCGTTAGTTCGCCTTTCGCTTTCATTCGTCCCTCTCGAACCCTGCCCATCACCTAATCGAGCTTTTCTCTGCTCTGCTTATTCCCCTCTTCCCTTGTACTCTTAGAGAAGTTCACGCAATTTTTCTGGAATTATTCCGCACCTGACGATGCACCTGACATAGGGAATGCATTCCGTAAAAGGCTACGGAATATTCCGAAAAGGACTGAGAAAACGTTTCCCGAAGTATCAGCAGGCGCGGAATAATGCCGAAAAAAATACGGAAACTTACTGTATAGCATTCCGTTCGGGTATTTTTGAAGGTTATGCTTCCCCAACCATAGGATCAGTCATAGGCTCCATATCAATTGATCTTGAAATATAGCCATCAAAAGGACGCGAATGAAATTCTCGCTTAGTGTATGCATCATCCTCCGCTCCTCTTCCTCCTTCTCCTCGTCTCCTTATCTTCCGTTCACTCCGAACCTGACCGCCCGCACGTCACGAAAACTCCGCTTGAAGAGGAAAGTAATGGAGAGCTGCCGGGTATGATATTATTTGGATTTTTTTATTCAGATAAGAAAAATTTGTACTTGTTTATGCTGTTTTTTCAACATTATGCCCTGGCTAGTTTTTTTTAATGCTGATATTGGAATGACGGAAACATATCTACAGTACTCTCTTCGACCTGCTTAAAGGGACATGGAAGCCAAAAAAGATTGGCTTTCATATGAAAGTTTATCGCCTAAATAATATAGAAATCAAAGCCAGAGTGCACAAAAATGTCTACTTCGCGAGATATCCTAAAAATCGTTTCCCAGCCAAGGTGCAGTCTTACTGCGTTTAGCGCATACTAACGAGGCAAATGGCATCGAGGTATTCCCGGAACAAATAAATATTCTCGCTCCAGAAATTTTTTAAAAATATTTTTCAAACGCTATTATTTTTCTTATCGTCTCAGAAACATATTCTAGAAGTATGGCCATGTTTGGTTTCACAAAATTTCTCGCTTCCATGTCCCTTTAAGTTAGCTTTCTCGTCGTAAATAAATGATAACTGACAGGGAACCTTTTGCCTCCACCCTGTAATGACAATGCCATACTTCCTCAATGACAATGACAGTCCGGTGTCGAATGACAATATCATTGCAGTCGAGCTGCTGCAGGGACTGGACGTGTTCAGCCTGCCGCTGGAGGATCTCAAGAAGAACGAGCAGCCGAAGACGACGCTCGGCGAGCAGTGCCGGTCCTTCGTCAGGCACTATCAGTCAGTATTCATTTATTTTTACCATTATTTAAGTATTTATATATTTATATATTATTATAAGTATTTATTATTCACAAAAACGTTCCGTCAGTAGGCGTCATTTCTACGTCGTCAAGCACTATCAGTGAGAGCACGGTTGCGGAAAGGAGTAGAGGCTTTTTAAATCGGTTACTTTTCGAAGGTATGCTTCGTTGTTTTTTGGTGGCCAGACACATCGCGGTTATGAATGATGCGTGAAACGTAAGCATCAAAGGGAACCGATTTTACACCTCTACACTGAGCGAAAATTCACCACCAAATATCACCACTAAATGCACTTTGGGAATAAATTCCCCAGCCCGGTAGGGAATAATTCCCTCAAAAAGCCGAAATTTCCCCAGCCGGCTGGTGAATTATTCCCAAAGTGCAAATCGGTGGGGAAATATTCCCCACAAATTTCTCTGAGTGTAGAAAAGAGAGTAGGAATGCGCATGCTGACGGACCCTTTTCGGCCAATAATACACTGACAACGGGCGAAATTACCTTCCTGGGTAGAGCATTCCATTCGGATATATATATTTAAAGGTTAGATATGCTTCACCAGCCACAGGATATAACAATCCACAGGCTTGACCACGAAGCATAGCCATTGAAAAGCAGAGACCCGAATGGACGATGCTCTACGCATGGGGTTGGCGCCAATTCAAATTCTAGTTACTACTGCCGGTCGTCGAACATTGCCAAGTACAACGAGGAGGTGCGGATCATCTGCGAGCGCTACGAGGCCTACTGCTCCGACCGCGTCCTGCCCGCCGTCAATCACGTCCGTAGTTTGATCGTTGATCTTTGTAGTTTGATCTTTGATCTATGGTCTCTCAGATTCGTCGCCAACTGGTGCTCTGGCGCCAGTCCGGTCTGCCCAAGAAGGGTGTCAAAGCGCTGGAGCGATGCTACTACCGGTGCAAGGTCGTATTATCAGTGTTTTTTTCTTTTTTTCCAGAATGGAATCAATCAATTACCGAAAATTGAAAATTTACCGCACTCTCCTCCTCAAATTCCGCGCTGGACACGGGTAAGAAATAATGGTAAAATAATAATAATAATAATTATTATTATTATTATTAATATTCTTAATATTAATATTATTATTAATATCGCTCTCAGGACACGGACCCGACGTGCGTCAACGCGTGCGAGTGTCTGCACCTGCAGTGGGTGATGGACTGGCAGTGCTCACCCGCCTACGTTGCAGCCCCGAATGTCCCCAATTGTCAACGGTGACCCATTTACATAATACAGGGGGAACCGAACGATCGGTATAAGACCCGCTGAGATAAAAAAAGACAGGATGGCATCCCGACGCAAAGCGAAATGTCGGAATTCCACCCGTGGATTTCCGACATTTGCTTTTGTTTCGGGATGCCATCCTGTCTTTTTTATCTCAGCGCGTCTCATATTGCTGACGAAATCGCTCGTTCCTATTTCCGATGAGGGAGCGAAGCGGTATGAGTGCAGATAAAGTAGGAATTCTGCAGGAATTGAGGAAAAGGAAAGTATGAGAGCAGAGTAGACCTCCTGAATCGAGTCCGATCACCGAAATTCTGTGGTTATGTTTCAAGAATGACATGGCGAAATCGTCTCTTGTTATATCTATTTAACTGATGGCTGAAACCTATCCATGGAAAAATGGCCTAATTCGATTAAATGGACGCGATTCGGGAGGTCTAGTGCAGAGGTTGGACGCTTCTGTGAACTTCCAAGTTCCATATTTTATTCAAATTCAAACTTCCCGCCCTCTGACCATGCGCATCAAGGTGGCAACAGAAGTGCCACCTCGTGTGGCAGCCCATCGTCAACTTCGAGCCGGCCGACTACCGCGAGACCGCGCCGCCCCCTCTCGTCCGGGGCGTCTTCTATGGCTACGACTCACTCGGTCAGAGATCAAAGATCAAAGATCAAAGTCCAAAGATCACTTCCAGCCACTCACCGGACCTTCGACAAGCCGCGCGACCACGGCGTCTCGTTCTGGCGCGGCACGCAGACCTCGCTGGTCAACTGGCCCGAAGGTGGGGGAGATCAAAGATCAAAGATCAAAGATCATCTTTGCAGGAAAGCTGTCACACGCGTCGACGTTCGAGGTGCCCTTTATTGGACTGGAGGGAACCTGGGACAACGTCAACGTCGGCTTTCCGAACATGCGAGCGTACGTCGTTATTTTCCCCCCAAAATCTCCAATTCCTAATTTGCAAGAGTAATTTACCGTTCCACCCTCAAAGTTATAGGACGACATATATGGTACCTTTCAATTAGTGGGTTATTTTTGGTTATGCATCATGAATCACATGAAAGCTAAACATCAAAAGGACTCGGCTCGAAGGCTCCTTCAACAATGTTCCGCATCCTACCGTATCCTCTACCGTAACCCGGGTCGTTCAGAGCCATGGCGCAATTCACGCGCGACAACCCGGACCCGCTAAACTCCGGCACCGGCCGCCTGCTGGCCTCGGCACTGGCGTCGCTCAAGCGCCAACGATAGATAGTATTATTGAAGAAAAAAATTCAGTCAGCAAAGGCTCATTCCTACTTTGTCTGGACTCTGTTCTTACCACTTCGCTAGGAATGAGACGACTGATGGAATTTTTTTTGCCCTTCCACTTCTTTATTTGCGTTCTGCTTGGAAGTTTCTTTCATACCTACGCTTCGTGGTGGCAATCACAACGTCCATTATTATGATCAGAACGACAAAAACTCTCATTCTGTACGGGTTTATCGTAGACGAAATAAAGAATGCAACATTGTCACAATACGCGACATGTCGACGTTCCACCAGAATTATCTCAATCGAGGCCGTCTCTGCGTCTCTCCAATTTCCATGCTCTCTCCCCTCCACTCTCTTAATTTGCATGCCAATCTATCGTAGCTGAACGTTGCGTGATTTTTTGAGCCTTTTTTCACAAGGCTGCTTCCGCTCTGCGTATTTTGTACTTGCAGAAGCGTGAAACACAGCCGGAAATAAGACTCAAAAGGCAGTATGTATTGTGCAACATGCTGCCCATGTTGCCTCAAGAAATAGGCTGGCAGTCATTCCCCCCCTCCCCCTCTAATAGGACAGCCTCATCGTCAACTCATTCGGGCCATATGGCAACAAGTGAAAGAGAGACAGAGAGCGAGGTAATTGTCTTAGAAAGAAGGGGAAGGGAGGGGAGGAGGGCGAGGGTTACTATGATTGAACGACTCGATGAGGAAGCGCACAGGGAATGAGAAATTCGGTGTTAGTCATCTTGGGGGGGAAGTGAAATACTGATGTATTGTCGGTCTTCGTATTCACATTTTCGTTCCGCGCATTCTTGATTGATGACAGCCAAAAGTACAAATAACCAATGGAAGACGGAATTATACAATACAGTCGGAACACAAATTTGAATGCGCGGTTCCACAATAATAGCACCATCTTCAGGGAATGAAATTGTAGTTATTATCAAGGGAAAGCGAAAGTTATAGGTAAATATATGAAGATATGGTGAAGCATACCCTGCTCGTATTTGGCGAATCTACTTGATTTTGAAAAAAAAACAGCCCTGAAACGATGCCTTACAGATTGCGCGGATGCTATAGTGGAATAAACCGATCCGCCAGTCTCTTCCGTTCCAAAATGAGTCTAATTCTCTCACGTTTGCACACCCGCTCGCCTTATATTCGGAATGCATTTTCCGACGGGGATCTTTTTAATCCACTGTAACGTCGTGACTAATTCAAAGAGGGTCGAACGTGTTCCCAATGATATACGTATGCACTAAACCAACGAGCTGTTCGAAAGGGAAAGCTAACGATAGGAAGAGGATAAGAGAGCAAGAGGAAAAGAGGGGGGAATGAAGTGGAGAAGAACCAGAGTCAAGGAGAGAACACACAATCGAAGCAAACCCACGACCTTTGACGAGATGTCTTCTACGTGCAGAGAGCTTGAGACTTTCAAAGGCCAGTTCATGTTATCTGATTACCTAGAACTCGCGAGTAGAGGGTACGAATCGGCGCTGCTTTTGATGGCTACGTTTCGGCCATCCGAAAATAATAAGGCACAGGCTCATTATGCATTGATCGTGAAACGCAACCGTCAAAAGCACACGATTGCTGTCCACTACTCGCGAGTCGATACCGATATTTAGCCGATCTTCGCCGGTTACGTTTCATCACTGTCAACATTATCCGAATCACTCCTCCTTATCCTCCTCAATAATATAGCAATATTTCATGCTTGAAACGTTCTCTAAGACACGTGTCGATATGGCCATCTTATTCCATATCCTTCGTTCTTCTTCTTCCCCCCAGCCCCCTTCGCCAATAGTAAACCCCCCCTCGTCCCCCCCACCGTTAATTCTCTCCCTTATGTTGCCTTTGCTCCCCGCAGTGCTGCTCTCCCCTTCATTGACAGTGTGTTACAGGCTATCTATTTTGCCCCCTCATCCTTGCCCGACGAACAAATTACTTTTCCCTCCTCCTCCCTCATTCGCTCTGTCTTTACCTCCCTTCTCCTCCCCCCCTCTAAACCCTCATTCATTCCTAACTCACTTGTGTTGACGCGGACATCTCTAATATTTGTGAGACACTCTACTAGATTACTGTACAAAGCCTGTTCTACCGTAATCCTCATGGAGTCTCGAAGCGAAAACATGCGTCCGCTCTCTAGAGAAGGAGGGAAGGCGGGGGGGGGGTAAGAAAAAGGAGTAAGAGAGATAGTATGCGTGTGGCCTTGCGTGGACGCCTGAACGGCTGGTGGTAGCTTTTTGGTCATCTCCCTCCCTCTCCCTCTCACCTTTACTTCCCTCCCTATCCCTCTCCCTCTCTTCTACCTCTCTCACTTTAGTCACGCCATACCTTCTTTGTACCTACCCCCCAACACTGTTTCCTTCCACTCGGTTGGTCTTCCTCAGAAGAGGAGTGAAGAGCGCGCAGCAGTCTGGCAAAAGGTACGCGGCCGACGGTAAAGGGAGAGCGGAATAGGGGGGAATAGGGGTGATGGGGGGGGCGGCTGGCAACAATGTGTTGTGTAAGGACACTGTTAATGAGGCAATGGAGGAGGCGGAATGCGAATGATTGATCTATGCCGACACGTAACTGTATATACACGGAAGCTATTTAAACCGACTCTGATGGCTGCAGAGTTGCTAAGTTGATATTGATTATTGGCAGTTCTTAATTATTTCGCAATTATCTAAGGTTTCAGTCGGACTGGGTAGGTGTCATTGACAGTCATTCCTTAGCCACACCAGTTGTAAATAATGCAGTAAATTGATAGTGGCACAGAAGCAGAGTGATATAAGTAGTAGGCGTACACGCGGTCTACCCTCATGAGTTTCATGCACAGATAGTAAACTCACTTTCTCCCCTCCCACACTACTAGACACATCAAACTGACAGGTCTCACACTAAATCTGCATGTCCTAATTTCCCCTGCTCTGCCTCCCCCACCTCTTTCCCTCTTGAAACGGGCCGTATGCGAATCATAAGGAACGGTGTGGTCGGGAGGGGGAAAGGGGGATATCAAGATGAATGAATGGGATATTCGGGGAAGAGGAGGGGGGAGGGGTTAAGAAACCCGTCGCAGGTTGTTTCACGGGACAGAACACAGACAGCGAGTGTGTCTCTTATGGGCTTCATCCCGTGCGTGTACCGGAGCTATAGTGGATTAAAAAGAAAAAAAAGAAAAATCATTCCGAATATAAGGCGAGAGAGAGTGTGCAAAAGTGTGAGAATTAGACTCATTTTGGAACAGAAGAAACTGCCGGAGCGGTTTATTCCGCTATAATATCAGCGATAATCTTGCTGTAAGCGGCGCTTGCCATGGGCCTCAATCGAGTATTTGTGTTGTTAGGATTCCAATTGTTATGAGCTTATTTTTTAATTTATTTTGTTTTGTTTTTTCGGTGTTATTACTCTGAATGCTGAAAAATTAAACTGTAGAAGTGGAAAAAAAAGAAAACTATAACTCTAATAGTGCGACTAAGCACAGTGTTCTACATGTTAAGCGAACGAGCCAAAATGCATAGGATACGGTGTTTTCCGTGCGAGAGTTCCTACCGAAACAGGGTTACGCTTCGGCATCTCGTTCGCTTGGCATTTTGACTGCTGTCAGAACACTGTGTAAGACGGAAGTCGGCCTGGTGGTGTGCGTAAACTAGTGAGAAACTTGTGCGTCTAAACTAATATACGTCTCCACATTCGCCAGTCCATCGACGCATACCCGAGAGCCCGGGGGGGGGGCAATATGACGCACCGTTTCCTAGTCGTCTCGTCTCTGTCTTGTCAATATCTTCTCGTAGACATTTAACTCCCCCCCCCCCTTACTCCGCCATATTGTCCCTAGTGTCCCGCGTCTAAATGAGCTGTGCCCCCACCCTCCTAGTTAGGTTAGTCACGAAAGAGTTCCGTGTTAGGCTAACCTAAACTTAGGCGAGCGTAAGCATAAGGTCTTAAGGACGCGTCAATTAGCTACGAGGACATAACGCCAAGATAAGCTACGTAAGCATAACGATGGCAATCGATACGGGTAATCAGTTCGCGATAGCTCAAACCGGCGAAGAGGGCGAATCTCGAGTGGAGTAAAACACTGTCAACCGGGCTGCGCGTAAATACCGTACCGCGGTCTCTCACAGCGTCATTCGTTCTCTCGCAACTCGAACTCCGCCCACATCCCTTCCCCCCTCCGCTCCGCTCCCCCTCCCCGTTACATCTCTCCCCCTCCCCTCTTTCTCTCCGTGTTCCCTCCCCCAATCCCTGAGGCTGTCAAATCTGTCAGGATGTAGGTGGAGCTTCTCTCCCCACCTCTTCTCCTCTCTTGACTGTTCCTCAGTCCATATTCGTGCGCAGCTTCTCAGCCGTCTTTCCCCTTGTCGCGCGCTATCTCCTCTTTCGCGTACTCCGGACTGCCATAAGATATGACTTGCCGGTTACTCTCTCGAACTATTGAGTCCTATTAGCCCAAACATTTCTCGGGTTCGTACTGTAACCACTAGGATATGCCTTTGCCGGATGTGCTTCACGCATCTACAAGTTGCAGGGCTAGCATACCGCTAGTTGCGAAACACAGCCGTGAAGAAGTGCAATATATTATATGCAATATATTATATGCAACAATATATTATATGCAGTATTATATACAATATATTATATGCAGTAATGTCGCCTGTCTCGTACAATTCCCTAATAGCGTAACCTTCCCCTCCCCGTAAACCCAGAATATTCATCAACATGTAAGCCCCCTCACGGACCACCTAAGTCAACCGCTCTCTTCTGTAGGACCTGGCGATTTCCCCTGGGAGAGGGCCTAGCCAGAGGCGCTGGTAGAGTAAATGATGGGTGTCAATTGCCGCGTAATAGTTTGCGCTTTTACCCTTGCTTGTCTTTCGAATATGTATTTATAATAATTAATTGTATAATAATTTCGCTGTTCGCTTTCCTTTTTTTACTATACTTTTAGAACGTTCTATCCCAATTTCAGTAAGGCCTTTAGCTTTAGGATCACGAATAATCGCTTTGCATATTATCCCAAGACAGTCTGACCCTCCGACCGTTCTTTCCCAAGCGCCTCGCTTCATTGCCCCCTCCTCCCATAATATTGAGCGGTTCCTCGCGCAATGTTCATATCCATCTAACCTTCTCTGTCCCCTCCTCCTCCTCATTCGCCCACTTCTTCGCCCATCTTTGTTTGACCTCGGTAAATGCTCTTCTTGTGTCTTCCCTCCCTTTTTCCGCATTTAGTGTGTCACCCGCTTACTTTTTTCTTGTCTTCCAACGACACGCTGAAGACTGTGCTACCTTTTGCTGACCGTTTGAGCAATAAAATGAAACATCTCCATTTATCACAGAAGTTGACGAAAATGTTCCGTCAGTTCCGCAAACGTCATTCCTACTTTTCCCTGGATGCTCTTCATATTTCGCTCATCGCTCTGTCGTCGGAAGTAGGAATGAGACGACTGACGGAACATTTTTTCCTCAACCATAGCTTGATCAATAGCGAGTAAGCAAAAATACGGTAATTTCAGTTGTTGGCTCAGAATGCCGCGGCCGGGCAAAGATTCGTACGGCGACCAGGTACACATTATAATCTTCAATTTGCAAAAACACCGCTGCCTAAGTTTCTTCCGCGCCAAGTGCGTGTAAATTTTTCTCTCACTTTTGCACATTCTCTTGCCCAAAATTCGAAATGACCTGCTGAAGCATCTTTTCATTCCACTATATTCAATACCTATGGATAAGGGTTGCTGACTGTCCAAAACCGAATCGGCTTTACCTTTTTTGATCAGAATATTAGCCTAAAACGATGACTCCCCATAACACCAAAACGAGTATGTTTCTCTCCATAACTCTTTCTCTTCCTTCTTTCTCGACATTTTCCTTTCTTGATTGAGTCATGATATTCGGTATACGGTTGAGGAAGAGATTTCCGTAAGTCGCCGTTATTCCTGTTGAGAGAGCGGAATTCCGCGGTCCGAAAGTCCGAATGTCTCTGCGTCTCTCGAATTTCCGTGCTCTCTCACCTACACTCTTTTAATTTGCATACGACTCTAGTCTACGCAGCCAGAACGTTGTGTGCGGAACGGTATGAAGCGAGTGCAGACGAAGCAGGAATGCGATTACTGACCGGATTTTATTTTCGTCATCAGCAATACTCGAAAAGTTCGTTGCAGAAGCCGCCGTACTCGTACATCTGGCTCACCTACATGGCCATACAAGACTCGGAGGAGAAGATGCTGCCTCTCACCGAGATCTACAAGTTCATCATGGACCGGGTAAGCAGTCCGTTGCCTTCGGGTATTGTCGCTGGCTATGATTTGATCATGATTTGACCGCGAAACATAACCACAAACCAGAAAGGAACGAATTATACTATCTAGAGTTGAGCGGACTCGTCATTTTGGCTAATATGTTTCATTACTTTTGGCGACGAGACGCGTCGCGGTTAAGAATGATGCATGAAACATAGTCATTGTACTGACTAGCCTGCATATTTCTAAATAATACGATCTGCACACCTCTTTTATTGTCAAATTGAAACACGCGAATATTTCTGCGCGTTTCATAGCCATTGCACTGACTAGCCTGCACACGTAAGCGAGCATATGCTTCCATTGTTTTCGATGTTTCGCTCACCAACACGATTGTTGACTGTTTTCGCAGCCCTCAGGCGCTTTTCCATGGGCCCCTCTGGCAACGGTTAGGTAGATGTCTGTCGAGAGCTTCTTTCTCTCTACGTCTTTCACGCCTTCCCCCCTCCCCCCTAATCCCGTCCAGAGATCACGATCTATCCCAGTCTCTATCCCCTGCCCTTTCCTTCTCTGCCACGCTACCGTAATCTACCGTAATCCGCGGCTGCTAAGCTAGCAAGCGGTTCCGCCGTGGGACGAAACTGTGTACGGCATGGCGATACTACTGTCTGCGCCATGCAGTGACGACTGTAAACTGGCTTTGAATGGGGAAAGAGTTAGGGGGGGGGGTGAAAAATGAAGCTGCTGCTGCTTTGAACACAGAATAGCGATGTATTATAAGATCGTAACCTATGGAAGCTATGCTTTAGTTATTACCCATTACCTATGTAAATAGTGTAATGAACCGGTCCGTGCGTTGATTCCAAAATACGAACTCTCTTACGACGCACACTCTCTCGCCTCATATTCGGAATGGTCCACTGGCGTAGCCTATTATTTCTCGGTATCATGAATCATAGTCATCGCAGGAGGACGGAAATCGTGTGGTCCACTAAATACTGACTCACGGCGAGGGGTTTCGCTCGAAGGGGGTTAGGCGAGGGCGTGAGACGCGCTTAAGCTGTCCTGATCTGTAGTATCGCCCAGGGCCCGAGCCTCGCTGGAGGCGTCCTCGGGGCCATCTTTGCATTGGGGGAGTTAAATTTACTTTATCGACGCTATTAGTAAATCGGAGTACTACTCGAAAATTAGCCCGATACGAGAAATAGAAATCTAAGAATGCCAGTGCGGAGTTGACGACGACTAGGGTTGGTGGCAAACAGTGATTTTTCCTGGGTGACACAATGTTCTGACAACAGTACAAATGTTAAGCGGACGAGATGCCAAAATAACCCTGATTTCGGTTAAAACTCTCGCACGGAAAACACAGTACTCTACACATTTTGGCTCGTTCGCTTAACATTCGGAACATTGTGGTGAGGTTTCATAACATACCTATTGAAGAATAAGAAACACAATGAGTACTATATCTTGAAACATATAGTAAAATTACTATAAAAATAAGAGGGGGGTTGGGTCTCTTCATTTCTTTCACGCTCGGCGTACCTCACTCTCCAATACGCAGTTAACTTGTTTGGTTTTCTAACACTATTCGACTTATGGAGGGGTCGTGGTAGCATCGAGATCAATTCATGTAGGAAATTAGCACCTCGTATTTCGTGGAAGTGTTATATCGCTGTCCAACTCATTCGCACTAATTCACCCTCTCCGACAAACTGTGCAGCTGACCTTGCGGAGTGACAAAGTATTTAGGAAAGAGGAGGAGGGAATGGAGAATGAAAGGGGGGGGGGTGAAGACAAGGGAGGTGGAGAAATGAGGAAGAGAGATGGAGTCGATAGTTGGGGGAACTGTAAAGGGGGCACGTTAGAATGGAGTGGGCAAAGGATTGTTGTGGGTACTTCCATTCCTATTGTAAGTAGAGAGTATGCTTCAGGTAAATGTTCCGTCGGTTGTCGGCATTCTAGTATTGACAGAAAAAGTTCCGGCAGTTATCCGTCAACTCATTCGTACTATGTCTGAAGACTCTTCGGAGCGCTTCGCTCTATCGTAAGAATGAGACGATTGATGGAACATTTTCCTCAACCATACTAGTGTTAACCATAGCTATTATAATGAAAAGACGCATTAGAAATTGGTTTACTTTGAGTGACTGGTGCTTCATAGATCTCCGCCGATCCTTCTACATAGGCATTGTGCCGTTTCCTGAGGGCTGTACTGTTCAACTAAAAAGCCGAAATCGCAATACACGTAAAGCACGCGCTTCACGTCTTTTTGTTGGTTATGCTTCCGCAAAATAGCGAGCCATCGGGTCATAGTCTTGCTTTATATTTAAGTTGATGGAGAAGCATTCCCATCAAAACACATGTATCACACGCGCTAAATACAGGCCGTTTCGCAAGCCTCACAGAGTCCTTCTTCACACACTTCACAGACAGCCGCCTTGCCATCTAACGCATTGCGATTACGTGTTTAGCAATCACACCCACAGACACACAGACACACAGACACACACACTCACACTCACACACAACAACAACAGACAAACAGACGCCGCCCGAGGGGTCATTAACTGCCCCCCTCCGCCACTCAAATTCGCGTCTTGCTATCAGTTTCCCCTTTCGGAGAGACCGACAAACGGCCCCCGAGTATGAACTAGTTTCAAGGGCAGATCACTGGTTAGCTGTCGTAACGCCGGCCAGCCTTGCCTTTGGACGCTTAGGCAGACCAAGTCGTGAAAGTGCATTATTATTATTCTTCATGCTCCTCCCCTCTCTCGGTCCCTTCTTGCACTTTTATAACGAACTGATTGTTGAATTTCTAATCGGAAGTATAGCTAGGTACAGTTCCAGGTCATCATTTAAGCTCTGAAAGTTTCATCAAGCACTACAATACAGTACATTTGACGTAGTTTATGGGGGAAGATAGTAGGGTTTGAAAACCAAGCGCGAGTATTATTGGAGGAAAAGGAACGTTGGGAAATCTTTGCAGCGCACTCCGCTAAATACAGTGAAACTCTCTTGGCAAAATGCTAGCTTAGGCTAATGTCCGGCTCCGGCTGAAGTTTTACGGTGGTTAGCGGACAGAACTGCGCAGCTCTCTCAAC
This sequence comes from Micoletzkya japonica, assembly GCA_900490955.1. Taxonomy (NCBI): domain Eukaryota; kingdom Metazoa; phylum Nematoda; class Chromadorea; order Rhabditida; family Diplogasteridae; genus Micoletzkya; species Micoletzkya japonica. The sequence goes on from LS837716.1 coordinate 204,874, forward strand.
GTTCATTTTCCTTTAATAATAGCGTATATATCGCCTGCCTCTATTGATTCTTTCATGCTCCTCATCACTCTCTCGGTCTGATAATGCAATTAAAATGTTTGGTTTTCAAACCCTAGAAGATACCTAGTTGACGGTTGAGTGTTGTAACACTGTACGTGATCGCCTGAGCGCGGGAAGGAAAGAGAGAGAAACGGAAGATAGATAGGGCGGGGAGGGCGAGGGAATACCGTAATCATCTCCCCCATAAAAAGAGTCTATCGAGCGGAAGGTGATACGAACATGAACAGAATAGGAAGGAGAGAAAAGATGGGGGAGAGGTCAGGGGACTTTAGATGAAGATGGGGAGAAGTGGACGGGGATAATGATGTGGTGGGGAGCCGGTTTGAAAGAAATGATTCACTATGATGTCATAATGATATTAATATTTTAAAATGCTATATAAAGAACTGGCGAGAAAAGCGCTATGGCTTGTCTTGTGCGCAATCCAGTCGATTGTAAGAGAGAAACTGTAAGTGTATGTCAAGTAATGAGTAGATGTGTAAATGAGAAAAAGAAGGGAAAAGTTGAACCTGGAAACTTCATTGTTCAGTTTCCGTTCTACCGGAAGAACACGCAGCGGTGGCAGAACTCGCTGCGGCACAACCTCTCCTTCAACGACTGCTTCATCAAGATACCGCGGAGACCCGATCGACCGGGCAAGGTCGGTATTAGGAAACGGACCGTTTTCATGGTTACGCTTTATGGGCAACTGTTTATAAGGGGATGTGAAACGTAGCCGTAAACTTGGTCAGTTTCTAGTCAGTATGGTTGATTAAAGTGCTCCGTCAGTCGCCTCGTTCCTATTTCTAGTGAAGCGGCTCCAGATGAAGAAGAAATGAGCTTACTGACCGAACTTTTTTTTCGTCAAAAACATGTACTATTGGCGAAGACGTTCCGTCAGTAAGCGCCATTCCTACTTCCCATAACAGATTCTCTGATAGTGCTACCACTATCGACCAGAGAACCGTAAGGACTGTTTTCTGCTATATATATATATATATATATATATATATATATATATATATATATATATATATATATATATATATATATATATATATATATATATATATATATATATATATATATATATATATATATATATATATATATATATATATATATATATATATATATATATATATATATATATGGGGATTGTGTAAGGCACCGGAAGCTCCGTCAAAACGTGATGATTGCATCTTACGGATGAAATCGGGGATCAGAAAGTGAGGCTAGCTGACATACGGTAGAGGAAAGCGTTCCGTCAGCAAACTCGTTCCTGCGTTTCATACTACTCTAAGCAGGCTGACTGATTGAGAATCAACCCCAACCATATAATTGAGGATAATTCTCAATTATATGATTGAGGATACACCTCACGGTGTATTCGATAAATAAATAAATAAATAAATAAAACCTTGGCAATGCTGGCTATCTCAGGGTTCGTTCTGGGCCGTCCATCCGAACGCTCTGAGCATGTTCGAGAACGGGTCCTGTCTGCGGCGGAGGAAGCGGTTCAAGGTATGTCTAAAGGATCCCTCCAACCATCTCGTTCATTCCAAGAGATTACCAATGAAGAGCGGTTGATTGATTGCGAGAGACAGGAGAGGAATGAAGAGACGCAGACAGCGAGAGAAATCGTTGCACAGCTTTTCCTCAACAACAGCGAAGTTTCAACTAAAAAGTAGAGAGTAGGAGATTCAGGACATTGAGAGCTGTCCAATGATGTCACAAAATACATATGGTAGATATTGCCTGGAGGTGCCCCTTAATTGAGTGACTTTTTTTGATAATCATGTTTCACGATCCGTTGATAATGAACCTATGGCTTGTCGTGTTCTCCGGGGAGTTTGAATTCCTATCTTACGCGGTTAAAACGGCTTATCTGCACAGGCGTTCTTCCAATCATTCACCGACCTGACGATTATCAATTCATTGCCTCACATGCCTTTCTGAAACGTAATCGAGGTCTAGCGACGTCTATCATGAGATTCTACCTCGGTGTGTCCACAAGAGTACAGGATCGCGGCATCCTAAGCGCCTCCCGAGATCCAATCCCACATCGAGGGGCTTCACTGCATGCCGAGTCCACGTGGATTGCCTTCACGCCCCTTTCCCCCAAACTGTTTATCTATACGAGATTGCACTTCGTTTGATGACTGACGCAGGCTTGCGAAACCGTCCGCCGCGAAACTATTGGGGACTCTGTATCTGCAATAGGGATCTAATATGCTTCTGCAACATGTGCTTTCTCAACCAGACAACGCATGCATTAGCCAATCAGAGCCTTGCGCAGGCCTTTCAATAGTTTCAATAGTTATACGCCTCTAAGAACCGTTCCACAGAGAGGACATTTTTAAAACTTTTTTTCATTTTTCTAAATCTTGTATTTCAAGCTAGCCGAGACCGATCCGCTTCCGCCGCGCATAGGAGTTCCGTCCTTCCTCGACTCTAACTCTCCGCCGTCTCTCAAGATGCCCTCCGGCTCCAATTCACTCAACGGTTCGGGCATTCCATTTAATCCGTATTAGTATTTACTCTATATTATTATTTTTTCTATATTAATACTCATTTTTGGATACTTTATCTTTCAGGCGTCTCTCCCCTCTCCCTCCTCTTTCCCTCCTTTCCCTCGCTCCCTCCGCTCCTTCCACCCTCCTCTACGTCCTCCTCACCCTCCTCGCCCCCCTCCTCCCCTCTCCTTCCTCCCAATACCCTGCAAGATCTACTGAACACCTACAACTTCCTGTTACTTCCGCAGCTTCTCGGCGTCGCGGCTCCGCTCGATTTCTCATTGAAAACGAGCGACTCGACGAGTCCTCAACCCATTTCCTCATCCTCATCAACCTCCTTTAGCATCGATTCCATACTCAATCGATAACCTCCTTAATATTAGCAAGCTACCACTTTTTATGATCAAATCAGCCAAATATCCCCGTTCAATTGCCATGCATCCCGAGACTTTCTCTCCTTCCCCGTCCAAAGAGATTGCATTATCCTGTACCCCATCACTTTCAGAGCATAATCAAGTGTAAAAGACACACATATTTATTGCTAGATTCACTTTGACCCTCTCATTGTGGCACTATTTGTGACGGATGAAAATGTTCGTACAGTTTCCAGACCAAATTGGAATGAGTGTTTACTGACGGAACATTTTCGCCAATAATATCAGCGAATTGGTTGGGTTGTGCGATTTCTCTTTTATTTTTATCCGGTGTGCGGTGTTTTGCGTCTGTATCTATGAGCCATTAATGCTTACTGTAAGATCAGTGCTAAAATAAATAATATTTGACCTAAATGTACAAGAGATTCACAGTTGTTGCGGAGTGTGTGAATTTTTGATTGGATATGTGGAAGGCACAGTACCTATACCAAAATCGTGAAAAATTAAAAAAAAGCCATTTCAAATACATCACTTTACAATGTTCTAAGTGTTAAGCAGACTAGCTCAAATATTTGAGTAAAAATGTTCTCTGCTAAATTCCTACTAAAATCTAGTTTACTTAGCATTTGCACTGCGGTCAGCCGCGCGAAATTCCCCCTCGGCGACCGGTCACCGACTTTCAAACAGCTATGAATAACTCAAGAATAAAAAGAGCAAGGAATTTCAACTTTTTCACAGAGCCAGCATTGCATGAATTACACGGCTCCTGCAAATTTCATTTCGATATCTCCAGACATAATTGAACTACGAGCGTCCATTTGCAGGTCCATTTGAAACCATTTAAAACCTACTTTTAGGGGAGATTAATCGCGCGGCAGAACATAGGTAGTGATCTGCGATCTGTTCGGGATGCATATCTCTCGGATCACTCCTCCATCCCAGCCTTTGCCCTCCGCTTTCCTACTCGTCTTTATGCAGAGGGCGATTTTCACTGACTACTTTCGCCGAAAAACATGGACTAATCCCGATTATTCCACGCTTTTCTTCTGTGTGTGTGTGTGTGTGTCGCTCATCGCGAAGAAGCGTGTAAATACTGGGCAACGCGTGACCCGGATGTGAGCCGTCGATGTATGCTAATCAAAAAAACCGCTTGCTCGAATAATAGCGGTGGGTTTCCGATATAAGGTTTTCCGATACATACTTTGCTTACTCAGCATTTCAACATTGTAAAGTAAAGAAAATGGGAAAACTTTTTGAGCTGGACTATATTTCTGTTATCTCACGGTTTTTACTTACGTTTTGCTTAGTCATAAAGTAGACTGTCGTTTAGACTGTTTTTATAAGACGACCTTTCCAGGGAAACACTTGTATTGTGTGAGTGAGACTTCAGCAAAATAAAAGTGAAAATTACATTTTTTTCTAAGAATAATTGTTTTTCAAAAAAAACAATTTGCTGCCAGCGAAAAGCTTGGACCAGAGTAATGAGAAATCTGTGAAAATGATGTGCTAAAAGGATCGGGAAATAAATACGGTCCGTCACAGTTGTCGTCATTCCTATTTATGACAAGAGATGCGAAGCGGTATGAGGAGAGGCGCGAGAAAGTAGGAGTTCACTGATGGAACTTTTTCGTCAATAATACGTAGTTTACGTCCCTTCGTCATTTCCAGACAGACCCTCTTACGTGTGTTCCGGTCAACCCTCTCCCCTCCCTAAGCGACCCGAGTCCTCCAGCCAAGCCTACTCCTTTTTGGTCTAGCCTAGTGTCATCTCACCTTTCCAACGCCGCGAACTTTGCAAAGTCTAGTCTAGGGGCAGTCGGGAATCAGGGGTCCCTTTCTCACACTTTGCCAATGTCCGAACGCTCTCTAGCATACAGCGCCATAGTAAACTGAAATGAACCTAGCGGGCTAGGACAACATTCTCCAAAACAATAGGGAGGACGAACGTTTTGCGAATTTTCGCGGCAGTGCCTTGTGGCGGAGAATAATGCCTTAACATTTTTGAGAATTTTTGTTTGCCCATTAAAACCCCACCACATCTCTTTGGCCACAACCTTTTCGGACCTTGAACGTTTGTCGAGGATACGGAAGGGTGTCTATTTACGGAAATCCCCCCTTTCCCCCCTCCCCAGGTGTCATCATGCCCAAGCCCACTGTAGTATCCATGGCGCCCTCTCAGACTCCCCCACTCCCCTCTTTCTTCCATAATTGAAGACCCGCGCTGAGTCACCACCCTCTGTGTTGTCTCTCCGGAATCATCACTTCCTCTTAGCTATGGTATCTAGGGCTGGCATTGAGTCCAAAACACACACACACACTTTTCATGGGCCATTTAACTAGAAAACGGGAGATGGAAAATTCGTTCCTGAGAGAGTTTATGGGTAAAGCCACCATTAATTCGCATTAATGAGCTCGATTAAGCACGCGGCCGATATGACCATTTCAGGGTGGTGCTGTATGCTAGAGAATTACGGGCTCATAGTCAGTTATTCGGGGTCCCATCAATCGTCTAGGAGGTCTTGAGAGTTTACTTCCCCCCTCGTCTCTCCCTCGTAGAATATGAGATTCCCCCCTCCCCATCTTCTTACTTCGCTTCCCTGACGTCACTTTCCATTCTAGGCTACCTGTTTTATTCTGGGCAATTTCATGTGTGAGCATATGTCAGTGTGCACACATTTCCGAGCGAGTGGATGGGGGGGGGGAATGGACAGAGATTTGGTATGCTGTGGGGGGTTATTGGGAGCAGCGAACCACGCTGGCCGAAAGGCACAGCTTGTGAAACTACTTGCCATAGAATTTCACAAGTGGTGAATCGTCGGTCGGCTTCTGGTGATTTTTTTAATAAGAGCATGCAACTTGAAGTTGAACTTGAACCTAGTAGTTCGGAGTGCAGCTTCTTCTTTTCCTGGTTCAATCTAGAACGACGAATTCGGTATCTCGTCTGCGGGATACAGAATTCCCCAAAGGTCTGAAACATATTCTTGACGAAAATGTTCCATCAGTCGTCTCATTCCTGCTTCGGACGAGGGAGCGGTGTGAAGAGAGTGCAGACAAAGTAGGAATGAGTTTACAGATGGAACTTTATCGTCGTCAATATTACCCGAAGCGGGTTGTTGATCATCGCTCTCTAGATACCCCGCTCTCATTGTCAACTGTCTCTCAACAGGTTCTCTCTCCTCTCTTCATACACGTCCCTCCCTTCCCTCCTTCTCTCTCTCTTTCTTCTAGATATATGTATTGGCATGTTTTCGACCCACTGATAATCCTGACAATTTGGACATTTCTCTTTCTACAATAGTCCAAAAGAAGCGTATAAGAAGAAGCGAGATTTTGGATACTGCATTCCCCTCAATGTATTGCCGAGTTGGAAAAGCTATAGAAACCAGGTAAGGAAAACGTAAACGTTCCGCTAGAAAATAAAAAAAATACACACTGCTGTATCGTTCGAAATAGGAATGGCGCGGCAACGGGCGGACCATATTATTCTATCTAAGCCGTAGCTAAATTCGCTATTTGCGATGCCGGAGGTCTTCTTCGTTTACTATAATATGCTAATCTGCGCGCAAACTCCCCCCCCCCTTCTTTCCTAAATACTAGCCTCTCCTTCCCCATCTATAATTCATCGCGCTACGCGAGCGCGCCATGTTTCGTCACAGCAGTATTTCCTTTCCCCCAGCCCATTGTTTCCCTCTCCTTCCATGATTTCACTCTACCCTCCCCTCTCTTTCTCGTCCTCTCCCCTCCCTCCCTCGTTTTCCAGATGTTCCTCCGCACACCCCGCTCCGGACACCTGCCCACTTTCGTATAGTTTCCCTCCGCGTGTCTGCGCTCTCCGCATTTCCCCGCACTCTCTCTCTCTCTCTGACCACGATCTCTTTCACTGCGCTCTCCTCAATCCCGCACACTCTCACCGCTTTGCCTATAAACACACGACACCATCACTGTTGTTCACTACAACTGCGCGTTAGTTGCCCGTCCCCACCGTGATGTCACTTTCTCGTGGGAAATTCTAGCGCGAAAAACACCACAATATTGGGGTTTCGTAAACTACAATCTGGCTCTATCTTGTGGTTTACATTTGGACCATCATTCATCAGTACCGACAAAAATGTTCCGTCAGTATTCTCATTCCTACTTCGTTTGGACTCTCCTCATATCACTTCGCTCTCTATGTCGGAAGTAGGAACGAGACGGAAACATTTACATCAACACATCAAAAAATAATCTTCACTTGTCCAGCATAAGCCTACAAAAATACGCAAATTTGATGAGTCGTTTGCTTGCTTCAAAAATCTTCAATTGCTAAAATGTCTCTTTATTAGATTTTATTCTCATTTTCCTGTGTTCAACCGTGAATGGAGCTTTGACCATCTCTGCATGCCGGCTTCTCTTATCATTGTACTCTCTCCGCTTTACCTCCCAACCCTCGCTCGCTGCCCCTCTTACCTCTTAACTCTCTCCCATTTCCCTTCTCCATGACATCACTCGCCGAACGGGATCCCTCCACTTTCTCTCCCTCTTCTCCCCACTCTCTCGCTTTCTCAGTTGTCTCTCGTCCTCTGTCTCTCTCGATCATTTTGCGAGGTGACGTTGAAACATTTGCTCACGTTGCACGCTTTTACCCTTTTACTAGGGTTTGAAAACCAAGCCTTTTAATCGCATTACGAGACCGAGAGAGCGCTCAGGATTACGGAAGAATGAAGAGAGTCAGACGATAAATACGCAAATCGCGCCAGGCTTTCAAGCCCTACCTTTTACCTCCCTCTCTTTCTCTGTCTCTTTCATTCTCTCCCCCCTCGTATTCCCCCCGTAACGGCCCGTCGCCCTCTCGATAGTGATCGGTGCTGCCGATTGCCCTCCCCCCATTGAAGATCACGAATCTCGTCTCTCCTCTATAAAGAAAATAACTGAACTGTAACCGTATACATAAACACATATCATGCAAACGCAGAGATCCATCTTGCACACCAATCTCGAACCTTGCATGGCTGGTTGAGGAAAACGTGCCGTCAGTCGTCTCATTCCTACTTTCTCGGAGAGAACGAAACAGCATGAAGCGGGTCCAGACAACGTATGAATGAGCGTTTAAATACTAACCCTTTCCGTGTCAACCATAGCTTGCATTTTTTCAATGCTCTACAATGTTAAGCGAGCGAGCCAAAAATATTGAGGATCAATCGTTTTCCGCGTTTGGCAGTGTTAGATACACATTTATGCTGTGTTATAGATTTTCGGTATCTCTTGTATAGTGGAATAAACCGAGATCCATCAGTTTATTTCGTTCCAAAATGCGTCTAATTCTCTCACTTTTGCACACTCTCTCGCCTTATATTAGGAATGCATTTTCCGACGGGGATCTATTGTATCTTTTACCTGTGCACGGTTGATTGTCAGAACACGTTGAAGCGCTGGGAGGGGGGTGGGACACAGTGTTCTAAATGTTAAGCGAACGAGCCAAAATGCTTAGGATACGGTGTTTCCCTGCGAGAATTGTTACCGAAATCAGGGTTATTTTTCGGGGCATCTCGTTCGCTTAACATTTTCACTTTTGCCAGAATACTGTGGTGACAGCTTGCCGCCTCGTACACAGCATTGCAAGCCTCGCATTACAGGTTCCACACGAAAGTTGACAAAAAGTACACAAACGATTGCGAACTGTCTATGCGAATGCGCACCCTGATCGACCTTTCCAGCTCCAATTTTCTTGCGATTCTAGTAATTTCAGCCATAGTAGCACGTAAGGCGTCAATTGGACAGCGTAATCAGCGGGAATAGATAGTTTGCTATTTCAATCAAAAGTATTAAATCGTTCCGTTATTGAGGACAACTCCCGTGGATACTGTAATAATGGCGAATGCGCCGTTTTCGCGCATAGGATCCGATAATGTGGGCGAACCGGTAATTGAATATGTATGAATTGAAAAAATTTTAGCTCACCCCTATGAACTCACTACGCTCCCAAGATTTGGTGCAAATTGGTTCATTCACTCTTGAGAAAATGCGAAAATAGTGATCAGTTCGCATTGAGACACGGAATTCTGTGCTCGGTATAGCGAAAGCCGTTTAGATAGGATAGATAGTTTAATGCAGAAAGGTGATAAAGCACAACTGACAGTGAGTCTTGTCGGATTGTTTCGCTCTTTCATAGTAAAGGAAAATCGGGGTGCACTTTCCTCAACTATATATAGTGGAACAAACCGATCCGTCAGTTGTTCTGATTCCAAAATGCGTCTAATTCTCTCACTTTTGCACACTCTCTCGCTCGATATTCGGAATGATTTACTGACGTATCTTTTTATTTCACTATATAGTGCACGAATTAATGACTCAGCCAATCCTCATTATCTGAATATGAGGAAATACCGGCCTAGTAGAGTGGCATTTCAACAGTCGCCCCCCTCTTTCTTTCCAGCAGTTTCCCCATTTGTCACTACTCTTTCACCGTCATTTTCATCACTCCGCCGTCATTTGTACTTGCATGCTTCTCAGCGCACGCTCTCCGGTGTATGACACAATCTGGAAAAGCATTATATATATATATATATATATATATATATATATATATATATATATATATATTGAAGCTTGACGGAGATTGTGAGAGGAACCTCCTTATAAATAATTGTTAATTACGAGCTCGTCACGCTTTTTTCTATTGCTTTTTCTATTTCTATTGCTTTATATACGTCTTACGTAGAGTTTTTTTGACTTTATCTGTGTAGCCAGACAATCTACCATTTAATTCATGCATTCGAAAAATCTGATTTTGCTTCTTTCGTAATGGCAAAAGGTGCGCAGCCGTGCGTTGCTAACCTGCTTTTTTATTTCGCCTGTTTGTAAAATATAAAAAGTACAACGCCCTTCTAATTATGCTTCGTATATTTTTTGTAAAAAATATATTATTTAGACAGAGAATTCACAGCTCATCCGCTTTTCTTAGCCTATTCCCGGGCATGTCTAGGGCTATATCGGACCAGTCAGGCAGAGTGTAAATAGAGTGACGACGCGCATAGATACATATTTTGACACGCTGCATTCCCCGCGTGCGAAACCGACGTGATTTCGTAGCCGGTCTTGTCTGCATGGTTGGAAAACATTGTTCCGTAGATTGTTTACATACGTTTTCTTAGATGTGAATTTCTTATTAGACATGATAAGACGTTGCACTAATTGTTTTCTGTACTCTAACAGACAGATAATGTCTGATGACGGTTAGATTGTACTTCTCCGTCAGAGATGCCAAACTAGACACGCAGAGACTAGATTCTCAATATAGCCGAACAAACGGGTAACACGTACGCCCATTTCTCTTTAGCGCCTTCGTATTTCTCTCTCTATAGCCGGTGTATTTTGTGGTTTGAAAAACAAACACTGCTTTAATAATTTTAAAAAAAATAATTCCCGGCTTTTTAAAATCTTATTTTTCTACCAGAGATGCTCGAGTAGACAAGTGTCCAGTTTAGTCCAGTCTGAGAGGTTTGCAGACTCCATAGAGACTCTCTCGCTCTCAAGATTTGCGTAGCAATTTCCTCCCTGGCATTTCCTTGATACATAATCTCTATACGTATTCAACATGCTACTGCAATCAGCTTCATTTCACGGTTACGTGTCACGTGTTTCGCATACTTTCGACAGTTCTCTGCGCCAAAAGCTTACTAAAAGTGCACGCGATTTTTTTTAACGTTGAGCTACGTAATCTTGACATAGAGTAAGCGTCATTCCTAATGCGTCTGCACTCTCTTCATACCGCTGCGTTCTCTCGTCGGAAGTAGATAGGAATGAGACGACTGACGGAACGTTTTTCCTCAACCATACCTCTCTTCTATGTGCTAATCAGCGCTCGCGACTGGAAACTACAAGTGTCTCTGACGTCATCTCCAATCCACCACCTCGCACCGTTGTTTGCCCATCTCTTCTCTTGGTATTTATCCTATGATTTTTCTCTTCTCTTTTATGCTTTCTTGTAAATGTAACTCAGCATTTTTCATCGAAAATGCACTAAGTCTAACTAATACCTCTCGAGAAGCGTCCTTTTCCTAGGTATCGCTCGAGCTTTATGCACATTTCAATATCTACTTTTTTCTTTCAATAGCTTCCAAACGGTCGTACGCCTTCATCAATCTCTCGTCCTCTTCCCTTCCGTAATCTTCGTAATCCGACACAGCTTTTCACGTTTGGCTTCTATCTTTCGCTCGCATCACCAAAACATCACTTTGGTGATGACATTATTGTTAGACATTACTCCAGGCTAGATTTCGACCGATCTTATTAAGCGCTTCAAATTTCTTCTCGAAGTTTTTCAAGCTGAAAACATTGACACCTTTTATTAGGCGCGCAGAACCTTCCTAGGCACTGATTAATAGAGTTCTCCCGATGTCCAACCGTGTCATCAAAGCGCGAGATTGAGGAGAGGGGGGGAAGAATGAAGAGACCGCAGACAAAAAAATGCATTTTAGATGACTTGGTCATCTGCCATCGGGAGAACGCTACTTATCAATGATGGAAAAGTTCCGTGAGTGACCTCATTCCTACTGCTCCTATCATCTCTTCATACCGCTTCGGTCTTTCCTCAGAAGTATAGTGGAATAAGAAGATCCGTCGAAAAATCATTCCGAATATAAGGCGAAAGAGTGTGCAAAAGTGAGAGAATTAGACTCATTTCGGAACGGAAGGAACTGACGGATCGGTTTATTCCACTATACCTATTAGGCAAGGCAACTGACGAACGATTTTCCTCAGCTATTATTTAAATACTATAGCGTACTCTGAAAAATGTTGCCTTTTTCTTATCATTTAGAACCTATATAGATCAATAAAACATTTCTTCTAATATATTACTCTATCGTAAATACTTTCAACATCGCCATGACCCACGTACACCTCTTTCTCAAGAGCGTGCTCCTCAAACGGGAGATTGCGTGATGAAGGGAAAAAACGCGACCGATTTAGACTAATCTACCCTGCATGATGTATGGCTACCTATCCATCTTGAGATGATGATGTCTCGCTAATATCCCTCATCGTTCTTGCTAGGATCTGGTTAAGAGGTGATGGAATGGCTGCTAAATAATTGTGGCGAACGAAATTTCTCCTCGTTTTTGTTACAACATGCGCTTAGTATAAATGTTGGTTAGCCTTGAAATGCAATAATAAAATTTAAGAAAGCTTCTAGAAAAATGAGAAAATTCTCCAAATATTATCAGTTAACGGAAGCACTTCTATATGATAAACCGGAAGAACCCTCTCTGGACGCATTGCATCTCCTGGTTACCTCGCAACTCTCTTCTTTCTCTCCCCCCCCCTGTCCACCCTCCCCCTCTCCCTCTACCCTCTTTCCCCCCGTAACTGACCACACTTGTCCCCCTTTTCAAGGTGAATCTCCCCTTCCCCCTCCTCACTCTCTCTCGTGTCCCTCATGTGATGTCATACCCGAATTTTCGTCACTTACTCATGTCAGGGTTCGCGTCTCCTTGCACAGTTTTGCACAGTAATTCTCCGTCTCTCGTGCTCATATCGTTAAAGGGACATGGAAGCGGCAAACTTTTTGAAACCGATTATGGCCATACTTGTAAAATATGTTTCTTATACGATAATAAGGATAATAGCGTTTGAAAAATATTTTTAAAAAATTTCTGGAGCGAGAAATATTTATTTGTTCCGGGAATACCTCGATGCCATTTGACTCGTTACTATGCGCTAAACGCCGTAAGACTGCGCCTAGGCTGGGAAACAATTTTTAGGATATCTCGCGATGTAGAAATTTTTGCGCACTCTGGTTTTTGTTTTTATATTATTTAGGCGATCAACTTTCATATGAAAGCCAATATTTTTTGGCTTCCATGTCCCTTTAACTGCCATACTCCACCCTTTTCAAGTCAATAATTCGTGCCCTGTACATTATTTCATTCACGCTTTCACAATCGCAAAATACCGTACCGTCAAAATCGTTGTATATGTACTTAGAGCCAGACTCAGCCGCAGTCGATCTATTTATGCTATCAGTGACGTTCTCTCCTCTCCCTGATAAGGCATTATCAGCGTCTTTTCCTCTCCCCCTTTCTTTGTCTGTCCGTCTGTCCGCCTTTTTGCGCGTCTGTGTGTGTGCCTGTCGTGATTTTTTCGACCACTTAACCGCGCGCACACTATTATTGACGTACAACTTCCGTCAGTAAACCCATTCCTAGTCCTAGTGTTCAAATTTTCGTTCCGCGCATTCTTGACTGGACTTGCGTTATTTAGCATACGTGCACAGCCAAAAGTGCAAATAACAAACGGAAAACGGAACCATTACCGTCGGAACGCAAATTTTAATGCGAGCATCGACAATACTTTGTCTGCCCTCAGTTCATACCGCTCCGTTTTCTCGAAACGAGCACTTTTTTCTCGACCATATATATGGACCGTAGCAACAAACATTTTCTTCTGAAAAAAAATACTCTTGCATCGAACGATTTTTTATGCTTTAGTAGGCCTGAATATATATGTTACGCTTGTCTGTCTGTCTGTCCGTGTGCGGGGTCCGCGTTAGGGTTCCTGTTTCTGACGCTTTTTCTCGGTTATGTTTCACGCTTCCATAAATAGCAGATCATGCCTACAGAGGTCGAAAAGTGAAACATAACCGTGAAAAAGCGTCAAAAAGAGAACCCTAGTCTAGTCCGCGTCGCTGTCCTGTACATAGGTGGATAACCATCTCTCTCCGTCCTTCCCGTCTCATCGGCAGTTTTCTCGTCCGCCCCTCTCACTGTGTCCTATCATCCTGTCGTGATCTTGCCCGAGCGAAAATATTCTCGAATATAGCGGATACCAAGCGGGAAGAGCTTCCACAACGGGCAAAGCAACTCCTTTTCGACGGGCATTTTCCAGAACAAAGATTACGTTTCCATATTCGTCTGCCTTGCTGAACTATAATTATTAGAGCGACTGTTTACCGTGCGTGCTTTGGGACGCTTCTTGACACAGTTTCCTCATTTCTCCTCGTTCACTCATATTCCTCATTCAGTCACCTGTTTCCCTGACTCATGCTACTCTAGCTCATACATTTGTTCGCTAGGTATTGAGAACAAAGCTGTATCTACAAAACGTAGGAAAAGCTCGTGAAAAGTTGAGTCATGTTTTCTATATATGGATAGCATTTGTCCAGCCGGCGTTTAAATACCTTGTAGCAGATCTCCTGTAGAGCATTCCATTCGGATCGTTTTCATCTTTATGTTTCACTATCAATTGATAATGTACCTATGGCGGGATATCCGTTGATTCTGAGGGTTGGAGCTTAAACATGAAAAATACCTGAAGGGAGTGCTCTAACCTCCTATATCCTACATTCATACAGTCGCTTTTTTCTCTCTTTCTCTCTCTCTGTTGAAAGGGCAGCTCTGTATTCACTTTCACTGTAAAAAAACGTTTCCAGAGAGCTGTGCAAGCTTGTCGAGCAGAAGCTGCGATAAATTCGTCACTGGCAAAAAGTGTTTGGCAAACTTCGCCGTTGTTTATCCATTGCAAAGTTCGCCGCTATGTGCTGACCAAACCCTTGTGTTCTGTCACTCCTCCTTTTCGTCCCTTTGCGCTCCATGTATTATTTACAGCTCCCCCCCTTGCAATCATTGGTGTCCAAGCGTTGTCGCGTCACGCACAGCGTTTACACGTAGATAGAGTGGGCGAGTAAACCATCAATCCATCCTTTTCTCTCGTTCCAAAATGAGTCTAATTCGCGCACTTTTGCGCACTCTCTCGTCTTATATTCGAAACGACGGATCATTTTAATCCACTGTACAGTCATTGCTGAAGCAGAGGTTCCGTCGCTAAAAGCTTATTCCTCTACGTTGTTCCGCACGCTTTTACCGCTTCGACGAAAGCTTCTCCTCAACCCTAGTCAACTTCGCGTCGTCCTCGCAGCGGCTTTTACAGATCTGTGCTTATTAGGCCCCCGCATAATGATAGTTTAGGCGGTGAAACGCACACGGCACGTACATTATCTACACCCTCACTGTAATGGGGGACTAGGCAAGCTAGCATTAACTACCCAACTCTCTCGCAGTATATCAGCAAAGCTTATCCTCCCCCCCCCCCCCCGCCCCCCTTACCTCGCCTTACTGCGTCGTTCTGACAGCAGTACAAATGTTAAGCAAACCAGATTCAGAAAAAAAAGCCATGATTTCGGTAGGAACTCTATACGGAAAAATCAGATCTCAAACATTTTGGCTAATAAGCTTATCCCTCTGACTCTGGCTTACTGCATTTCGACAATATGCTTTAAAACTGTCTGTCCATAGAGCGTTTAATCCGCAAGTTATCGGCATTTTGCATGCAAGAAAAGCGTTGTGGCTAATCTAAACAATTCCGCTCATTCGTTCATTCATTCATTCATTCATTCATTCATTCAAGCTCATTGTGCCTTCTGCTCCTCCCTCAACATATTATTTATTATTCTCACTTACGTAGGCTTTCCGTATAGTCCCTCATGGCCAGCCATCCGTTAAATAGCTCCTCACCTCTCTTGTGACGGGACTCGGCCGGCCATAGAATAGGCACACGGGACCGGGATATAGCCGTGGACCGGCTTCCGGAGAATAGACCCTGGTTCCGGATATAGCGCGTCTGGAGTCTCACCCTGTGGCCCGATTCCTCGTTCGACGCTTCCTCCTCTATCTATGTTCTGCTATAATGTACGTCTTGCTTTGTTGACGAAAACGTTCCGTCAGTAACCTCAGGCCTACTTTGCCCGCACTTCCTTTGCAGCGCTTCGCTCTCTCGTCGGAAATAGGAATGAGACGACTGATGACGGAGCGTTTTCCTCAACCATACAGCATGACATGATGTCATTTTGTCCTGTAGTCTCCTATCCAATCTGACACCTGCTCGCCGTCATTCGATGATGTCAGACCGCATCACAGTGTTCTGACAACAGTGAACATGTTAAGCTAACGAGATGACGAAAAATAACCCTGATTTCGGTAGGACCTCTCGCACGGAAAACACCGTATCCTGAGCATTTTGGCTCGTTCGCTTAACATTTAGAACACTTTGGCATATCTCAGCGACGGTAGATCGCGGGCTATTTTCCTATGCATCCACGGTACATGTGACATCACCTGATATCTTCTAAATGCAGAACTATCCCATCGTCACTTCGCATCACTCTCGCGTAACCGTATACAGAAGCTTCCTTGGGGACTGCCCCTAATCCTCAATTCTATCTTCGTAGTGGAATTCCGCATGTTTCCCCTTTCATAGTTATGATGATATGATCCTAGAAGGAAGCACAATTATATTATATTCCTACTTCGTCTGCACTCTCTTCTTACCGCGTCGCTCTCTTGTCAGAATTAGGAATCTGTCGACTGACGGAACATTTTCCTCAACCAGATTTATCCCCCCGTTTTGCAGAACCCTGGTCCCCCTTACAGTACATGCCGCGGAAGACGCACATCTCGCCCGAGGAACTCTCGGTTCTGGTGAGCACTGAACTGCAAAGATCAAACTATAAAGATCAAAGATCTCTTGCAGCTCAAGGGCCCGTGTCCTTCGCTGCTCATTGTCGACTGTCGGCCGTTTTCCGACTTCAATCAGGTACCGTAATCCCAGCTTATACCGTAATATTATGTTGTAGGGTCACATACGCTACGCCATCAATGCCTTCTACAGTAAGCTCATGCGGCGGAGGCTCTTTGGAAATAAGGTAGATATATACTGTAATAGATATATACTGGGCAATAGATATATACTGGGCAATAGATATATACTGTAGCTATCACGGGCTACGGTACTCTTATTATCATGTTTCGCCCGTTTATCGCATGTTACGTAGTGTACTCAACTAGAAATACCGCGATTCGGCTGCTTATCATATTATGGATACTCAAGCCTTGCGAGGATTTTTTAAGACCATAGAGCGCATAGGGTTCAACCGGAGTACACTACGCATTTCATTCCTCTACTATGTATCCCCCCAGTCTGCATCTCTGCGTCTCTCCATGTTTACGCTCTCTTGCACCTCCTTTTCCCTCTCTCGTTAATCTCCCGTCTTGCTCACCACTCGAGAGAGTAGCTGTGCACAGCAACTAGAGTCGAGTTTGGAGAGCTCGGATAATATGACCTTTCAGGGTGCAAATTATCGCGCGTGATCGGTTTTTAACTTGCGTTTTGGACGGCTTCTGGACGGAGCACTTTCAATATGTTCTTTTATCGCTTGTTAGCTTAGTCCGCCATCATAATACTTGGTAGTAGGCATTGTCCACGCAAATCGCGCAAGTCATACGTCATACGCAATTAGGGCTCATTCATTTATCGGTCAGCCGTTGACGTCAGCGTTTAGCGCTATTCTGTAGAGGTTTAAAATCGGTTCCGTTTGATGCTTATATTGCACACATCATTCATAACCGCGACGCGTCTGGCCACCAAAAACAACGAAGCAACATATCGTCGAAAAAGGGAACCGATTTTAAACCTCTACTATTCTGACGTGTTCGCTTACGCAGAGATCAAAATGCGGCGCTATGCTCTCGAGTTCCCGAGAAAGTAATGAGAACTAATTCCGGATACGATCGCGCAAAACTTACCAACA
>LS837716.1:222462-238273 GCA_900490955.1 Micoletzkya japonica
TTCGCCCATACCAACAATTTACCCCCCCCCCCCGCCATTATTCCACTCGAGCCGATGGTACGGTCTCTCAATCTCTCTGTCGTCATTCTACCCACAATCTTCGATAAGCTCCCTTCCCCTTCAAAATGACTATGGAGAGACTGAATATTGAGCGTGTGCTTAGTCACAGTGAATTATGCACCGGGGGGAACATCGCGAGATTCTGCCATTTCTATAGAATACGCATGCAAATCTCAGCTCGTGCTTCTGACATGTTTCAACCAGGATATTTAGGAGGTTGTTTTTTTTCTCAGAAAGTCGTTAGTCGCTCCGAAAAAGGTTAAAAACCAAAGCGTAGGCAATTTCGTCATCCCTATACAGAACCTGGGGCTGCTTAGTCAGTGTCCCCCCAGCAATAAGGGGGCTGATTCACTCTAGCCTACATCTGGTCTGTCTACGACCCCCTCTGTAGTGCGTGTGTGTGTGTGTGTGTGCGTATTAGTAATGGAGAAATAGTGGGGCTGACTCACGATGGACAAAGGCATTGGTCATCCTGAGGAAACGGAGAAACCGCGGGGAGATGACGAAAAGGCGACGAGTGGTTTGAGATGGTTGGAGGCGAAACCGCATTTTGCATATATATATATATATATATATATATATATATATATATATATATATATATATATATATATATATATATAATATATATATATATATATGGTCTCGTCTCATTCCTATTTCCGACGCGAGAGCGGAGCGGTATGAACAGAAGAGGGTAGACGGATGCAGGAAAGCGCTTACTGACGTAACGTTTTCGTCAATAATGATGGTCTGCCGCGCGTTTTATTTGGCTCATTAATTACATATTAATGGTGACCTCCCCATAAACTCTCTCGTTTCCGCACGCTCTCTCGTCGGAGGTCACCATTAATTGGCAATTAATATCGACAGATTATACGCGATGAACCTATACGCTGCTTGTCATCCGCCGAAACGGTGCGATCATTAACTCGCGATGATTAAGAGTCACGAGATGCGATGATGCTCTCGGTAGTGTGCGCGCTGATTCGGAGGCTCTCCGGGGACCGGATGCGCATATCTATATGAAGAACCTGCACTTTCCCCTATCATCTCGAGTGATTCACCCTGCAAAAGTACGAGAGACGCTCTTGAGAATATGGCTAAGGCGCGCATCCAAAGTCTTAGACAAAGGTTCACATCTTTTTGAAGGTCAACCAAAAATGTAGTCAACTATGAATAATTTCTTACTCACGGTATACCGGATGATTGCAAGGCACACTTGAATAGCAGTATCATCGACGAAAGCTTACCGTCAGTCAACTCGCTTTCTTCATACCACTTTGCGCTCTTTTGGAAGCATTTAATAGGAGTGAGACAACGGGCGAAGGAACACTTTGCTCAACCTTGCAGAGTGCGCTTGTAATTAGGTGGGGCTATAGTTAGCGCCAGGTTTGTTAATGGCTTGCTTAGCGACCGAGACAATGAGACAAGCACGCGTTGTTTCGCAAGTGCCAGTCCTGGCAGACATTGCGAAGTCACAACGACGCATGCATCTACGACGTCTGCTACGGACAATGGGCAGGCTGGAAACGGAAGACAAAGCTCTCCATTAGAGCGCCCTTTTGTTGGTTGTTATCTAAGCATATTTCCAAAGAGTTCGTCACATTGCCACATACAACCAGCGCCTAAGAATCCGCTCTAGTCAATTAATTAACGACCACCAGGCATTTCGCCATGCGAGTGAGTAACTGGGCCATCTCTCGCCTACTCTCCTCTCGTTCCCTGGATAAGGAGCGGACGTGAGTCATGGGAGCCTGAGGGTTGTGAGAGGAGAAGATGGGAGAGAGGGGGATAAATAGTCGTGAATCACTAAATAACCAGACCGGAGGGACACCTCACACACACTCTTCCTATGCGTCTTTGTACTCTCCCCCCCTCATATATTATATAACCCGTTCCGCGCGCCAGAAACCCCGCTATTTCTCACTATAGGGATGGGACGAAGATGCTCCGTCAGTCGTCTTATTCCTAATTGCTACGAGAGAGAGAACGTAGTGGCATGAAGAGAGTGCAGGCGGGGTAGGAATGAGCTTATATTACGCTGACATCCACAATTCATGTTCTTGGTAGCACCCCCTCACCATCTCGTCGTAGCCATATTCTACTCGGTGTGAAACCTTTCTCAACCGGGTTCGGCACCAGGGCGTTCCGAATGCGCAGATTATGCGCGTGCAGAGCCCTTGTTGACTCTCCCCCCCCCTCCCAGTCTACCCATTTCTCTCCTTCTCCTTTCGAACGGCCTGTATTTGCGCTGTTCTAAGTCTCTTCTCTCTTTGTGCGTTCTTTTTCGCACTCCCTGCATACAGTTATCCTCACGTTCCGCTCGCGTTATTTATAGATCACTCTTACGCAGTGATGCATTTTATAAAATATAAATATTTTATTCCCAAAAAAATCACAGAGCTTTCCACTATTGACTGAAATATGGTCTGCTATTTATGCTGGGCTTGAAAAGCTTGAAAGCTTTGTGTGAGCAGACGTCGCGGTTATGAATGGGGTATGAAACACAATATATAGGTAGATATAACATACTTTACGGCAAATAATAGAATGTCCGTCTCATAATTTTATCACCTAAAAGATTCTAAAAAAATAGGTAAGCAGCAAAAGGACTCGATTGTACACCTCTAATTTATGAGCAGCGGCGTAGATATCCAAAATATGTTTCTGAAAAATGGTAATATAAGTAAGATTTCCCCTCTTCACTCCGTCAAGCCACAATCTCTCCTCATTTTCCTCGTCATTCGCTGTCCCATTAAAGGTCATCCGAGTGTCTTCCCTCATTGATCGTTCTGTGTACCATTCCCTCACTAGGAGAGGTGACTCATAGAGCTTGAGGGGAGGGGAGGGGAGAGAGAGAAGAGGGAGACAGACCGGCTCCACCCCTCTTTCCGTAACAGTTCGTTGCGGGGGTCCAGAACGGTTCCCCCAGGATCTCCCCCCTGGTATCTCCCTTCATCTCAAATAGAGCATGCGATTCGCGTCATTTTCATTATTTCATTTCACGATCAACTATAATAAAAATCTCCCCAGGGTACTTTCCTATGGAGGATGACCATCAAAAAGAGGCGAACCACATGCTCTAGTCTTAAAGCTCATCTACTAGCTCTTGCTTATCCAATATCCAATATCTACGCAACTACCTCATCATAGTTGTTTACGTGCTTATCGAAGATAAACCCCATCGCTTTGCGGGGTTTATCCTTGAGAAGTTGCCATGAGAATCTCCATATCTGCCTGCGTCGTCTAACGTCGAACATTACTCTTTTTCCTTGTTTGCTTTCTCTCCTCCAAACTATGGACGTCTACATATACTAGGAATTAACGAATTAGTGACAACAATAAGGCCACAGCATTCCGCCCGGTAAAGAACGTGTCTAATAACGAATTGGCTACCATTTTTGAATTTTCTCAAGAGTGGCTAAACTGATCTACACCAAATTTTCGGAGGTGTTAGAAGTCATAGAGACGAACTTACGTTTTTAAATTCATAATTTTTCGTTCACTGGCTCGCCTACAGGATCGGATCCTATGCGCGGAAACCGCTATTCGCTACTAGAACGCTTGGAATGCTGTGAAGGCAACAATTTATGATTGTTCATAGCTTAGGGAACTATAATACTAATGCGAGATTGTGAAAGCACGTAAGCTCAGTCAAGCTACATGCAAAACTGAATTCTTCTAAACCTTCAAATACCACATCTATTTGCCAGATAACTTCCTCTAGGCACCAAAAATCAGACGTAATTTAGAGCTGAACAGCATCTTTCCCTCTTTATCTGCTCTTTATATACCTGTTTATTTCTCAAAGCTTACCTTACAATTAGTTTACCTATGAAAACTATTAGTTTCAATTAAAACTACTTGAGAATAAGTGATCTTCGTCCTAGTAGATGACATAATTTGCTGTCAAATTGAGAGCGGGGGAGGAGGAGGAATGTCGCATCGCGCAGATCTAACGCGCATTGTGGTCGCGATTTGCTCCTTGCCCCCCCCCTCACCCAATGACTTGATTCCTAAATAATCAAGCCGTTCTGGACTTTGATAATTCCTAGCCTCGCAATCCTTTTTACCATCTACCCTGGTCCACTGACTGCACTTCAGGCAATCATTCGCCATAACTCCCTTAGCGTCCTTAATTACCCCCGCCCCTACTACCTTACAACCTTAACTCGTCCCTGCGTGCTTCACTAAGACAGTGCAATGATGACGTCACCACCCCGTTCCCTCTCCCTCCTCCCTCACTTGCACTCTCCCTATCTCTCTCGCACAAGCAGCAGAGGAGTGACTCACTCGAAAGAAAGAGTAGCCGAGGGGATAAGAGGGGGCTATTCCGTCGCTTTTTATGCAGCCGCTCCGCTGTACTATCTAGATAGCCTAGCCCTGCCTTGCACCTGACTCACTAACGATAGTTGGGGAAAATATATAAATAATTGCGCTTCGGCTTCTTTTCTAGCCTTATAAAGCGAGTTTGATACATCTCTATAAAAGAAAGATTTCATGCGCAATCTGCCCCCCGCGACCAGTAGACAAGTCATCTCGCAACTCTCTGTTGTTATTGTGTGCCTCCCGTTCTTCGTTAGATTCTCTTCCTCCTTTCCCTCACTCACTCGCTCCGTATCATATTATGCTTCTTTCCCTGACTCATCCTCGAATCACGTTTTCTCCCTTTCCCTTCTGTATGACTGTCTGTTCGTGCGCTCCTGTGTGTGTCGGTGTGTCTGTTCGCCTCTGATTTAGGTACGAGTATCCCTCTCCGGAATGGCGCATAGATAGGAGTGTGAATCAGCCCGTATTCCAGTATATTCCAGTCACTGTCTCGTTGGTAGTGCATGCAATTGCGAGTTGTAATGACTCATGTCCTCATTTTTTTTTTTTCGAAATGCCTCGCGTTAGCTTAACGCGATATGCTTCAGCTCCACTTTTTTTATACCATTAATTTTGTCACTGACGATATTTGTGCGCTACTGGTTACTTCTGAGCCAAGAAGTACGAGAACGAAGAAAGGGCAGCAAATCGATAAATCGATGCATGATCATTTTCACATCCAGGTTGACACCGAACTGCTCATCTCGCACCTGCTCGGCTCGTCCTTTCCGCGGAAGGTCCGCCGCCTCATTTGCATAATATAATTTATGCAAATTTGTTCGAATTGTGCACATTTTCCCAAAATTAAATTAAGGTTGTCGAGTACACGGACGTCGTGCTCTACGAGGATTCGATGGACGTCTCCCGGCCCTCGGCCCTGTGCCTCAAACGCAAGTGGGACGGGTCAGACACTATGTTATTTTTTTATAAATATTTTATTAATTAATTATGGTTACTAAAGATGATATAAAGTAGAAAATGCAGGGAAAATAAGCTGAAGCATCCCGGTGATGTCTAATGAGAAGCGACCGTTGTTTACACACAGATGAAAGCGCGTGGTGTGGGGAGGGGGTGGGGGGGGGAGCGAGAAGTGGTGACCAGAGTGCGCGTGGGCATAACGATGCTGAATCACTTTGGACTACATTTTTTTAACTAATTAGCATATCTTAGAGTATTTCCAGAATATGCTAATTAGCAGATGGTATGAGCATGCAACGCGGTGGGTGACCTTCTCGAACGGGTTGAGAAGAGATTGATAGTGATTGGTGACGTGAATAGCAGGCCATTATCAAATGAGCAATCGATCGCGTGACCATTTGGTAGTGGGACTACCGTTGCGAAATACGTCGACGCGTCATAAGTATCTAGGGAACCTGAAAACAATGAACGGCCAAAGTTGGGTCCACATTATTGCCGAAACGTTAGATAATACGTCAGTAAACGCCATTCCTATGTTGTCTGCACTCTCTTCATACCGCTCGTCGAAAGTAGGAATGAGACGACTGGCGGAACATATATGTTCCCCAACCATATCATTCCTGACAAAGAGCCCGTATTCCATGCATAAAGAGACACAAAGAGCGACTCTATGCTATTCTGGCACTTTCGCAAGCTTTAAGTCCATAGACGATAAGAACAAGCACAGGGTATATAGCGACGGAGACTTGTCGACTGCTGCCTTAGAGTCTACTATGGCCGCATGATCACGATAATCTATATTATTTATTATTATTATTGTTATTGATTATAATATTAAAAAACAATAATATTTAGTTGCACCGAAAAGGCCGCCGACAACAACAATCGGTCCGATTCGTCCAAGATCTGTCGATTGCTGCAGTCGAAGCTGGAAGAGGCCAAGTGCTTCGGGAGCGTCATGCTGCTGGAAGGTGAGGTTTCCCGTCCAAATAAAAAAACTGACCTCTTACCAGTAACATACAAAAAATCAAGAGTGTCATTCGCGTCTTTTGCTTATGCTTCCCGATCAGTTTATATTGTCCTGATGGCTAACGATTTTGTTGAGAGCGCACTGAAACACTTTTTTTTGCTTTCACAGACCATCACTTTCCCGCCCAGCTCACACACCATAAACTGTGAAAGGTGTTGGTTGCGAAAGAGCGCCTCGCACAATGTTCAAAATGTTAAGTGAACGTGTCAAAATGTTGAGGATACAGTGTTTTCCGTGCGAGAGTTCCTACCGCACAGCATTCCATACGTTCTAATAGCGAATAGCGGTTTCCGCGCATAGGATCCGATCCTGTAGGCGAACCAGTGAACGAAAAATTATGAATTTGAAAACTTAAGTTGGTCTCTATGAATTCTAACACCTCCGAAAATTTGGTGTAGATCGGTTTAGCCACTCTTGAGAAAATTCAAAAACGGTGTCCAATTCGTTATTAGACACGTTCTTTACCGGGCGGAATGCTGTGACCGAAATCAGGCGTATTTTTCGGGGCATCTCGTTGGCTTAACATTGTGCTCGTCCATTGCTATCTTTGGCAGTGAGAATGCCCCCCCTCCCGTCCTCCTCCTCTACGATCTTCCTCATTTCATCGTCTTTCCGATCGCTATCTCATATGTCTCCTATCATGTTTTCCCCTCCCAACCCCCACCCCTTTCCCTCGCATGTTTACATTACCATCGTATTATGATTGGAGAGAAATGGTAGACTTTGCTCCAGGATGATAGTTTTCATATGGTAAATTACAGCCAGCTGATTTATAGTGAAATAAGTGACTCCAATGATTCTAAAGGCGCCTTTATTCTACACTCTGGTATATAGCTTACTGCATCTCCGAAATGCGGGTTCCCGCCCTCCCAAATGCAACTCATGCAGTTCCACTAAATGACCCATCGTGTCATCTTCAGTCCGCCGACTTGAGTGACATCTTACGTCCCCATTCTCCTATTCGTATTCCCATTCCTCACTCGCGTCAACAATGCCCTCGATAGTAGAGCGTACCCTTGCTGAAGATCTCCAGACAATCTAGGAATCAAGCTTACTGAGATCTGCAATCGCGTCTTTTCAATCAATATGTCTGATTTTTTTGGCGACGAGACGCGTCGCGGTTATGGATGATGTTTGAAACATAAGCATGAAAAGGACTCGATAGCCGATCTCTACTGGATACTGCCTAGCTTATTCAGTTAGCGGGAGAGTATCTCTCCTCTCCGCCAGGTCCGCAGCCCTTCTAATGTCTCCTCTTCGCAATCTAATTTGGCTCTCCTCCTCTCACTCCTCTCCCGCTCCTGGGCAGTCCATCCATCCATCCATCCCCCCTCAGGCCATAGATACACCCCCCGAGGCGCCGTCAGATGCACACACGCCTCTAGTCATATAGTATCCGCACTCACTTCAGTTCCCCGAGAAATATGCCTCGCCTCGCTCTTGTATCTTTTACGCTGAAGCTTTTTCCCTGATTCGCTTTTACTACCAAATCGTGGCCCATTTCAATGCGTCCCTGTGCGCAACGTAGTAGAGCGTTCTTTCTAATAGCTCTTTTCCTGGTTGTTTTCACGCTTTTCTCTCCCACCACCACTACGGGTTTGCTACAAAACTGAACAATATTTACGAGAATCGGAAAGCGTGTTCGCATCTTGAAGGTTTTCTGTCGCAATAGCTCACTTACTGCTCGTTCTCTCATTTCACGGAGATCTCCGACCGATGACTCATACGAATTTTTACTACGCCGGACTCTCGCTCGTCTCAACTTTCTCAAAGCCTCATTAACTCTTGTCGCCGTTTTCCTCCCGAATTATGCAAATCTCATTTATCTATCTGATTTAATTCTATCCGCAGCTGAATCACCTGCGTCTCCTTAGAGTCTCTTGGCCTTATCTAGCGCTCGAGAGGCTATTTAATCAGCAAAACGCATCCAATCACTTGACGAATTTCTATAAAATACTAGCTGCAAAATGCATTTATAAGCTTGTTATTTTTAGTTTACCTTTATTATTGGATAACCAGGAAGAGTAGTTCCCATGACCTAGACCACCCAACCAACCACCCAACCACCCATCCATCCACAAATACACACCACCAACCTCGTCATCCTCCTTCTCACCCCCTGCGTGACTCATCGCCCCTTATCGTCTTGTTCCATATCAATCAGCCCTGTTGTGTGCGTACGGTGCGTGCCGCGCGTGCGCCGTGGTGGCCGACGTTTCCCAGACGTCGTCTCCCGCAGTATTCCGCATTCTTTCATGCATTAGACTTATATTTTTCTATAAATTTATTGAAAAATGAAATTAATCAGTTTCCATAAAAAATGCATCGTTTCAGAATATTCCAGCGCTTGCGTAGTAGTGAATCATCAGGACCGCCATTGTGGCTGGGACAATGGTTCTATCTGGGGGAGGAGGAAAAGGGGGGAAAAAGGAGCGAGAAGGGGTAGCGAAAGCGGCGGAGTCAACGCTATCCAAGTGTCATCTCCAGTCCCATTTTCCCATTCCTCTATAGTTTGTTCCTCGTTAAAGTAATAGGTAATAGTACTCGAAAAATCTAAAAATGTGGGCAAAATGCACTTGACGAGGAACCTAACCTCCTCCTGTTTCGTAGGTCTCTTCTCACGCTGTTCGCCTTGCGTCCTGCGTTGTCATTCCATTTAGCAGCCGGCTCTCAGGGCTAAGCATTCGACGGCCTTCTTCGTCATTCTGCTTCTGTAGCCAGCGCAAATCCTTGCCCGAATACGGCCTTTTCCCCCCCTTAACCTAATCCTTAATCTCTAAGTGGCTCATCTTAGGGAATGAGACGACTGACGACCCGAACACGGTCATTCTCCACCAAGGCCCGTACAAGTTCCCCTGTCCGGGTAGCTCAACCGGGGCAAAGGTTCGCGTATTGTGGGCCAAGTTTTACGCTGAGACAAAGCCAGAGCCTGCTTATCTACTCGTCTCTGTCCCCCTCGGCATTACTCATCTTTGGGGTGGTGGGCTCTGAGTAGACCCGACGACGTCAATGCTCCGGCCTGTTTGCGCACCGACCAACTAACTAACTACCTCCCTTCTCTCTCCCCTCTCCCCCCCCCTCTTCTCATTCCTTCCCCTTCCCGACTTACTCCAAACCAAAACCACCCCCATCCCCCCCCCCCGCTGAACGGGGCAATACAGGAAAAAAACATGGTCGACCAAATTCTAAGGCAAATACGGTTTAGCACAACTCGTGCACAGTAAGAGAGGCAACTCTAGCGAACCAACTGTTCATTTACAGTTTATTTAACTCTCATTTAGCGCTAAATTAGACTATCTAGCCATAAGCTCTTAGGTACCACCTTAAATGCATAACTGCACAGGATTACATCCTTAATTTAATGCTGGAAGGCCTCAAAGCGGTTCAAGCCTTGCTTACAGCTGACTGGCGCGTCCTCTCTCTCTCTATCCCCCTCCCTCTCTCCCTTAGAGGGAGAGTGTTATCGATTCCCCCCCCCCTCAGGCTAGTCGCTCTTGCTCCTCTCGTCCCTGCTAGTCTTCTTCCCCCTAACCCAGTCCTCATCCTCCCTCATGGCGCGAAAGAAGAAGCGCCCGGGGCGCAAGTCGTCCTCGTCTTCGTGGCGAATCCGGGGAACGACGACGACGGCGGCGGCGGCCCCCCAGGCAGTGCCCGGGGGGTCTTCGCCGGCGGACCACGCAGACAGTTCCGACCCGAAGCGCCCGCGGCCCAGCCACCTGGAACTCAAGGGTACAGCTTAGAGTCCTTCTCCCTCTTCACTTCTTTAGCGCTTCACGCTTCTTCGCATTATGCCTACAGGGCATTCGTTTGGTTCCACACCCCGAGACTACTACTTAGAAGCGGTGTAACAAATATCGCTCGCATATATACGCGCGCTGAAACGTGACCCATCTCGGTTGCCTAGCGGAGCACGATAATGCTAAACAGTCACGGGAACGAACCGGCAATGCCATTATTATACCCTCGCTCGCTTTCTCGACATATCAGCGTTGCTCTGAACGTGCGATAAATTTGCGCTGACTATGCTCGCATAGAGATGCGCCTAAATTATACGAATTTTCATGCTTAGTATTCTTGATCTATGCTCTACGCTTACGCGCGCCGGTCTTATAATCACCTTATAATCAATATCGCTATAAAGGGTACGCTCATGCGTCTGTGCATCAATCTAATTTCTAAAATCTAAAAATCAATCTAAAAAAGGAGCCGTACCACGAGTGTCTGGCCATAGTCGCTCTTTACGTCATTCTTTAGATCTAATCATCCTGATCGGGTATTTCCTGATCGTATGCGATTTCATTCACTCTTCGCGGAGTACTGAAGGTGCAAAGAGCAACGCGCTTTTCACGAAATTGGACATATTAGCTGACTGTTATGAGGTACAGCTCTGATTCATTGCTAGATCGATTTTTCACGTTGTTCCGATCATTTTCACAAAAAGAACGGTGGGAAGAGATGAGCGGAAAGGCCTAAATTGCATATCAGGGTAGCCCGCGAATTCAAAATGCTACCGTACTCGTGGGCCGGCTCCTTTAATTTTATCTACATTGTTGTGCGCGTATGCAATGCGGCTCGATGTATTGAGATTGTGGATCTCCGGATATGGATTAGCCTAGCTTTCTCCTCCCCCCTTCCCTACTCTCACTCATTCCCCCGCGTTCTCTCATCGGACCTTTGATGATCTTCTCGTAAACTGACTCATAGATAGTGGGTTGAGCTTAGGTCTATAAGAGTATCTCGCTCAACCTGGGCGGTGTCAATTGTCCTCCCTTTAAGATGATACCTTAAGTCACCTTAGTGAAGGCTAATGTTTTGACCTAAGTATTAAGGAAGGCCTATTAACTCGCTAGTGCCCGGCTACGACCCCCTCTTTACAATCGCCCCTCGACCTGTCCCTCTAGATATTCACTCCCTCCCACCCCACGCATCAGACCATCTCCATTATTCATACAGTATGACTCAGTCTACCGTAACCCGAGTGATATCTCCGGGGATACGGTAGGGTGGTCGTCCTGAGTGGAAAGGAGGGGGGGGGGGGTGAGAGAAGAATAGTAGATGGGAAGAGAAGAGGAGAGGAGAAGAGGAGGAGAGAAAGATCGATAGAATTGAACTGCACACACACATACACACAGAGCCACTCGTGTGCTCTGAGTCATTCCTTGTTTTCTCTCTCTGTCTGGGCTCTCTCATCTCTCTCTCTCTCCGCTCTCCCCTCTCCCCACCCATCCCTCTCCGTTCTCGTTCCCACTCTGACAGTAGAGAGGGAGAGCAGAACTGCTCAGTTCTAGGTTCGCTTATGTTTCACGCGCTCTTTATAGGCGTTCGATTTGTGTATGCTGCAACCTAGTGAGTATCCTTCGCACTCAAAACAAATGCAATACCTGTTTTGTTGAGTTGATTGCACACGATGCACACGAGCACTCCACGCTTCTTAAACCAGGACATAAAAAGATGAGATATTCCAGTAACACTACTCTCATTCCACCTGACTCCTCTTCCTCTGCGTCTCTGACTCCCCTTGCCATATTACAGGATGTGTCTTGTGCGTGTGTGTGTGTGTGTGTGTGTGTGTGTTGCCATGTGTGAGCGGAACTCTGTTTCTCTGGTGCTCTCCCCTTCTTGTCCATCCCTCCCAATGTTCTGCTCCTTAGGGAGGTGTGCACATTAACAGAGTGCAGGCGAGAGAGTATGGGAAGTGGAGAGACGCAGAGATAGTCGCAATCGCGATAATTGGCAAAACGTAGTTCATTCCTATCGATCAGAGTGATTCAGAAGCCTCCCCTCCCTTTCTAGTATTGACACAGAGGGAACCGTCGCACACTCACTCACACACGTGATTTGTTCTTCTATTCTCTCCCTCCTTTTCTCCCTCTCTTTGTACCCCTCCCCCCTCTTTCCCTCTTTCCCTCGGTTCAGATGTCCACCCCCCCTTCTCTCTCATACTAGAGCCGTCGAATCAGCTCCTCCTTTTTATGGTTATCTTTCATCTGGTCCAGTATAACTAGGGTATTGCTTGATTTATGGAATACATGAAATATAACCACGAAAACGACTCGATTCGACGACTCTATCTCATACCCTCTCCCTCTGGCGCAGCCCTCTACCTGCTAAGAACTCCGCATTCCTCTTTTTCCCTTCCCTTGACCTCTCACCACGAGCCTCTCATTGATGTTTATCACTTTTTTTGTAATTACTCATCATATCTCTAGCATAATTAGCTAACTTGGCTGCATTAGAGGTGCATTTTTCGCACGAGCCTAACTAGAGACTATAGCGATCGGCATTAGAGCCGTCGAATCGACTCGTCTTTTTCGTGGCTATGTTTCACGTATTACATAAAGCATCAATGCGTTGCTTATACTGAACCAGATGAAAGATAGCCATAAAAAGGAGGAGCTGATTCGATGGCTCTAATCTGCAATACACTGAGCTAAATTTCACCACCATACAGCACCTAGTGAATCATTCACCACACAAATTTCACCAGCCCGCTGGTGAATGGAGCACAATTCACCGGCGGGCTGGTGAAATTTGTGTGGTGAATGTTTCACTAGATGCTGTATGGTGGTGAAATTTCGCTGAGTGTAATCTGCAACCAAGTCCTTTTGATGCGTATGTTTCATACTCCATCCACAACCGTGACGCCCGCCTCTCTTCAAAAAAACAGCTATGAATA
The DNA here is from genome assembly GCA_900490955.1 of Micoletzkya japonica. Taxonomy (NCBI): domain Eukaryota; kingdom Metazoa; phylum Nematoda; class Chromadorea; order Rhabditida; family Diplogasteridae; genus Micoletzkya; species Micoletzkya japonica. The sequence continues at coordinate 235,518 of LS837716.1, forward strand.
CTATCGACCAACGCGCCTCGATTGCCCATCTCTACTAGAAAAAAAACAAACTATTCTTCTTCTTCTTCTTCTCTTCCCCACCAAACTATACGACGCAGTCCCCTTTCCAGCTTTCACCACTAAACTTATAACTATATTGCCATATTATGTAGTAATCAATCATAATATTGTTGCCTTAAGATTGCTATATTATGCAATAATAATCTCCAATTCCAGGCGGCTTCACCTCCTTCTCCAGCTCGTTTCCCTCGCTCCTCGACTCGCCCCCTCCTCCTCCCCTCCACCCGCCCTCCGCCTCTCCTCGGACCTCCCTGCCCCCGCTCCGCCTGGCCTCCTCGCCTTCCAAGACTCCCACATCAACTCTGATGCACTCCGCCATCCCCGGAGGCAGTCTGAGCCAGGTAATTTGCATATTTCGGGCCTTAATTTGTTTGCATATTCCAGCCTTGATTTGCATTTTCTAGCCTCAAATCGCATACTACCACCTCTAATTTGCATATTCCCCTCTAATTTGCATATACAATCTCTGCAGCCCTGCCTGGCACAGGAGGCGGCCGGCCCGACGCAGATCCTGCCCTTCCTCTACCTCGGCTCTCAGCAAGACGCCCTCAACGGACCCCTGCTCAAGGCAAGCTATTTCCCGGCTGTCCCCGAATTTCCCGGCTCTGGTGAAAAACTGACGTTTGCATATCTTAGGGCGAAAGCGAGAGAAGCAGACGCATTTTTGGAATAGATCGACACTATCGCAGCGGATTTAAAAACTGGGCCAAGCATTTTTCCCGCAGATACTACTCATTGATCTGATATTTAGCAATGTGCATGCCTTCTCCATTGTGAAATGCTTGTGAATCACATGATTGCCGGGGTTTATCTCTCAGCCATCTGAGAGAGAGAATGAATGAGATGAATGAGTCAGTTGGTCTTGCTCGCGGGTCCTGCTCATCTTTCCACTATAGAAATCCATCTGGCCGGTCATTGGATAGGCTAGGGAAATAATGCTGAATAGAGTGGTGATTCGCTTAGGATTACCTTAGCTGCAGCTTGTTAGAATAGGTCGTGTTTAGCTAGGGCAAGCGGTTTGCAAGTAAGTCAGGGGGGTGAAACATAACACAGCCGGGATGAGGAGAGAAGAGAGAGAGAACGAGAGTTGAGTCATACGAGTTCTTGGGATGCGCTCTAACGGTGTTCTTTTCTCGCTCGCTCTCTCCACACTCTATCTCTGTCTCTCTCTGAGTAGGTTTGAGTCACAGAGATGAGAGAAGAGAGGAGAATGTGAGAAAGAGAGATTGAAGAGTGCCGAACAAGTTGTCCATTCGCACTGGGGGTGATCGATGTGAAATGACTCGCTCTGCCTCTCTCGATTCATTCACGATAGATCACTCTCCTTTATTCGTTGCGAAACGCGGTGATCAACTAACTACGAAGGCAAACCAGAGAACGATGAATATATAACAATTTCATAATATTATAATATAATATTATATTTAAAGGGTACCTAAAGTGTCAGAAAATCTTTATTTTGAGTTTGATTTATAGCCACTCCTGCCGCGAAAATTTGCAGCGTAGTAGGAAAGGAAGCGCCGTACATGTTATTGACTGGTATGAGGTAGATCAAAGGAGGCGATGCCACTGGGCAAGTAAGGCCCTTCCTCTCACCTCCCGCGAGAGAGGGAGACTGACCTCCCTCCCGAGGGAGGATGACTTACTCCGCTGTATTTCATGTGCTTTCACCTTGTTTTCATGCATTTCGTGTTTAGAGTGTATCTTTATCAACATTAGGAATCATTTCAGATGCAGAATGAGGATTCGTGTGATCGATGGTTGCGGCTGGGCGAGTATGAAGAGATGATTTTGAAGAAGAAGAATACATGAACCACGTCTTTCCCGTGTCGTTCGATCATTTCCAGGTTTATTCTTTTCTCTTTTATTGTACACACCTCGTTTTTTTATAATGAATACGTTGCCACAGATTTCCTTTGACAATTGCTAAATTCTGAATTTTATTTCAACAAGGTTTTTCGCGGCAACGTGTTCGTTTTATCTCGTGATAATTGAGCAATAATATTTGAGCTTCCATCATTGTGAATAAGTTCCATCTACATGAAAGAGAGCAAGTTTTTCTCACTCCTCTCTACCCTTTATTTTATTTCAATCTGGGCCAAAAGTTTCTTTCCTCAATTATGTTGCTCAATTATCATGGACTTTCCCCGTTATTCTTTGCTCACATTTTCTGATCTCTTTCTCGATGAGTTATGTTTCACAGATTCTTTATTGGACATGCTTATTTTTCTCATGAGGTGATAAATTTTTACGAAGATTCTCGTTGAATGCATCTGTAATCTCTCGGCGATTCGCGATATGGTTGAACAGCACAAACCTGAAACTTTGAAACTTTGGAAAAACCTGAAATTATTGTTTCATGTCAAGACAAAATTGACGTATGCTGAAGTTTCTGTCAATTTTGTCGAGCAGTTGGAGATTGTCATGGGAAGGTCGGCAGCAGATGAGCGAGATGGTCGTGAAGATTCGAAGTAGAATAGAAGCTACTCCGTGAGAAAAAACGCTAAAAAGGGACGCTGTAAAATGTTCATTTTTACCGCGATTTGTCCGTGTCGTCGACGGCGGGAATCGACGTTGACAATGCTTCTGAAAAGTAGAGAATACGTTCAAGGTGACATTACGGGCATAATACAGTAGAAGGGCAGTACAGAGAATGAGCATGAGAAGAAATGAAGAAATCAGTGGGCTGCCCGCCA
>LS841439.1:0-17663 GCA_900490955.1 Micoletzkya japonica
ATAGCGAGGATTTCTATGATAAAAGCCGTTTTAACCGGTTTAAAATTGTCTAATCATCACCAAACTTGATACACAAGTAGATCTCGTCCTGAGAATTCCAAAAATTCCAACCAGAACTCTGTACGACCTTTCCCAGCCGAGATATGGCCTTGTTTCAAGTGTTTCAAACACGGCCCACAATTTACTAGCTTGACGGTAGTTTTGTTGATGTATGGTCCCAGCTTACCATCCACGTGAGGGTGCCTTCCGTACACTGGAAGAAGCAGAAACCGTACGTGCAGATGACGAAGCTTGAGTTGACGAGTTGGCTGCACGGACAACACGTGACTGAAGGGCATTCTCCCATCAAGGCAATGCCCACACCGCATTCACAATTAGACGTATGCTTTGGAAACAATGAGCATGGCTTTCATTAACCGAGGTCTTGGATACAGTTAAGGCATTCTGTGAACAACTGCACTTAAAATTCAAGTGCTGTTTCTTGATGAAAAATGAAGTATGAATACATATAATGAATCCGCACAGCTTTGACATGTAGCATTTGGGCCGAACTGCCACGTGGCCGTTGTATCGTCGCAAGCCGAGTACTCGTTCGCGTCTTCAACCTCAAAGAATCTCCGATAGAGATGGCACTCAGAATCGCAGAGCGCAAGACACTCCTTTATGACTAACAGCTCGGTATTGATAAATTTGATACAAACTTGGAAGCCTTTTGATCGGGTTGATTGATATCATGCTTTCCCAATTACAGAGTATGTGGCAACCCGAGTATACGACCCGAGTGGTAAACCCTCTTACCGAGGTGCGCACGAGTCCGTTGGTGCACGACATGCGGTCGTTGACGTAGACAAGGGCGGAGAAGTTGCAGACGGCGCCGGCGGGACACGGCAATTCGACCGCCTCGGGGCAGAAGGCCGGCGTGGTCGAGTCGATCGCTGAGTATGGTTTGTAGCCCAACGGCTGACCAAAGAGATTCCCCAGGAAACATCATTGCTACTTCGCACACACACACTCGCCGTAAACAAATCAGACGGTGCGTTTTCTGAACTATGTATGCAGCGGTTATGGAGCACGCACCGCCCTGATAGATACCCGATTTCTTATCGATTTTAAAAGCATTGTACTCGCAAGAAGATGAGCAAATTCATGGCAAACGAACTTTCTTGCGTGAAGATGCACTTGACGAAGGGATCGGGGACGGAGGGCGTGAACTCGGCAAATGTCCCGTCAGAGGAGCACGTGGCCCACGCCTCGCCATCCACCGACGCGATCTCCCCGTACGCCGAACCGAATCCGGTCTGAATTACGCGTGATGCAGGAGGCTTGAATTGATCTACTCCTCGGAAACGATCACAGAGATCACAATCACGATCACAACCACACGAAATGATCACAAACTGTGAACATCGAAACTCACCGAATAGACCATCTTCGAGTACCGAGAATCGCACATGATTCCGCACGGATACACTGCTGGCAACTCGCAGGCCACTCCCGGAAAACAGTATAAGGGACTCGTTTGGAACGTGCAGTTACACGGTACTGAAATGAATATAATGTCAAACGTAAGGTATGTGTAGTAGATCACCTTCGCAGCCGTAGGATGTGTCGTTAGCGGAATATTTCGTTCCACCATCCATCCGAAAGAAGACATTGTCTCCATTCCTAAGGAGATGGACTATGCCATGTTATTTTCTACAACTAACTCGCATGTGAGGTACTGTCCAGCTGTGAAAACCGTGCCAACTCCATTGGTTACTCCGACTAACATCTGACCGTTCGGGCAATAGAGTTGCTTAAATTGTTTTTCATGAGTTAAACAAAATGTTTCCAAAGCGTTTAGATTCCATATCTCACCGCAGACTCAGCAGTAGCGTTTTGCAGCAGGTTCACGATGTTGAAACCTTGTAATGCAGATGCGGAAGTGATTATTGGACAAGTTTCTGTAATGTAGATATGGTAATCCGAAAATCTTTCCTATAGTGGAGTAAACCCGTCCGTCAGTTTCTTTCGTTCCAAAATGAGTCTAATTCTCTCACTTTCGCACACTCTCTCCCCTTATATTCAGAATGATTTTCCGACGGATATTTTTAATCCACTATATATCCTGAAATCCTTTGTCGACTTGCCTTACACACTTTATAGTGGAATAAATAGATACGTCAGCAAACCATTCCGAATATCGAGCGAACGACTGTGCAAGGGTGAGAGAATTAGACGCATTTTGGAATCAGAGCAACGGGCGGATCGGTTTATTCCACTATATTTATTGTGATTTTTTTACAGTGCGCCAAAATATTATTGGAGGAAAAGGAACGTTGATAAATCTTTGCAGCGCACTTTGCTAAATACAGAAAAGCTCTCTTGGCAAAATGCCAGCTTAGGCTAATGCCCGGCTCCGGCTGAAGTTTTACGGTGGTTAGCGTAAAGAACTGCGCAGCTCTCTCAACGTTCACTTTCCTTTAATAATACCTGTCAAACACTGAAAATCTATTTAGTAATTTTCCACTTTAAGACAGTTCAATAGATAAAATAAAAGTTTTGTGAGCATACCTGGATACCCGGCCGTAGTAGTGGTAACTACTGTAGTTGTCGTTGTAACCACCGCTGTCGTCGTTTGATCTAGCAATAAATGTTAACTAATTTAGTTCATATATCACCGTAGAGGGTATAACCGGCTTCAATAAATTTTTGGTATAAACATGTCAATATCATGAAAAGAAATATCATACGAAAGAGTTTACAAAATCGTTTGATTAGTATGGTTGAGGAAAATATTCTGTCAGTTGCCTCATTTCTATTTCCGAGGAGAGAGCGGAGCGGTGTGAAGAGAATGCAGACAACGTAGGAATGAGTTTACTGACGGAACTTTTCTGTCAATAATATTTGGAACCTATGGTGGACGTGGCAACTTGAACTGTCCTCTCTGATACCAAGTTCGCTTCTACGGAAACACATTTCATTTATGCCTCCAAATCACCTTGCGCACTCCCATCTTGCGCAGGATCAAATTGTGATCATGTACGTACACGTTGGTGGTGCACAAGGTCAAGGCGGCTGTCGAGTCAAGAGTGTTCAGAAATGTTTTGAGGAATTGGACTGACCGGCTCCCTTAACGTATACAGTAAAGGGTTCAGCACATTTTCCGCCTGATATCGGACCCCCCAGAAGAGTACACAATAGTGGTGTGGTGATGGTATATGAGAGACACTGAAATGCCGTTGAAAAAAGCACGCACTATTTTCACGTCCATCTTACGCTGAAAGTGAGCTTTTATGACATGGCGAGCTCTGAATTAATCTCGAGATTTTCTGAGCTGAGATCGCTCCTCATTATCTCAACGAGGTAATGAGGAGCTAGCGTATTTTGGGGAACCTTGACCAAATTTTGTCATTGTTTTGCCTCTATATGATAATCAGGGGCGGAGAATCCGATTCCGATCATAAAATTAGCACCTTTTACCCCGTAAACTGAGAAATCGATTTCGAAATTAAAAATTATCTCGAAATTATCTCGACATGAGCTGAGCTCATCTTTTCCCTAGATTAAACGTGCGGCAGGTTTTCGTGTCTTACCTCGCTCGAAGCTGTGCATTGTTCAGCGCAATCGGAAGTCGATGGGACTGTCATCGAATCGATCCTTCTCAGGAGCACGGCGCTGGTGGATTCCGTATACGTCGGGCTAGCGTAGCTCTATAATGCAGTGTTCACTCTTATCTTTCTACACAATGAAGCAATTTTGGAGAATAAACAGAGCCGCTTCATACCTGAACAGCACATAGCACAAGGGCAATGGCGGAAGTGGAGTACATCGGTGAGTAGACAAGAGACTGGGAGAGAGATGGCTAGAATGGGACCGACCAAAGAATACTCTCCTCTAGATACCCCCACCCCCTCCTCCGGTCTGGCCTTTCTGTTCCCGTTGTGAGTTGTATGATCTAATCTATTCCGTCCAGTTATGTGCTGGACCACAAAATAGCATTTAAAGAATCTTCTGCTTCATTTACTACTAAGAGAGTGTAGGTCCATCCACAAACAGTTCTCTTCATTTCTATATACCTATGTATGTCATTTTATGTATTTTCTGACTTCGTTTCGTCATGACTCACAAAAAAATTACATTTATCCTACATAGTTCACACAATATTTCTAGTTGATTACAAATATTTTGGCGTTGTACTTTAGCCTCTCAAAGGCTCCCCTCATTAGCTCTTGTCCTTCTTCCGCCTATCCTCTTGCCATCTCTATGGAAATATTGTACTAGATACGTTTGCTTTCTCTAGCGCTCGTAAGGTTCAGTTTACATGATTATCTATGCGAATTTCGGGGATTTTCAGAAATTAAATTGTGCACGAACTCTGATTTCATTTTATAATATTTCACCCATGTTCAATTCCTATATCGCTGCTCAACGCAATGATTAATTTTTTCTTAAATTTACTATCGCTTGAAATTTTTCTCTCCTAAGAGTTACAATGACGATCATGGAATACACCATACGGTAAAGTCTATATCCATCAATCTCTGACTTCACCTTGAGGAGGCCAGAGTCAAACTTCCCACCACCTAAGGCGAAAAAAATTATAAAAAAAAATTATAAATTCGTTGTAGAGTTGCAAAAGTTTTGCCTCGTCCATTTCTTTCGTCCCTTGTTTGACTATAGTCTTTTGACCACAATATATATATATTGTTCTTCCGCCTATACTCTTCTAGTCTCTATGGCAATACGTACCTACACCGTTATTCCTTATTTTCTGTGGCACATGAATTGTGATAAGGTGATTTATAGAACGTGAACCATGAAAATAGAGAGATGCGGCAAGTTTTTTGCTGAATGAACAAAAAAAGCTTTAGTTGTTCAGTACTCATTATTATGCACAGCTAAACATAGACATATTTGTCGAACATAAATGCGGTATAGGTATGTCGGAACTTGGCTGGATAGTGTCCTATGAACACTGTATGTTGGCATCGTCCAGTGCGGTATCCGGCATTCCAATAGCGTAGATCGACGTACCGGAACAGAGAAGATATTCGAATCCGTAAGACGGCGGCATGTTCTAAAAACAGTATGGTATGTAGGTAGAAACAAAAATCTGAGTGCTGCTTGGTCACTAGTGCGGATTGAGTTTCACGTAGCACTTATGTCGTAAATTTCCCAATGCCTACACTATTCAAGAACAGATAAAATCGTTCCAATGTCAGATGGGCACTCAACACCCACTCCCAGTCTCGCTAGAAAGAAAGGTACAACCCCCCTCACATCCCACGAGAGTGCCGTTCCTTTCGGACAGTACATGTAGCACAAGTTGAAGGAGCAGAAGCAGTCTGCTGAATTGAGCACCGGTGCTTTGGAGAGGCACGTTCGGAGCTGGGGAGGAACTGAACAAATGCATCCTTTAGGGTTTGAAAACCAAGCGCGATTAGCGTATTTATCGTCTGACTCTCTTCATTCTTCAATGCTCCTCATCACTCTTTCGGTCTCATAATGCGATTAAAAGGCTTGGTTTTCAAACCCTAGTATCCTTTCCAATCTGAGAGTCGTGGACGGGAGATTGGTTATCTAACATCCACTGTGGGGAGTGCCAAGTATGGATTGATGAACGAATGAAATGCCTAGATGAATTACTTGCAATTATGGAAAAGATCATGTAAATTTGTATAAATGGTAGTACTTGTTTTGTCAGATTATAGATGTTCATATCTCATTTACTCACGTTCTCTTCATCAATTTCGCACAGGGCCAGGGGGACTCTGTGCAAAGCAAATGCATACCTATGTCACCACTGATCCTCCGTTCCATGCTATCTAGTGTCTACTTATTACCAGCAACGCAGTTCATCGACGGCACGACTGAGCTACTTGTTGTAGCCGTCAGCCACTGGGATTCATTGCCGCATATCCCCCAGTATAGAATCGTTGAATCCTAAAACCATAAACCATAATTTTTTCCAATATTGTTTTCGATTTTCTTCTTGCATCGCATAGCTATCACAATGGACAAATAAAATTGGTTGGGGAACACGCCCCTTCATAAGTTGTAATTCCATTTTACGACAAGAGGGAGAGTGGTATGTACCTATGAAGGAAGCGCAGATGAACTAGGGTTGGGATTACTGTCAAAACATGTTCGTACATGACACTTACCCCATACTGCAGCAGTCCGTACCGGCATATGGCGATTCCGTTGACGTAAACTAGCTGCGAGAAATCGCACGTATCACCCGAATTGGTACAGTTCGCTTCAGTGATTGTCGGGCATGCCGTGGGATTTGTGGACGTAACAGCTGTAACAGTTACAGAAACAAATCCCACTGGATCAACTTCAAAGAGCTATCGATAAGCCGATGCCAACATTGGATCCTTGTGTAATAATACATAAGAGCAAGACTATACCTCTCTCAGCATTGACCGGTAATTTACCTGTTTCCCCATACATGCAGGATGCGTAGGGCATGTCCAGGGACATCCCAACGAACGACGTTCCATTGCAGAGAGCAGTGTAGTTGCCGTTCGCATCCCGGGTCGTGAAGTTGCCCTGTCCGTTGTAAGTCTGCAAAGAACGGAAATTAATTGTCATATTGCCTTGAGTTATTACTAAAAATGCTTCAGCGAGTACAACAAAATCGACCTGATAGTGAATGGCCGCGTAGATGGACGAGCATTGAATGCCGCAGGAGAAGTTCGTGATTTGCTGGCAGAATGCGTTGGGCATGCAGTACACGTAGGCACTCGGAGCATTCGAGTCCAGGCACGAACAGGCATCTGGGAAAGCCTGGTCCATCGTCACGTCCATATATATATATATATATATATATATATATATATATATATATATATATATTTATTTATTTTGCTGCTGGAGTTCGCCTGGTGATCGGAAAGCGACCGTGCCCTGTCTCGTTAATTAGGCGAATCATAGACTGTATTCTAGCACTTCGATTCTATTCTACATACATTTCTCTTCAATCGCTGCTGGCGCCCTGCATACATTTCCCGTTTCACTTCCGAGAAGGGCGCACATGTGAGAGGAGTCGCTGTAGGCAACCGCCTCGCACGACGTCTGCCAATCATTTACATTGTTGATTTATTGTACTCTCAATCTCTTTGCAATAAAAAGGAAATTTGCTCTTTATGTCTTCATATATTTATTCCCTCCACACTTAATGTAATTAAAAATCGTTCGAAGTGTTATGGCAATAAATGTCCATAAATATGCCTCACTGAATTATGATAAAGCAAACATGAATGTTACGGGTGCCGTACATTGTTCGAGCACAAGTCAGTGCAGTTTGTCAGCGAAATACCCGTTGCTTTGGATAGAACTGTCCTCTCATACGTCGAATTCGTGGCATTAAAATAAGAAGTTGCGCTGACTACAATCTAAAACATCAACATCAAGAGAGGGGTAATGATGGTCACGGGTATACGAATAAAATATTATATATAATTGTATGAGACTTACAACTGTGCAATAAAGCAGGAAAACAGAGGCAGCCATGCAGAGGGGAATGTGAATTATTATATCTAGAGGGCTAGACGACGACAGGATATTGCGGTTGCCGAGCGCCAAGTGTTTGTGTTTTTAAGTGTCCCTCAAGCTTCGTTTTGCACATTCTATGTGAGTGAAAGGCTGATCGAGTTCTATTATCCAAAATGCCTCCGCCAAAGAAACATCAGTCATCCGCTTTTAGGCTAAAAACGTTTCAACATTGTTTCATCTTACACAAAACATACATGTTTATGATAATACTTTATCGTGTATACCGCAGGCCGCACGTAAAGGATGGTAGTGGTGGTGAAAATGACTAAAATAAAAGTCTTCACTTTAACAAAAAAGCTTCACTATTCTTTGAATTGAAGAAGAATTCTTTGACAGGAAACCGCGATAGAACATGCACATAAAATATCTTTATCTCATTTATTGGACTGCTTCAAAATAAAGTAAGATGCATAGACAGTTGAACACATAAATAGGTAGAAATAAATCTTCTCACTCGCAGTGTATATTCGTCAAACTGGCCGTGAAATTTCCGGACATGGTGGGCGTGTAGCCGGAGCATATAAGGTAGTTGTAAGTATAGTCCCCGTCTACCTTCCCCTGAAGAAAAACGATTCTTGCTTTCTATTCAGATGTATTAGTCAGGAATACCGGAATTTATTATTTGTTTGAGCAATTCGTCTATTGATTTAGTAATCCAGAGCTGGATGTTATGCCTTCCTGTCCGGGCATACCTACTCCGGTCGTTCCCGAAGACACCCAGGGGAGTAAAATGGAGACACCCACTTAGCTCCCTAGAGTGTCTCCAAAGTATCTCCTGGGTATCTCTAAGTTACTTCCCTGGACATCTCCTAGTGTTCCCATGGGAGTCCCCCTTTTTCTCTCGTGCTTGGCTCTCTCGTACACAAAAGAATGGCATTTATTACTACATAAGTGATCAACACAAACGAATATTAGACAAGTACAATATTCAACGATAAAAGCAGTGGTCTTGACGAGATCAAAATTGGATGTTGGCGCTTCCTTGTGAACCTAAAGAGGAAATGATACTGTTAATGTAATGCCCATGAACGCTTCTTCCATAATTTTACTATTTGCGGAACTTGTTGACTGCAAGTCAACCAAAGCTTTCATTCTACCCGTACGGACGTTAAGATACACAGAGAAAAATATGTGCTCTTTTTCACCCCTGGACATATAATGTGCCCTACGGAGCACCCAATGTGCCCAATCGAGCACATTACGTGCTCCATGGGGCACATATATGTCCAGGGGCGAAAACGAGCACATCAAGGTGCGAAATAGAGCACATATTTTTTTGTGTGTAAGTGATGCCCTCCTGCGAAAATTAAAATGCGACTTCATTCGGCCACACTCATGTCAATACTGTTTAGAGCGCGAAGGCAGTTTTTCTCAACTATAACGAACTAGCGGTATGTTAATGAAAGAATGAACGCTAGGTGAATGGACGACTCCGCCATTGGTGATATGCTTAGAACTGGTATAATGTAAAGAGGCCGCAAGTTATCTATAACTCACTCACCTCTAACCCTCCTCCAATCTGCTATACATCGACAGTTGCGCGTGTGGGGTACTCCTGAAACAAGTTGTTCATGGGAGAAACACGATTAAGATAAACATGAAACAGATAACAATAAAAATAAATAAACAATTAGCTTTAATGGCGCGCAATACCGCGCTTATCCTCCTGGATGTTTCCTTTTTTCTCCTAGGTATCTCCCCGATTCTCCTGGGTATCTCCGGTCTCGGTTCAATCAATGCCCTGTTATTTCAAATATATAAGCTCCCCTGTGTGTCTCCTGTCTCCTGGGTATCTCCGGGAACGACCGGAGTATGTATTTAGCATGTTTCTTCATCTGTAAATCAATTGCTATAGTGGAATAAACATGCCTGTCAGTTGATTTACTCTCTGAATTTTGCACATTCTCTTAAATATACGGCAGGATTCACTGACGTATCTTTTTATTCCACCATATCTACTGACATGACACGTCTTCCATCCTACCACTTACATCCCAGGTCAGCGTGCCGCTCTCGGGACAAGTGATGTAGCACATGCCATAACTGCACGAGCCGCCGGTGCTGGGAACGTTCGTCGCGTTGCGGCAGAGCTGCAGCGAGAGCGGATCTGAAGACGAACGGGCTTCAGTTGAGTATCTGACACAATGAACAACACAACGTGACGCAGAGCTCACTCTTTGCACAGGTGACTGATGTAATCACTGTATCGGAGCTCATCCACTTTCCGTTAGTGCACGATAGGATGCTCGACACTTGTGAGCCCTCAACTCCGCGTTGTGGTTAGGGAAAACGTTTTTTGTCGTTCCTATACAAAGTTGGAATGAATTTGCTGCCCGAATGTTTCTTTTTAAGTTAAAACCTTTCAGGAAACCTTTCAGGAAACCTTTTTAAGGTAAAACCTTTCATTCATTCTCAGGAATGCACTTACTCCATAGACCAGCATGCCCTCTGAGCACGTGGCATTCGTGCCGTTGAAGTACACGAGCTTCGAAAAGTTGCAGTTAAGTGTGGTGTCCCAACACGCGTCCTCAATCAGATCCGGACACGTGGAGGGATTTGTCGCGGATACGTCTGCGATAAAGAGGTCTTCCAGGATCCAGCCGGTGTTTAAGAACTGCTAGTAATGGCTCTATTGCTAAATAGAGCATTCACAAAACATGAGCACTATGCACGATAAAGTTCCGTCAGTTGACTGTTTTTTTCGTCTGTACTTTCTTCATACCGCTTCGCAATAGAAATGAGGAAACTAACGTAACATTTGCCTCAAGGATAGTTGTGAAGTATTATATGTAGTAAGGAATGAAATTCTGTCGGGCGAGACCAACCATCATCCATCACGACGCACGCGACGAAGGGCGAGGCTTCGTCGGTAGCGAAGGGCCAGGTGCCGTTCCAGCCGAATACCGTCGAATCGGTCATGCTCCCGCTCACAATCCCGTTCTTCAGTGCCGCACTCGCCTAGGATGCTCGATCAAAGCGTCTCCCTTCATTGCGCTAGGAAATGAATGATGGGACCCAGCCATACCATGTACATCAAGGAGTGCGTCGCGGTGCAGAGGAAGCCACAGGGCAAAGGGACGACAGGAAGACACAGCCAACTGGGAGAGCAGAAGGGCGTATGCCCGGTCCACGTCTGGTAGGAGGTGATACACGAACCTCAACAAGGGAAACGTTGGAAAGCGGAATCTGCACAAGCAAGACGAACTCAATATGAGATGTTCCACAACTTATGGAGAGCAAGTTACAAACTAGGGATGAGCAATTGAGACGGAAAATGCAAGTATAGTGGAGAAAAATGAAAGATATAATCGTTACGGGCGTAGTTCAGATTCCGGTGCCTCCAGCGTCATACTATCTAATCATAATACTTTCTATGTGAAAGACTTGGTGTCAGCAATCTCAAAAAGCGTTAGATCTCTTCGATATCCTATTCTAGAAGGAAGCAACGTTGAATCAAAGAGCGAAAAATCTGCTAAACAGCGCAACTCGAAAAACAGAATTATACGTTCCGTTTTCCTCGACTATGTGCATAATCTCGCAACCTAGCACTCTTCAGTAGTCTTCACTATTTCGCGTAAACGATGCCCTATTTTTGCACTTTCCTTCTCATTCTGCCGGCCCTGTTGTAATACTAACCGTTGCACGCGTACAGCTCACTCCCCACAACGTCGACTTGGACGCTGTTGGAATTGCGCGTGACATACCGACCGGAATCGTACCTGCCGCGAGTCATACAATTATCTTTTATCTTCAAATCTTTGAGAATTATTACTTGCAGATAAGCGATGTTGCGGGCGCAGCGGTCTTCACTGTGCTTTCGACAACCGTTGACAGATTGTAGCCGGTGGGACATGTGAGGGTCTGGCAATGAGCTGTGACTACGATCAGAGACTATGAAAGTGCAAGGATTTATTTTACATGAAGAAACGAAAAAAATAGCTGAATGATTCTGTCTATGAGCATTATAAAAGGAAATGCGATTACCGTATCGCTCGCGTTGGTAAGGCTGAAGTTGACAAAGTTGTAGTAGCCGGGCATCATGGGAGCCTGTGGAATGGCCGGACATTGCAAGACTGTAAAGAAGTTAAGATCTCCTAATATACTGATGATGCTAGATATCTATATGACTGTAACTATCTCCACACTTTTCCCGCAACTTGCGTGCCACAGAACCTCCAATTGCGCGCCAGGTATCCTACCCTGCGAGACTGTCGCCTGCTCCTCGCAGGAAATCGGCTACTTGTGAGCAAGAAAAACGCCTGTTGCGCGCCTCTACTGATACCGTAAATTGCGCGCAAGTACGAGCAAGTTGCTCACCAATTGCGCGCAACTTGCGATAAGCTCGCAAGTTGCGCGCTTCACTCTAACAACAACGTTATTTCAGTTTATTTTTCCCTTATTTTATTATCACCTACTTTTCCTTTTTAATAACGTGTGTTTTTTCCATTTAATAACGTGTGTTTTTCAGGGGGGGATAGTACAAAGGCTTCACGAGAACGGCCACCCCTCGTGGGGTCTCTGAACGAGCATTCGTAGATACAAGGACTTGGCCCTGCTCATGCAACTCCTCAAGGACAACCTGACCCTCTGGACCTCTGATACGGTCGGAGATGAGGCTGACAAGGAGTGGTTGTAGAAATTTGAATATGAAAAATATCACATCTGGGGTAGTTTTGTGTGCTGATTTCGAATATCGAATCGAAAAACTCCGGAGTAAGAGTATTTTTGAAAAAAGAGGGTCAAAGTGCCCTAGTTTTAAATAGGTCTCGGTGCTCTCTACAATCATATTTAGCTGTTTTAGTTGTAGTAAATGTGCAAACTGTGCAGAATTCGATTCTTAGGTCTCCATAGTTATGTATTCTGTCCTACTTCTATTAGTGGCCTGACATAAACCCTCTCAAGAATGAAAATAGGCGTTGGTAGTAGTTAGAAAAGTAAAAAAAAACAAGGTAACTTTGAGCACCGTTTTCTCGAAAATACGCTTACTCCGGAGTTTTTGGATTTGATATTTGGAAAACTGCACTAGAAACGTTATTTCTCATATCGAAATTTCTCCGCAAGGTAATAAAACCTCTCCTTGTGAGGGAGAAGCCGGAGAGGGAGACAACTACCGTCAAGCTAGTAAATTGTGGGCCGTGTTTGAAACACTTGAAACAAGGCCATATCTCGGCTGGGAAAGGTCGTACAGTGTTCTGGTTGGAATTTTTGGAATTCTCAGGACAAGTTCTACTTGTGTATCAAGTTTGGTGATGATTAAACCAACTTTAAACCGGTTAAAACGGCTTTTATCTTAGAAATCCCGATAAATTCTCGCTATCCCAGTTCGAACCTCTCCAATGCCACATTTTTACGTTTTAAAGATCTTTAAACTTGAGGAATCGTTACCAAACTTGATACACAAATAGATCTCGTCCTGAGGATTCCAAAAATTCCAACCAGAACTCTGTACGACCTTTCCCAGCCGAGATATGGCCTTGTTTCAAGTGTTTCAAACACGGCCCACAATTTACTAGCTTAACGGTTGGTAGAAGCATTCCCTCCCTTCCCCGCCCGGACGAAGAGACTTGAATTGTAAGCTATACTTGGTTTTGTTGTTGTTCCTTGCCCAACCGTTGAGTGAGGTCCTTTCAACCCTCTACCCTCCCTCCTTCATTCTGTGCACTCGTGTCGGCGTCTTTATTCTCATTCGTCCCGTCCTTTCACCAAATGACATTTTGCCTCCCTTGCAGTCGTTTGATCTAATAAGCAGAATCTATTACTTCATTATGTAATTGCAGCTCAGCATGGCTTTTCTGTATTGTTGTGTAGGCACAATAAATAAAATAAAAAGTTTCATCTCATCATATCCTTATGCCCTACAGCGAAGTAAAGAAGAAGGGAATGGGAGAAGGGAGATGGGGGGAGGAGGAAAAGGAAGCACGCAAGTGGTGCGACAACCAGGAGCACGTTGCACGCAAGACGAGCGCAAGTTGCGAGCAAGCAATTTGGCAAGTTGCGCGGCATATAACCGGGCGGGCGACGCCCTTGCTGCGCAAGTGACCATTATGTGGCGCGCACGTTGCGGGAAAATTGTGGAGATGACTACCCCAGCCAAGAAAGCGTACCATTGCAAGCGTATGCCTCCTCTCCGACCGTACTGACTTTCACATTATTCGCGTTCATAATGACGTACTCTCCGGATGTTGTGCTTGAACTAACCACATGCTACATATATTTCAAGCTTACTGTGTACCTGCACTGAAGCGTATCACCCTCTGCGAGATTGGTAACAGTGCTTCCACTAACGCTTACCAAACAGTGACCGGAAGGGCAGCCAATTACCTAAACCATTCCGATTGCCAAGAAATGTATTTTAATTACAGGAGACAGCGTGGTTCCTGTATTTGTAATCGTCGCGATATTGTACAGGTTCGGATTGGACGGAGCCACTGGAGCGGAGGGACAAGCTAAAAAATTCCGTGAAATAGTAAACATATGGGCGGCCTACTCTTGCACTCCGCAGATCGCAACATCTCGTTCGGAATACTGGCGCATTTAACGAAAGTGATCGGGTCCATTGCTGATCCGAATACTACGCATGTACCACTCCCGAAGACGTATGAGATGCACTGAATGATTCCATTTTAGGATGATTTTTTTAAAAGTTTAGAAAAATGATGAAAAACGGGCTGAAAAAGGGCTTTATGAATCGGTAAAGCTAAAAAAATAACCAACAGCTGAATCTTCCAAGCAAGTTGATGCGCAGTCGTCTTCGGCAGAGTGCCGAGTTGTGGCTAGCATCCGTCTGGGACTGGGCATGCTCTGATTCGTGAAGCAGCCAGTTTGGGCGAAAGTCTACGAAGAAAACAATATCCAGATACATAGGTAATACACCCTTCTGTAACCGAATATGCAGGCTTACCGAAACTATTCCGAGAATGAGTCCGAGCACCACTCGCACCAGGTTCATTCCTGTCCCAGACGGCTTCGCTTAGTTAGTTCTCTCCCCCCTCATTCTCCCCGTTCGGAGCATTGCTAGGGAATGCCCCCTCACTCTTTCAGGGTGAATCCAGAGTCTCTAGGCGCATGGACCGACTAGAGTCGAGGTTCTGATGTCTCAGTCTAAGTAGATATGTTCGTTTCTAGACAAACACTGACCTTCTTCATAAGAGTGCAGCTCATTATAGGCTTTTCTGTATGAAATATAAATGCACAAAATAGGTGAGATGAACTGAAGATTCCAAAGGAAAGAATAGTAGTTCGCGAAAGGTCTTTTCTTCTAAGGGTTCATCTCTGGATAGTACAAGCGAGACTATGTAAGTCATTCATGGTGATGCAAGAAGCATCTCTGGTATTTGCCCACTCTCTGTTAGCAGGTTGGCTGTCTCATACACCGTTAGCCGTGGGGAATTATGTTTGCACTGGGGAATGATCTTTGTGAGTGGAGGGTTATGGGGATCGGTGACGGTTCATGCCTCCATACACCTCTCTTACCTCATCTCTGGATAGAACCTCTACTCTAGTCTATCCGTTCGCCTAGAGACTCTGGATTCACTCTTAAAGGGTGAGGGGGCATTCCCTAGCAATGTTCCGAACGGAGAGAATGAGGAGGGGGAGAGAACTGACTAAGCGAAGTCATCTGGGACAGGAATGAACCCGGCGCGAGTGGTGCTTGGACTCATTCTCGGAATAGTCTCGGTGAGGCTACACATTCGGTTACTGAAGTATGTATTGCATGAATATTGCTTTATCCAAAGGCGTCCGCCCAAGCTGACTGCTTCACGAATCAGATCATGCCCAGTCCGAGGCGGATGCTCGCCACAATCCGGCAGCCAGTTGAGGATGACTGTGCTTCAACGTGCTTGGAAGATTCAGCTGTTGGTCATAATCAGGGTTTCCAAACCGATTCACAAGTGTATCTTTGCAGCACAAGTTATTCTCGTTGTCAAATTTTCATCCTATTACTGGTAACACGGTATCATTCAGTGCATCTCATACGTATTCGGCAGTGGAACATGCGTAATATTCGGATCAGCAATGGACCCAATCACTTTCGTTGAATGCGCCAGTATTCCGAATGAGATGTTGCGATCTGCGGAGTGCAAGAGTAGACCGCTCGTACGCGCCTTTACTACTTCATGAAATTTTTTAGCTTGTCCTTCTGCTCCAGTGGCTCCGTCCAACCCCACGCTGTACAATATCGCGACGATTACAAGTACAGGAACCACGCTGTCTCCTGTAATTAAAATAAATTTCTTGGCAATCGGAATGGTTTAGGTAATTGGCTGCCCTTCCGGTCACAATTTGGTAAGCGTTAGTGGAAGCACTGTTACCAATCTCGCAGAGGGTGATACGCTTCAGTGCAGGTACACCATACGCATCAAATCTAGCGTACAGTTAGTTCAAGCACAACTTCGGGAAAGTACGCTATTATGAACGCGAATAATGTGAAAGTCAGTGCAGTCCGAGAGGAGACATACTCTTGCAATGGTACCTACTTCTGTGTTTTCGTGGCTGGGATAGTAATAGTGATTATCTGGCTGGCATAGTAAGAGATCCCAATTTCTTTGCAGTTTTACAATGTCCGGCAGTGCCACAGGCTCCCATGATGCCTGGTTACTACAACTTTGTCAATTTCACAATAACAAACTCGAGCGATACGGTAATCGCCTTACCTTTCATTGTGTATATCAACCGAACACTTCTGTTTTGTATATTTTTTTGTTCTTTTTATTTCACAAGTTCAGATCATAGTCACAGCTCATTGCCAGACCCTCACATGCCCCACCGGCTACAATCTGTCAACGGTTGTCGGAAGCACAGTGAAGGCCGCTGCGCCCACCACCTCGCTTAGTTGCAGGTAATAGTAGCTCTCAAAAGATTTGCTCCAAAGGGATGATGCAAGGTGATTGTGTGACTCGCGGCAGGTACGATTCCGGTCGGTATGTCACGCGCAATTCCAACAGCGTCCAAGTCGACGTTGTGGGCAGTGAGCTGTACGCGTGCAACGGTTCGCAACCTAACATTTCACTTTTAAAATTTTGTTTTAAAATTTATATAAACACGGTATGCTTTAGTATAGATTGCAATATACGCAATCGGTGTGACAGATAAGTTCTTGCTGTGAATCTTCTGCTAAAGGTGCGTGTACGTGTGCGGACTCCAATCCCTGGAGTGGCTATGTCTACTGCATGCCGAATATGTTCTGCCTTCCCGTCACGAACGTCTCGTGCGGCATTCAGTGTCCGTCCAACTACGCAGCCATGGTCTACCAGGTGGGCGTGAAGTTATCGCTCGACTGAGCTTGACACTAGTCTCAGCATCGGCAAGTCTCAAACACTCGCAATATCTTCGCCGATGTCGCAGAAGTAGACTTGAACCTGAATAGTTAACTTGAATTTCAGACTTTCGAAGGTCTGGGCAACCTGACGACGCGTGACGCGAACGGAGCCATTACGGCCACATGTGACGGAGGCACCTTCGTCGGAATGACCTTGGACCTGCCGTACGTGTCGTATATGCATGATGAGTCAGGTGACATGCCTCATTTTGTATTTGTGCTTACTCCCGCTCTCGAATTTAACAATTTTCTTTTCACAAGCTTTGATTGATTGGGTATCCACTGTCGGACTCGAAGAATGCATATTGTTAACTTTTTTTCCGTGGCATCCGCCGACAGTGAATCTGATTATGGCACTCTTATTGGTGCATCTTCCTTCCCACCACGGTAGCACGTACGACTGGTGAATATTACAGCCGTCGCCGCGACAAATCCTACAGTATGCCCGTCGATCACTGAAGCAACTTGTACTGATTCTAGCAATACCTGCGACTTCTCTAGGCTGGTTTATACTGACGAATACGCCATATGTCAATTCGGAATCCTGCAATATGGAGTGAGTTTCGATATCTTATAGCCGTCCAACAGGTAAAAAATGTGATATATAGTAGAGAAAAAACGAAGATATAATCGGTCCAGGGATCCCCCGATGCCAGGCCCTCTAGATAAAATACGGAAGTGTTTATGCGCGGAACGATATATTCTTCCCGGGAATTTCGCGAAACTGTTGAAGCGGTTATAGCGGTCTCTTGTTGTAATTTCGTGTCGTTTCTTGTTTTCTTTTTTCAATTTGAGTATTTCT
>LS841439.1:21693-40091 GCA_900490955.1 Micoletzkya japonica
GATAAAAGGCGAACAAATGTTCGAAAAAACGCAAAACAACGAGACGATGGGAAAACGAAACAAAGTTCGAAAAGACGCCAAACAGGCGATCGCAAACTGAAACGGCTACAGTTTCCATTCATTCCGTGCGGGAGGCCGCTCGACCCGACCCGGGATTTCCATTACAGTAATCTTTTTTACGCGGCACGGTTCCTTTAATCTTAATTGTCAAATGTAGCGCTTCTCTACTATGCCCCAAATCAACACCTATGAACAATAACAGCATCATGCACATTTTATAAATCACACTTTGTTTTTTAGGACCGTATTATTCGCTTTTTGATACCGCAGAATGCTGTGCCTTATATTCGGAATGATTTTCCGACGGATCTTTTTAATCCTACGTAAGTTAACGCAGTGCCGCTTCGTTCTCTCTCCGCAAATCGAAGTGATGACAACTAATGGGACATTTGCCTCAACCACAAGACCTTTTCCTCTACGGCGAGAAGCACTCTCTCCTGGACGCATGGCAACAACGTGACTCTAGTTGTGTCAGTCGAGCATTCTCTTTGGTCTTATATAATACATAGAGATGAAGATAGCTTTCAGGTTATACAACGTAGATGTACCTAGATGCTCCGGCATAACAAGGAATAAAATAGTAAATGACACTAACTAGTGAGTCAATAGCTTACCGTCACAAGCGTATTTTGCAATTTCTTGTACTACGTCTATCGGTCCATCGCTTGAGCTGACATAATACCCAGTCGGAGGCCTTACAAATAAATACTTTTAGCCCAGCTGTTATTAGAAACAACCTATATTCAAATTTCTATGTTTTGCACGAGCTTGCATTTGTCATTTGATTACCTGCATAACAAAAAATCGCCTTCCAGTGGAGTTATGGTGGTCTCGTTAACTTGACTGAATGTTGTGTTGGCGGGGCAAGTTAAAGTCTTGAAAAATTTTGACCCATATTATATACATCTTGTTACAGGGCTAAATGTCATAAAAGCTAGATTTAAATATTAGTAGATATGTGGAAAAAGTATCACCTCATCCGTGGTGTTGACAGAAAATAAATTCTGCAAAGTTTTGATATCCAGGAATTGCGGTTGCAATCGGAGGATCGGGGCAGGGGAGAACTGAAGCGCATTTTCGATTTATACAAATATCACAATCACAAGGAATATTCGCATAGTTTCTTATGACTTATGTCACTTATAGCACATAATAGCAATGAAACTCCTTACCGCTTGTGGTTGTCGCTACTGTTGTAGTTGTTATGGTCGCTGAAAACGGGAAATTCTTCTGATCATGTTCAGATTCACAGCGATAACTACATTTGAGTATGAATTGAGGCGACCTTTGCACTGATCGTTTCGCCTCATCTCAGTTGCTGGCTTGGCGCAGGTGAGGTACTCGTTGCTAGTGGCAGCACCGAACAATGCGCATCCGGACTCGGCGAAGATGAACGATGCGCAGTGAAACATAGTAATATACGATATGGACGAAGCCCTCTAATAATATGTGCAAATGCCGTGAACTAAGAGGTTCTGCTAAGGGGAGTCAGCATGAAGACACTGAATGATCTCAGTGATCTCATCTGCCGCGCGTCTAATGTGGAGAAAAGTTGATCAGATAAATGATCAGATAAATGGGAATGAGTTCAGCGAGCGTCGCTCTTTGGATTATGAGTGAGAAATGAGAAAAAGAGAATGTGTGTCTTGATAGCGTAGAGGTAACAGGCTTGTCTTGCGTTCAGCAGCGGCGGGTTCTAAACCCCGTTGCTGCAAAATCTTTGCGGACGGTGAAGCTCAAAAATAGCTCCAGATTATTTGCTGATAAATTGCGCAATTTATAAGGAGCTCGACATAAATTGGGCAAATAACTGGCCTTTTTATACCCAGATTAAACGTGCGGCTGATCAATCTGCAAACAGCTGGTGCTGCACGTGTCGATGTTCCATGTCTCATACATGCGCAGAACTAGTCTTGGTGACACCATTGTGGTATTGGTAAAACAGTCAGCCTGAAGTACTACCGTCAAGCGAGCGAACATGGGCCCATGTTTGTAACAATTGTAACAAATGGTGACCTTTGTGCGACCGCAACTTTTTTCAGAGTTATCCTAGAGAGTTTTAACTTTGGCATCATAATCCTTTCATCGAGCTCTACCTGCCTTTAATATTTGGTGCCGATCCGAAGACTTTTAAATTTTGTTTCAAGATGTTTGTAACAATTGTAACAATTTAGTTTTCCGCATGCAAAATTCTCGGAATCCCATGATCTCAAAAATTTGCATGTAGATAGATCTCGTCAAGACGATTCCAAAAAGTCCAACCAGAACTCTCTAGTAACACATTGAAGAAAGTTATGCCCAATGTTACAATTGTTACAAACTTGGGCTCATGTTCACTCGCTTGACGGTATATCATCTAGGGGAACCTATGGGCTAGGCAACGCGACGAAGTAAGGAACCTCACCGTCGTTGTCACTTCGGGCTGCGAAGTCAGTGATTCCGAGTGTTGAAGAAGAAGCATCCAGCCAATCGTTCGGAGCATGGCGTATACGTATGAAAGTCCTCGGGCTTGTGGACTCTCTAATGAATGATAGCCTCTTGTCTCGAGGAAACTAGAAACACGCTGGTGAAGTCCATGAGCGAAAAGGACAGACAAACTGCCGATTCTGTGGGATTCGTTTCGTGGGCATCGGGCAAGGCTCTGCTCTAGGGAGAGTGACCGGGTCCAGGTGGCCCCGCCTCTCTCTCCCTCAGTGTTGGCCCTGTCATCCTCACGGACTGCCGCCCTCTCTCGAGGTGAGATGCGGGAGTTACTTGTAGTCTATTTCCCCAGTTGTTTCACGGTAATCAATTGGGGGAATTCTTAGGCTACCCCTAAGGGACCTAGGGGTAACGCCTACGGTTTGAAGTATCGATGCTTTTGCCGCTGAAGATTCTAAGGAGATAATGAAGGATAATACAGATACCGTGCGGTTATGCAGAACCAACAAATTTCTAAAAAGGTGTGCCACCAACACCCACCCCAACATGCCACCTCGTTACTATTTGGGGAGACCCAATCGCTTATGCGCATACCATACAAATGCGTTGTCATCCAATTGTGTAAAATACGAGTGCTCAACAATATTTATCGATTGGTTCACGGCTTCCAACTTATATTCACACACACTCCACAGCGCCGTCCAGAATTGTCTTGGGCTGTCCATTTGCATAAAGGTAGGTGTTCCCGCATATGAGATAGTCGTATGGATAAGGATTCGGCATCCCCTCAATATTGATAACTTTCAGCTTATGAGTGTATTTGTATTTTCCTTTTTGAATCATGTAAACTACTTCACCGAAATTAATAAGAATGACTTACGTTCCACGAGAGAGCTTTTCCACTTGGACAGTAGATGTAGCATACGTCGTAGGAGCAGAAGCTGTCGGTCAGGACAAAGTCCGCGCCTTTTGACACACATGATCGAAGAATTTTCGAGGCTGAGAAATTCTGTCATCTTGAAACATCTTCTTAAATGCTGCACATAGTCGCCATTCATACTTATGACTATATAGGTTTGAGGAGAAATCACACGAAGCAGGACTAATGTTTTCTGACGAATTTTTTTGTCCACACTACTTTTGTTTGCCTGCCCCAATATACGGCCAGTCAGACACAGGCTACATAGTTTGAGTACGGCAATGGTTAACCTATGTCCAGCAATTACTAACCGTTCGCACAGTTCATAGTAGCCGCCACGGCGGACTCTCCATTGGCGATCCACTGTCCGTCGGAGCAGTTCGCCCAGTACAGCGGAGCTGATTCCTGCATGGCAGAGAGGTGTTAAGGGCACATCACGAGAACTGAATTCGTTTTCTGTCCTTCACTGTTATCTAAGCTTCACGAAGGAATAAATGCCATTTCGTGCTGAGATATAGATGTGAAAAAGTTCCTACTTCTTTTTTTTCAGTTTCGCTCTCTCGTAGGAATCAAAAGGAGCATTTTCGTCAACCATATGAGGCGAGACTTGAGTACCCCGGTCTGCAGCAGTCCGTATCGACAGATGGCTATCTGATCAATGTAGACCAGCTGCGAGAAGTCGCACACGTCGCTCGCATTCGTGCATGTGTCCTCTGTTATGGTCGGGCAGGCTGAGGGGTTGGTCGTAACGACATCTGAACAGGATGATATGAATACAGTCCTTCCCTCAGGTGTAGAAATTTCATTATCCCTCACCTCACTCTGTACATAACAAATGTGGTCTTAGAAAAGCTCTCTTATACCTAGTAGGTATTACCTACACAGGATCCATAGTGTGTCATGTTTTGATTAATTATTTACTGGAGTTATGAGATACTTCTCAAGCCAATGAAACTGCATGCGATACGCCGATAGGTCATTCCGAAAGCCAAATAAGGGAATAAAAAGAAACAAGCTTACGCGACATCACTGTGACCAGTGCAAAGTTTCGTTCTAATATGGCACACATGGCATGCATTTTGGGGGCGTCTGCTTACCAGACTCTGCGTACATACACGTCGCATAAGGCGATGCCACGGTTGTCGGCATCCCACTGAACGCAGTTCCCTCACAGCCCACTGTTATGCTCCCATTCGCATCTTTCGTGGAAATCTGAGCGTCTCCGCTGCCAGTCTGTAAAGACTCTGACAAGTTGACAACTCTTTTTCTCACTACAATAGGTAGATCATGTGTTAACCTATTACAATCAATGCTATCGGCAGCATTGATTGTAATAGGTTAACACCATCAAAAGACCCGAATGCTAATCATTATGCGGCTTGCAATATGGACACTATTGAGACGAACTAAACGGGTTTATTGATTACTCTATTCTAAACCTGATACAGCAGCACTTCGTAGATCGACGGACACTGAATGCCGCAGGGAAGCAGGGTAGGCCTATTGCACTTGCGATTGGGTGTGCAATATGGAACCGAGTTGTTGCCGGTAGTAGGCGTTGCACACGAGCATGATCCTGTCAATCGCTTTCTGATGAGGTGTTCCGAAAATCTCTTCGCGCCTTTCATTTCACCGTGGAAACGGCGTGACTCTAGTTTTCGGATGCAGGCATGCCATGTAGGTATAGTTCGGTATCCTACACTCTTCTCGGTGTACGCATCATCAGTAACCATGGGCTCCACAAGGGGGAGGGGGCTTCAGTATACCTACTCCCCAGACTTTGCACATAATCTCCTCACGATTTTCTCGTACAACTCTTGCTTACCGTTACACGCATACTGGTCATTCGGTTGCACACACGCGAGATTTCCATTAGAACCGATGCTGTACGCACCGGCACTGCAATCAGCAATTTCGAATCATGCTCAATTTCCAAGATATATCATTGTACCGCATGGCCCTTTCCCTTCCAACCTGCACACGAGCGAAGTTCCATTAGGCATGGCTGTCAAAACGGTGCCACTCACGTGAACAAGGGTTGTGTCGGCCGGACAGGTCAGTGACTTACATATAATTTAGATTTATATTAGAACTAGGTGAGTTCACACCTGGGTGGATATGTTTTCCGTAAAATCCTCGAAATTGTATACACCGGGCATCGAACTTGCGATAGGTGGATCGGGGCATGATAGAGCTGAAGTTCTTCGATTTTCATTATACCAGGGTACGAGAAATGCTAAAGCTGACTAATACAAGAAACGGACTGGTAGTTGTTGTGGCTACTGTCGTAGACACTTCTGAAGTCGTCGATGAGACTCCTGCAGCCTTTTCTGTACTGTTACATGCCTCTGCAGCCTACCCGAGCAGTTGTCGCGCCGCCTCATCTCAGTCGCCTGCTTCACACAGGGCAGCCAGGCAACGCCTGAAGGTGCACCGTACAGGACACACTCCGAGCCCTCGTCGACGAAGACGAACGACTCGCAGTAAAAGGAACAGGTATAGTGGAATAAAAGGAACCGTCGGAAAATCATTCCGAATATAAAGCGAAGGAGCATGCAAAAGTGAGGGAATTAGACTCATTTTGGAACGAAAGAAACCGACGGATCGGTTTATTCCACTACACGAACTTGGATCCGCCTTGTGTTGCCTAGACCACGCCATACTTTGCGTTGTAAATTTCGGTGAAGTTTCGGACAACCCCCGGCCCCGTGCGCTTGGTTACAGAGATCGTTCATTTGCTTTCAAAGACATTCAATAGAGGGGGCTTATCTGAGCATTCTGCAAGCACCTCGTACTGCACACAGCAGAATTCTCCACTTGTCCAATGCTCAGAACGGTCCTCGGCTGGACCATAGACGCGTTTGTGAAGCAAGATTCCTGCGGTGACAACGTCCTTTAGTAAACTCTGCTACAACTGCCGTCTTACTTCATCTCATCTCTCTTCATAAGATGTCAGTTTAGCTATAGTGAATTAAAAAGATACGTCGGAAAATCATTCCGAATATAAGAAGAGAGAGTGCGAAAAAGTGAGAGAAATAGGCTGGCTTATTTTGGAATGAAAGAAACTGTAGGATCGGTTTATTCCACTATAGCATTAGGAATACTTGCAAGCTTACGGTCGCTGCAGCTCGCTGCAGCCAAACGGCCACTTGCGCACACTGAAGCAGGAAGAGGCAGCCGGCTGTCAGAGACATCGTCCTCGTCCTCCTGTCTAGAGCCTATAGGCTCTCCCTCCTATAAGCATGGCTCTCCCTCCTATAAGCATGTTTCGAAGGAACTAGACTCGAGCATGGCTTCCCTCCTGGTCGTTTTGTGAGAAAAGGAACAGACGGACAGACAGACAGCGCAGGCAAGCAACCGCCAAGTTTCCTGCTTCTACCGCTCCACTCTTCCCCGGGTAGGGAAAACAATCGCTTTTCACTGAATGGAAAGGCCATGTGATCAGTAACTAACTGAATTTTATATGTTTCGAGGTACATTGTGGAGGGAAGGCACCACGGTCGACCAGCGATGCTGTAGTCGAGGAAAACGGAACGTATAATTCTGTTTTACGAGCTACGCTGTTTAGCAGATTTTTCGCACTTTGACACACCACAATTTCGCTCTAAGATAAGCTAGAGTGAATGCTTTTTGAGATCAACACCACTGAGACTTTTGCATAGTACGTATTAGAACTGGTTAGTATGACGATGGAGGCCCCGGAATCTGAGTTACACCCGGAACGATTATATCTTCCCTTTTTCTCTACTATAGTCGACATCTCATCTACGTCGGGATGCAAGCACGGTTGTGTAGTACACACATAGATAACTTCTGAGATAGTGAAGACATTGATGAGGAAGCTGAATAGCGCCAAAAGGGATGCATACCTTCCCACAAGGCGTTTCCATATAGTAGAGAAAAAGGGAAGATATGATCGTTCCGGGTGTAACTCAGATTCCGGGGCCTCCAGCGTCATACTATCCAGTTCTAATACGTACTATGCGAAAGTCTCAGTGGTGTTGATCTCAAAAAGCATTCACTCTAGCTTATCTTAGAGCGAAATGGTGGTGTGTCAAAGTGCGAAAAATCTGCTAAGCAACGTAACTCGTAAAACAGAATTATACGTTCCGTTTTCCTCGACTATACCCAGCCTTCTCTACTGTATGGAACCTATGAAAGTGATTGATATGCGTGAGGTGGTCTTGTCTACCACGCATACAAATCATAATGTTGTCTCGCAGCATCTCCTCAGTTCTCCCAAGGAATATAGACTGCGTAGAGGCGGTTCAGGAGAAATGTTTTCCGTCGAGAGTTCCTACCGAAATCAGGGTTTAATTTTCGGCATCTCGTTCGCTTAACATTTACGCTGCTGCCAGAACATTGTGGGTTCGCATCTGCACCCAAACATCCGTCTCCCCTTCCCGCCCGCACCCGTTGTGTGGAGTCTGTGGCCGAAAGCTAGACAATAGTCTCCAAACGCGTGAGTCCGTGTCAGGTTTTGAGTGGAGATTGCTCATCGGCACCTCGAGGTTCGCACAAGGGTGCATCTACTTCGCAGCGATTGTTGGCGAAGAAGCTGCGCAAGAATGCCAAATCCTCGTTGGACTCTCTTCATACCTGGTGCGAATTAGGTAGGCGAGATAAGCATATCGATAATTCTATCGTACTATTCTATTTTTCTAAAGTTTGATCATCAAATTAATTCAAAAGTTGTTTGAATTTCAGCTCGGGATAGATAACTTTGTAAGAATTTTTCATCATTTTGAGGCGAGTTTATCGGTTGTTTGTGTGAAGGAGGGGCCCTTTTTGGGCTGTGCATGCAATGCAATTTAATGCATCCTGCCATACGCATTTCCGTCCTTCCCTCGAGTCGCCATCAAGAGTATGTTATTAAACACGTTCACCTCATGTCATCTATTAACTGTCCCGTTGAATGGAAGTGTGTACACATTAGACCGTCCTACCCTCAGACTAAGAATAGTTCCACTTCTCGTACTCGTCCTCTCAATAGTCCGTCTCGTCCCCACAATGTACCGTACCCCTCTACTCGACCCGCTCCCTCGGCCATTCGCCGCAATCCTCCCATTCCCTACTCCAACCCGCCTCGCCCCCTGTCTATTCACTCCCTTACCCTCACTCTCTCCCTCCTCAGGAATATGCATACCGTAATCGTGACCCTCGTCCCAACCCTCAATTGTCTACTGTTCCCGATTCAATTATTGCCAAAAGTCAAGCTTCTAATTATACCATGTTTCGCAAAGGCAGAGGCTCGAAAGGTGGTGGTGTAGCTATATTAGTCCACTCTTCCATTAACGCTGCAGTCGTTAGACAAGATAGTGTGAAAAGGGCGCACGAGTACATAGCCATAGATATAGATGTTAGTGGTGATTTAATAAGGATCATATGCGTTTATCGTACCCCTAAGGCAAGTGAAGCTCACACCGAATCACTACTTAAAGCGCTAACAGACCTCTCGAGTTCATATTCTGGTCATATTCTAGTTCATCCTTAGTGAAGTCCCTACGACAATACGCGTGTCGATT
This sequence comes from Micoletzkya japonica, assembly GCA_900490955.1. Lineage (NCBI taxonomy): Eukaryota > Metazoa > Nematoda > Chromadorea > Rhabditida > Diplogasteridae > Micoletzkya > Micoletzkya japonica. The sequence goes on from LS841439.1 coordinate 30,619, forward strand.
GCCGGTTACGGTAGCTAGTGCACGCTCTAAGCGAGTACTTTCAATGAATTGGACACGAGATTGACTGTTGTCGAATTGAATCTTCAGAGGGCGAGATTTTCCTACCGATCCTTTGTCATCAGGGTATCGGAAGAATGAAAGGGAAGGAGAGAATGCGTGAGATTGATTGAGCGAAAGAAGGGAAGGTTTCGCCGACCTGATGATGATCACACGGATCAACTTGCCTTCGTCCTTCTCCTTCGTCTCCTCCTCCGACTGTCCCTCCTCCACTCGACAGATCGCCGCCCTCGTTGCCTTGTCCTCGATCGTCTTCTGGTTGGCGAGTGTCTTCGTGACAGCCGACGCAACCGAAGAGTACGATGGAATCTGAGAGGAATTCGGGGCCGAACGGCCCTCGACTGACTCGAACCCTTCCTTGATCAGCTTAGTAACCAACCCGCCTGTCTCCCTCTTCAACTCTCTCGCCAACTCCTCTCTCATCCCACTCACGTCCTCAACAACCATCGACCTTACCTCCTCCACTTCACTTGCCGTAGTCTGCACGGCCACCGAGACCATAGTCTCCTTCTTCTTGTTGTTTCCCAAACGGAAGAGGAGGAAAGAGAGAGAAATACGGAAGAGGAAAATGAAGAGGAAAGACGAAAATGGAGAAAGATATGAAGGGACTACACGAACACAGATAACAAGAAGCACAGGACGATTATCGACGGGATACCTCGACCCCTCAGCCGCTAATTTCCTGCTGTCAGACGCGTGCAGACCAGTTCGGGACTGCACACCGGAGTCTGCTGCCTTTACCCTTTGAAACTAAGAGACTAGTGGCCTCCGGTCACCGCAAGACGGGTGACCGGAGGCCACTAGTCTCTTAGTTTCAAAGGGTAAACAGAGTCACGACTACACTAATCAACAGGAAAAAACAAGTGTTAACACGGCTAGCGAGAGAGAGGGACAGAGGTCACCTCCCTTCGCGAGGAACAGAGGGGCTATGAAGGATCGGTAAAAATGGAAATTCTCTCACTTTCCATCTTCCTTCACATTAGCAATCTATAGATCTACTCTTTGCATTCTCTCCACATCTTGATCTCTTCGTTCTTTCAGTACTCTCACTATTCTCTCAGCCTATCACCCTATACCCCTTCCCTCTCCCTCTCTCATCGTTCATATTTCGTTCATTCGATCATCTTCGCTTGTGGCAGACGGTCGGCTCTCTGAAATGGGTAAGTGGGAAAAATTTGAGAGAAGAATTCTATCATCAAACTTTTGGTTAGTCAGTGAATAAACCCTGATCTAAAAGTCCTATTCAGATTCCTCTTCGAAAAAGAAGTCAGGCTCTCTGAGGAGGTCGCCCCTTAGGTAATTCTATCGTACGCCGAACTTCCCTAAAGTACTCCGATCCACCAATAACGTACTCCAATCCATCACTACCGTATCCCTATCTATAAATACCGTACCCAATATATTAATACTGTAGCCCAATCCATAAATGCCATGTCCCAGTCCAACAATACCGTATCCCAATCCATCATATCGTACTCCAATATATTAATACTGTAGCCCAGTCCATAAATACCGTATCTCAATTCATCAATACCGTAGCCCAATATATTAATACCGTACCCCTATCCATCAATACCGTATACCAAACGATTAATAGCTGCAAAATACTGCAAAATATTAATACCGTACCCCAATCCATCAATACCGTAGCTCAGTACATCAATACCGTACCCCTATCCATCAATACCGTATACCAAACGATTAATACCGTACTGCAATATATTAATACGGTACCCCAATACAAAGCTAGCCTATTCCTTCTTCCTCCACAAAATACCCTTTCCACTTATTTATCCAATTTATCCAAATGTCCAATTGTTTCAAAATTTTAATATTTTTTTAGCAAGGACTCCAGCATGAAGCGTAGTAACTCCAGTCTGAAGCGTAAAACGGCCAAGAGTGCCACAAAGGTATTATTAAAGAGAAAGTTCCGTCAGTAAACTCATTCCTACTTAATCAGCACGCTCTCTTGCCACTCCGCGTTCTCGTCAGAAATGGGAATTAGACATCTCACGGAACTTTTTTCTGAACTATATCAATGTCGAATATTGTTTACAATTATCCGCAGCACTCCGCTTGGCAAAGAAATGTACCTAATAGCGAACTGGTCACTATTTTCATCTACACGTGAGATGAATGAAGTTATCTGATAAACCAATCTGCCCCGTAATTTCACTTCATTATAACGATTTTTTCCTGATTTATCATTTTTCTCACCTTTGGAATGCTGTGTATAGTTCATAAACAAATATATAAAACTTTTTATATAAAAAAGTTTTTATATGAAAAAGTTAAAAAAGTAAAAAGTTAACGTTTTATATAAAAAAGCAATAAAAGGAAGATTTCATAATTTAGGAAGATTTTCCTTCTTATTCAGTCGAGCGATAAGTCGATCAGGAACAAGAAGAAAGTGAAAGCAACGACGCTTCGAGCCAGGTTCAGGAAGTTCCTCAATGTCTCAGGATCGTCGAAAAAGGTAAGACAGAAATCTTACCGTAAACTTGTAATGAAATTTTTTCTTTTTCAGAAATTGTTTTCCTAAGATTTCCCAATCTTTTTTATAATGGTGCGTTCAGTGTCGGGGGGGTCAAAATCCTCGATTATAGTGAAATAAAAAGATCCGTCACTTTATCATGCCGAATATCAGGCGAGAGAGTGTGCAAGTGAGAGAATTAGACTCATTTTCGAATGAAAGTACACTGAGCGAAATTACCCCAGCTTTACGCTTTATGGGGTAAATTCGATGAGAAGGGGTCTGATTTTCTGAAAGATGAAAGAGATCCAACTGCTTTTTCTAGAAAGGCAGCAAAGAATAAATGCTTTCTTCGAATGCCGACAATGAATAACAGACATTTCATGGGAAAATCTGAAAGCTTTTCGTCGAATGTCAACTAAGAATCACAGCAAATACTCGAGGATTTTTGACCCCCCCCCCCCTTCGACACTGAACGCGCCATAATTAACTCAATAATTCTAATTGTGTAGTTATCGAAACGAAGATGAGCGCAGTTTACTAATATTTTGTTCAGAATGATCAATCTTTGAAGAAGAGGTCTTCATCTAAGAGAGCGTCTTCTAAGAGGGCCTCTTCCAAGAGATCGTCATCTTCGAAAAGATCAAGTTCATCTAAGAGGGGAACGAATTCTTCTAAGAGGGGAACACCGTCGTCCAAACGAGGTAAGTTTTTTTTCCCCGACATCGGCTTTTCCCAAAATTTCTCAAAAAGCTTGGCTCTTTGCCCATAGTCTGATTAATGTTTTTCTTAAATTTTTTTCATAATCTTACTATTTGCAGCGAGCCGCTCCGTGCCCGGAACACCGGTATTTATCGCTTTGAAATAGAACAATTTAGGAAAAAACCGGACCGTGAAAACCGGATAAAGTCCGACCAATGATAAGTGATCGGATTGCGGATAGCTCACTCGTTATCTATGCCTTTCGCCTACCTAGTCGCAGATAGATGACAATCTGCTCTTTCAGAGTACACTATGTGATTTGTGTCATTTGTCTATTGTATCCTAGTAGTCAGCTAAAAAAAGTTTAAAAAAGAATCGAAGTACAATCAGCGAAACTTCCCTAGAAGGCTACAGAATTGTTTTCCCACGGCGTAATTCTGGGGAGTGTTTGAAGGCGTTGGCCGGTGGAGCACCGTCTACCCCGGGGGAGACTCCGAAGGCAGAGGAATCGGATGTTAAGACGGCTGCCCCGATGTGAGTCGAGCAACCGGACCATTAGCGACGATAATGTTGGGAAACCACCATTTTATCACTTCATCAACCTTGATCTACATATCTTTAGTGCTGATGAAACGACCGATTTCATGAAATGGTGGTTTCCCAAAATGTTTCGTCATTCGTTCCGCATCAGTATGGTTGAGAAAAATGTTCCGTCAGTCGTCTCATTCGTCAGTCGTCTCATTGGTGGACGTGTCTCTTTACTATCTCGTCGAAAGAAGGAATGACAGATGGAAACTTTTCCTCAACCATAAAACATTCTTTTCGGGTTTCACGTGTAAAGAATAGTATGCATTTTGATTTCCACAATGAACAGTGAAAATAATAGACAGACTATCAAAATTTAAAAAAAACAATAAAAAGTTCAGGAGCGTCAGCAGTGCTACACCCACGGCGCCTTCCGTAAGTCCCAACTATGGAACTTCAAGCTCATCTAGCTCTTCAAAATTATTTGGGAAACCTTCATCTTTCATTTTTTTATTTGGGAAAACTTATTTGGGAAACCTTCAGATGGTTATTTGGGAAACCTTTAATATGTGGGAAACCTTCAGATAGTGGTTTCCAAATCATTTTATATCCCTATCCCCGTTTAAGAGCGACGTTACGACCGCTATCTCTCCCGCTCCTCCCTCGGTTGCGTCGACTGTAAGGCGGATTTGACAGTTTCCATTTTCTATTCCTGGCCAAGACCACAATTTTGGTTATCTTACCTGACTTTCTTTTTATATTAGAGCGATAGTTTAAGTACGAGTTTGAAAAATAAATAAATGGACCCGGTAATTACTTCAGCCGGGCATGAATACGGCTGTCACTCCGTCGGCCCCCTCTCCTGTTCCGGATTCTGCGACCGCTGGCAAGTAAGTTCAAATCACGATTTTACTAAAATCAATACAAATCAGTCATATTCTTTGCATTAGCTATAGTCCAAAAATACCCAAATACTCAAAAACGTTCACAGAAAAAAAACTAATGTAAAATATTTCAGGGACATCGATGAGGAAGAAATCGATGTACGGTAGACATACATAATTGTTCCAAATAGCTCAATGTGAATAAGTAGAGCTCTAAGAAATCAGTGCAACTCGTAATGAACATACATAATGGTTACGATGTACGAACTATTTTGCCAATGTTGTCCTACTTATAATCCTAGTTATCTAGCAATTCACTTGTCGTCCGCAATACATTTCTAATTTCACTTTCAAGCCCAACTCGAGCGGCTTCAAAACTGCAATTCGCCTTATGGAGCTGCTCAAGAGGAACAATCTCATGGAAAAAGCTCTTTTCCCGGCCGAGGTAAATAATTATCGTAAAAAAGGATATAATATATAATAGTAGAATAAACCAGCCCATCAGTTTCTTTGATTACAAAATTGGACTCTTTCGCCAGATATTCTGAATGATAAACTGCCGGATATTTTTATTTCACTATAGTTTATTGCAAGCCATGCTTACATGAACACTGATTCAAATACATTTTCACCCTAAATTCAGTATTCATTACCCTTGCCTCATAACTCGTTTTAGACTAGAGATCCGAAAGGGAACAATATTCGAACATCGGAGAAGGAAAGAATGAATGAGAGAGACGAATGTTCGAACATTTAGATTGAGTTGTTCGAACGTTTCACTTTGAAAGTTCGGACATTGTTCCCTCTCTTCATTCCTTTCCTATCCCCTCACGCTGGACGGCTGTGAAAGTTGGGATAATTAAGTTTGTCGCATGTTGAGATTGGAGATAATTACGTTAAACCGACCGAAAACTCAGATTGCGAGGAGAGAATGACGTTCCTGTCAATGTTCGAACATTCAAAGATTACGGATGCAAAATTATGTACAAAAGAGAACATGTTCCCTTTTGGATATCTATTTTAGACCGCTACTCTTCGCACATTCTTCGAAGATCAAGTGGCGGAGCCCAGCGAGCAGGTGAGCTAGTTTGCATTGTTTGATGTTTGATATCTAACTGATCTTTGATCTCTGACTAATCTTTGATCTCTAACTGATCTACGATCTTTGAGATTCTTCAACTCATCTCGAAGGCCTTCGAATTCGTGCTCGACTTGATCTTCACCAAGGGCGAAGAAATTGATGAGATTATTGACAAAGAACTGAAGGAACTGTGCCTGGACAAGCCGAAGGTTATTACAATGAGATATGTCGTTTGAAGCCACGTAATAACTGATGGAAGTCAATATAGTGGAATAAACCGATCCGTCAGTTTCCTCAGTTCCAAAATGAGTCTAATTCTCTCACTTTTGCACACTCTCTCGCCTCTCGCACACTCGGAATGATTTTCCGACGGATCTTTTTAATCCACTATTCTGTCAGTAGAGTCATTTCTGCTTTGTTTGGTCTCTCTCGCTTCGGTCTCTCACAGGAAATAGGAACAGCAAGAACTGACGGAACATGTTCCTCAACCGGTCATCGTTGATCCGTCGTTGCAGGCGAAGATGATCCTTCTGGATGTGATGCTGAGCCGGCACGAGTTTCTGCCCCTGTCGTGGGGTGGACAGGTGGTTGTGCTGCAATCCAAGGAGGTCGAAGCGGGAGCGGCCAAGGTACGGTATCTATGCGGTATCTATTGACGAACATGTGGTCGCTCAGTGGCCGCATTCCTATTTCCGACGAGAGAGAGCTAAGCGAGAGAGTACAGACGAAGTAGGAATGAGGTTACCGACGGAACGTTTTCGTCAATAATAGTTGGTAGATTGAAGCTGAATCACTGACAGACTGACTTTTGGTTTTTATCTGATATATATTAGAAGCTCAGAGCGCGCTGGGATGTTGAACTCACCATTATTTAGTTGTTCTTTGGCCAGCTCGATCTCGCACCGTTTGCCATTCAGTTTTGCCAGACATCTAGCGAGCTGGGCTGCATTCCGGCTGCACTGCATTTCACTGAATCATTTTTTTGGTGTCTAAAAACTATCCAAACTTTTCAGAAGCCCCCTTAGAGAGCTGAGGTGACGGTCGAAGAAGACAAAAAATGCACACACTGCATGTATAAATATGTGCATGTGCATTTCTTTGCCTTTTGTTTCTGCACGTACAGTACAATTACACACAACTATTGTCGGTCCTCGTATTTAAAAATAATATACGAATTCTTGATTGGACTTCACATCATTCAGCCCGGTGAAGAACGCGATTACAGGATCGGATCATATTATATGTATTCGCTATTAGAACGCTTGGAGTACTGTGGATGTGGCATACACAATTCACCTCAAAAGTGAAAATATGCGCTGTAACTAACGGAAGAGACATATAATATATTAGTAATCTATTCAAAAAATCAACTCAGAAGAAGCTTACACCCCTACACCTTTCTAATTGCAAGCTAATATAAATCAACGCATAGCAGCGTAATTAATTCATCTAATGAAACAACCTAGCAACATCTCAGATTCCTGTTTATTTCTTGCATGGTGTATTGAGCAGCTGTATTGAGCAATGTACGAAAACGCAAGGCGTGCATCCCTTCTCCCCGGAAATAGATCATTCTGACAACGCGATTTATGTGTATCTTGTCTGTGTCTCTGCATAAACTTCTCATATATATCCTTTAAATTAAACGAAACTGGAACATTGCCATCAAAACGATCATTCATTGTGGCTTATTAATTGTGAATTAATGGCTGCCTCCTCATAAACTGCAGCGGTTTCACACGCTCTCTCGTCGGGGGCCTCCCCGATGAGTCTAGGTAGACAAATGGCGCGTCCGAATGAACTGCTCTACAGTATACCCGATGCACCTCGACCACAGTCCCCTCTCTTCCACTACTAACCCGACACTTCTGTCTGCCTACCGTTCGATCAGTCTCGTCTCCATGATCCTTTCCGTTATCACCATCTTCCTCATCCTACGACGGACGCCCCATCACAGCCGAACGTACAAGAAGTACCTGCTCTACAACCAGGTAAACAAGAAAGACGATATATTGACCTTATTCACCTTTTGCGCTGTAAGGTTTTTCTGCCTTTTGCATATTCTACTACAATGGTTATGCTGCAATGGTTCGCTTTGCGAGAGGAAAATGCGAATAGAAAAAAACGCCTAAGATACTCGAACGTGGGACTTGAGAAAAGATTGTACGAATTATAGAGTAAAAAATAAAGATTTATTTATAACTCGCTAAGGTCATGTCAACAATACAGGACGTTGTATTCTCCGCCTTCGGTGCTCCCGTGACCTTCTTGCCGATTGTGGGCGGTACGTACGAATTTTAATTTTAAGAAAATCCCAGAATAGTTCACGATGCGCATAAAGCATCTCTACAACGTTAATCACATAGCACATACGGCCTTCGAAATGTTGTTCACAACCACCCCAAAAAGCAATACAAGTGCTTGCCAAGCACTTTACAGGAAAATCCTGTTGCACAAAGTTGCTTGTTTTCAGCCTACTTCTTGGGATTCATCAATGTTATCGGCTTGGATGGACGGTGGATCATTGTAAGCGTGCTTTTCTTCTGTAATCAGCAGTAACGTCAGTATTATTACTGACGAAAAAGTTCCGTCAGTAAATTCACTTCTACGTTGTATGGACTCTCTTCATACCGTCTTCGCTCTCTCGTCGGAAATAGGAATGAGGCAACTGACGGAACATTTTCCTCATCAACCATATCTCATTTAAACTTTGTCTGAGCTCTCTTGACACCTTCGCTCTCTCGTCAAAAATAGAAGTAAGACAACTATAGTGGATTAAAAAGATCCGTCGCAAAATCATTCCAATTATAAGGCGAGAGAGCGTGCAAAAGTGAGAGAATTCGACTCATTTTGGAACAGGGGAAACTGCCGGATCGGTTTGTTCCACTATAATGGAGCATTTTTCCGAACTATGAAACCTTACGTTTTTCCTCAATATATCTTATGAAAGTCATGAAAGACGGTTTTTAGCGTACTCAGTCGAAAATTTCCGCAGAAAGAAGGATCGTTCATGCTCCATAAAAGTTGCCTTACACTGAGCGAAATTATACCAACCTTTTGGTATAATATTTACCATCATGCGTTGCAGGTATATTTTATACCAAAAGGCTGGTACAAAAATATACCAGGGTACCCCCCCCCCTCCTCGGTCGCTACCCCCCGCTCTCCGAAAATATACCAAGTGCACGAGGTCGAAATTATACCAAAAAAAAAACGCTACCGTCCCGGTACTCCCTGTCAAGCTGTCCCCTTATCGAATGCTTCTGCTTGCACTTAACATTGTATAAACATAGTTCATTCCAAGTTCAGAAAGTAATATATGAGAAGGTTTGCGATGTACAATCTTTGATAGCAGTTGAGAAAACACAATCAAGCACGGACAGGGTTGCAATGCAAAACATTGTTCATGAAACCCGCAACCCCTAGAAAGAAGCGGATAAAAACGGACTTAAAAATAACGAAATAACATAACTTTCATCCTATCATGCGAATAGTTTGGATCGCCATAATGATCTTTCTGAAATTTGAAAGTAGCTTTCCATGTTGATGTGGACAGAAGAATCAGTCGAGAATGAATACTTGAGAGCAAGGTCTGCTGACAATGAGATCTTCCATCCACACCTGCATTATCATCTGAGATTGCAAACATATTCAAATAATGCCGACCATTCTGATTGCAGCTCCCGAACTTCTCCATCACGTGTGATAACCAATAGCGTTCATACATTTCTTGTGCAATAGAGATAACTGC
>LS841550.1:2802-19283 GCA_900490955.1 Micoletzkya japonica
TATTTAGGGGAGAAGAGTGTTTGATTAAACTACAAACTACCCCACGAGATTACCGTATCTCGCACATTCAGATGGACGTATTAAGGCCTAGAGAAACAATTCGGATCGGGATTTTTGACCATCTCGTTGTCTAGCCCATTTTACGCTGTTTCCAACGAATAACTCAACAACGATTTTTTTCGTGGGACATTTCCTTTAATTTTTTCTCGTTCTACATTTGAAAGTGCGATGAAAAGGCTCGATTTCAAACCTATCAATTAGCATGAAGAGGATAATCATTAGTATAGGACAAATTCCGCTCGCCTGCTTCTCAGCCTAGAGATTCGCAACCACACCCGATTCGCGTGCAGGACCGGGAAATCCCGGAGGGCCGGGAAGTCGCCGGTCCGGGAAGTCTAAAAGCCGGCTATGAGACGGAGTTGATGGTGGCGACGGAGGGCAGCATTGTGGGAGCTACTCGGGCATTCCTTCCACCGATCCACGAGAGGACGAAGTAGAAGGACGAGGCGAAGAGGATGATGAGGAACGACATGAGCCACATGGTCCACGCGGGATGGAGAATGATGAAGGCTGAGACCTGAGGAACGAGGGGGGTTGAGAGTAGAGCATGTGATTCGTGTCTTTTTGATGATTATGCTTCACCTTCCATGGAATAGCAAGCCATTGTCTCATTATCGACGGATCGTGAAACATAAGAATCAAAAAGACGCGAATCGCATGCTCTAGTTGAGAGGGGACTTCGGGTTCTCCTGTTCTACAACTATGAATGATGCATGAAACGATCAGCCGTTCCTCTGCATATCTTAAGATCAGCTATAGTGGAATAAACCGGTCCCTCAGATTCATTGATTCCAAAATGAGTCTAATTCTCCTCTCCATTCTGCACACACTCTCTCGCCTTATATTCGGAATGAATTTTCGACGGGGATCTTTTTAAACCACTATTTAAACCATACCCCGTGCCCCAACACACGGATAAATGATACGATATGATATGATATGACTATACTCACGAGGGCGACGGTCTCCAGGACGTAGATGAAGCAGGCGAGCGTCTGACGGTGGAGGTACGACGAGAGCAGCGTGCCGATCGGGGCGAAGATTACGACGATCGGCGCACACACCGCAAAGTACTCCCAGGCCAGCTGAAGTGGTCTTTGATCTCTGATCTTTGATCTTTGATCTTTGATCTCTTACGGGTTCGATCGCGTGCTGCATGTGGTAGCGCCAGAAGAAGGCGATGGCCGAGTTGAGGCCGGACAGGGACAGCGTGGTGGGCGTGGCAACCTGAAAGAATTTTTACAAAGTTTTATCGTATTTTATTTTATCTAATTTCGCTTTAAAACTGTGAGACTTTATGTGAGAACCACCTGCGAGAGAGCAACGTGGAAGAATGCTTTAAGACTTTTATCGTATTCTGATTTTATGCATACAAGTATACTTTCTCTTGAAAGACACCGAAATTGAGGCTAATTTGTGTGACAAGGACGAAAGCCCACGGAACAGTAGCCAATTGAATGCAACAAAATGGCGCTAGAAATGCGCATACGATATCCTATCAAGGGAATGGTCACAACCTCGAGTTAGACCCAGAGATGCCACTTGGCAGGGTGATAGGCCTGACCACCCTCATCGCGAAACTGCATTCACAATTTGCTACATGACATGCAGACCAAAGATCAGATCCGTTTTCTGTTACATTTGCTTCTCTTGATATTTCGCTTGATATTTCTCTTGATACGCTTGATATTTGCTTCTCTTTTTCCTCTCATAAGAGCCGTTATCGCGATCGGCAAAGTGTCCCACCTTGCCTGTTTTATTATAAACACCTTACAACCCTAAAAACAAATAGACGGTGTGAGCGAATTTGTTCTGCTCGATAACTGCTCCGTGAAGAGCGAACAGTGAGGCGAATATCAAGCATTAGAGTAACAGAAAAGGGATCTGATCTTTGGTCTATATGTTATGTAGCAAATTCTGAAGTTTCGCGAATAGGGTGGTCAGGACTATCACCCTGCCAAGTGGCATCTATGGGTCTAACTCGAAGTTGTGACCATTCCCTTGTAATGCAGGAAAGCTTCAGTTCTTAACTCCCTATGCTTTCTGGGACTACGGTACCTTCTCGTTGATACGGTAGAGCAGCGTGATCACGGAGAAGGCGAAGACCTCGAGGCCGGAACCGCACAGGCCGGAGAACAGGCCTGGAATGAGAATAATAAATAATAAAATTTATTGTAATACATTGACAGTGGAGATCTGCATGAGAGATGTTTTCGTGCCTATGTTTCAAACATCATATATATGACCACGACGCTTCGTCACTAGAGTCGGACAAATGATCGGGTGATCGTATCACCAACGTGCAAGAATGATCCGAGAGAGGGAAAGGAGTGTGAAGAGACGCAGACAATGAACGCACTCTGGTGATCCGATCACCGATCATTCGTCCGACTCTAGTCGTCGCCAAACGCAAGGAAACATAAATACTGGCCAAAAGAATAGCGCCTTCCATTCGGGTCTTTTTGAATATGTGTTTTTTCACTATCAATTGATAGTGCGCCAATGGATTGCATTCTTGTGGCTTGTGAAGCATGCCCACCCCCAAAAGCAAAAAGACCCGATTGACAAAAGAGCGCAGCATTCCGCCCGGTAAAGAATGTGTCTAATAGCGAATTGACGACCATTTTTGAATTTTCTTAAGAGTGGCTAAACCGAACAACACCAAATTTTCGGAGGGGTTAGAATTCATAGAGACGAACTTAAGTTTTTAACTTCATAATTTTTCGTTCTCTGGTTCGCCTACAGGATCGGATCCTGTGCGCGGAAACCGCTATTCGCTATTAGAACGCTTGGAATGCTGTGAGAGCTCTCATGCACGTCTCCAGTTGACAGTTGGAATCAAAGGTATCTATCATTTTCCCGCTCTCTACCTCCAAAGAAGCCGGTGAACAGCAGAACCAGTGCGTCTTTCCCGTTGAAGTGCGGAATCTGGTCGTACGTTATACGCTTCTTTTGCTGCAACCAAGAGTTCTATATTATATGTATATTGAATATTCATCGAAGAAAAGCAGGAATCATTGCTTACCTATATAAAGTCTTGAAAAGGGAAATGATCAAGGCAGGTATAGTTTAGTTTGTTGGATAGAAAACTATTGCACTATTCATATTTTATTGGCTGATTGTCATTTACTATGCTTATCTATTATTGTTTGATATGTCGTTTACTAGACCTGTAGGAAGAATGATGTGCATTTACTGAAGACAGGGTGCAACAAGCAAAGACAGCGATGTCTCAGTCATTTTGTTAAGCATAGCGCAGAAAAAAAAGAAGTTGAATCGACAGCATTTCAATAGCTATAAATCGATAGTCTATATAGATAAATCGATAGCTATATAGGAAAATGAAATGCTATCGATTCGAGGTCACGATATTCTGCTCCAATGCAAAGCCTATGGAAAGCGAAAAATCATTCTGTCATTTCCTAATACGGTAGAACGGTGTGCCACGCACCACGAATATATCGTCATGAAGGAGAGGGGAAGTGCATGATGATAGACACTAAAGTTAACTTCTATGAACTATTTAAAGCTTCCTAGAACTCTGAAAAGATGACATCATTGTAATTTTCGCTTTCCAAGGTCTAGAACATTGTGAGGTGCGAAGGATGCGAACGCTAAACACCGTAGCGCGGAACCGCGAAATGTACTTTTCGACTTTCTAGGCTTTTCAAAAATACTATAGACGGTCCCACCCGGTTGAGCAGAAACAGGGCGACAGCGAAGGAGAAGAAGACGGAGACGAAGATGATCTTCTTGGCCACTTGCGGGACGACGTCGTCGAGGACCTCAAAAGGGGACCAGATATTAATATATCGATTTTTCCATTTTACACGATCCCACAGCTTACTTATGTTAGACTTTTCTTTTTTTTGCATGGGCGGAATCGCTACAACCCTCGGATTGTTCAGAATGCTGTGCGCATGGAAAAATCTTAGGTTGGGGCCTCAAAAAGAGATTGAGCCTCTGGGCTAATCTACTTCGGGATGTAATGGCATGCATGCAAAATGGGAAAATCTGCATCTGTGTCTCCAAGTTCAGCAGGCGAACTTCCGGTTCACGCTTATTATATATGTTTCAAGCGTCCGCGCGGCTGTCGAATTCATATAAGACTCGTAGAACTAAAAAGTCAGAATGGTATCTTGGCACAGCAACAAAAGGCCAAGATTCCACCTGGATTCTTGGCATTTTGTTACTGTTCCAAGATGCCATTCTGACTTTGTAGTTCCACGGGTCCTATATCATTGACGAAAACATTCCGTCAGTAAGCGCCTTTCTACCTTCACCTGTGCTCTCTGCACGCCGGTTCAGTCTCTCGCAAAACTACGAAAATTGACGGACGGAAGATTTTTGCGAACATATTGCAGTAAAAGTCCTCAAAGAACTGCGGTAAATGAGCTTTCGTCGCTGCCATGAGCATACCTCCAGGCAGAGGACCGTTCCGAAGGCGCCTCCTATGGTGCAGATGATCAGCGCGTGCTTCTCAACAATGAGGTCCATCAGCCGAATCGACGTCGCACCCGAGTTCATACCTCCAATTTCGTGGGTTGGAGAAGTCTAGTAAATGGAAGACTAGTGCCTTAGCCTTGGAAAACGTGAATTCCCTGTGCTAACTTGCCTCAAGATTATGTGCATTTTTACAGTCGGCTCGATTACGTTTCACAACGCATATAAAGGTTGACGTTCAACATGTGATTTCACTCAAGCAGTAATTTTCCACCTTATTGTTAGCGAACCCCTTTCAATCGCTGCCTACCCTCTCCCCAACGCAAACATAGATACTACAGTTCGTCGATCTGCCCGAACTGTCTACATTTTGCTCTTCCCCATCTCTATCCCTCCCCTCTCTGATTCTCTCTCGTAAAATCATCTCTCGTCCCTCATCTCTTCTCTTCTCCCAATCACATCGCTTTAACTGCGTGTAATGTTAATGTTGGGAGCGGCGATCAGAGATCTTCCCATCGGTGCACAAGGTAGACTGTGGAACGGGGCAAGGCCGCGGCCTTGACTGGTATAGACCCCACTCAATCCGTCACTTACCAATCACCTCACAGCATCGAGGCGACTTTGTTCAACAATTCTATATATTTTTTAAAGAATAAATAAATAAGGACATCCATGGATTTTCATAAACTGAGCCTACCAACGGTCTGTATCATCACGGAGAAGTCGCGGGCTACCGTAGCCGGAGTCTTGAAGGCGAGCGTTAGTACAGGAAAGGCGATGGCTCCGCCACCCTCCGCAGTCGCACCTCAAACCATTCAGTCATTTATCATTTATTCACTAATAAATTTATTTTCCTTCCGGAAAAGTCAGCCTACATGGTGAAAAACGGCGAAGAGTGCCTGTTGCAGGGCGAACTCATATTACAAGCGCCAAAAAGCTTGACGTATTTCCGTTCCGAATTTTCTCAATTTCCTACCTCTCCTCTCTCTTGAGAAAACGTCATTCATCGGTTGTCTCAGACCTCTTTCAAAGAAATATGATGGTTTTGATGCACATAACGAACGTCTACGATTCATAGAAGGATTTCAAATAAGCTACAGGTATATCAAACGCCATTGCACTTGTAATGCTGAGAGAACCTGCCGCAGAGTATACAGGCTAAGTGATTGACTAACTAGGACTACACTTTGTATGCAAAAGCAGCGCATTCGGACGGCTCGCTGTCTGTGAGATAAATCGGCAAGCAGCAAAAAACGTAAAAAAAAGTAGCCGGTCGTCTTCGTGGAGTCTGTCTGCGAAACCTTTTATATATCTCTACCTTTTTGCTGATTAGTAGAACATTGGAACAGGACGCACATTGTTTTAAGTAACCAGCCTCCTTCATAGAACCTTCACGAAACATAACTAGTTAACTCGGAAGGCTGCTTCGGTTCCTCTACGACTACATATAGTCCCAGTCACTACTACCAAAATGTTTGCATCCCACACGGCCAATTCTAACCTTCGAAAGATCCGTCTGTCTTTTTTTATTTGATCGACCGTTGATCTTGGCCGGACTTTCAATAACATGCATACCTACACTAGAGTATCGTCCAGATGTTCCCAACATTCGCGTATCTACGATTTAGGCTGTACAGTATTGCACATGCATCTCAAGTAGAGCTCGCGAATCGATACCATTTAATCCAATTAAGCTATTTTTCCGGGGTTATGTTTCATACCATATTAGAAAGAGAGATTCTGGCATTGTTGACAGTGAAACGTAACCGGTGGAAATCGGCTATCGGTATCGATTCGCGGGCTCTAATCTCAAGTCTCGAGAACCTTCCCTACTCATTCTTGTTATGTATCTGATCCTTTTCTTATCTGCTTTTGCGCGATAACTTTTTCATAATGTGTCCATTAATATTATTTCGTTTGAAATACTCACGAACTCGATTAGTCTCCCAGTTCTCGATCATTTCTCCCATTTCCGCACCAAACTCCTCTCTCTTTCCGCTCTATAGATAGATTCGGTCGGTCGTTTATCTCTCAACTCTCAACTCTCAACTCCCTCCCTTTTCCGCCCTCCATCTCCCGCCCTCCCGACTTAGTCACTCAACCGATCATTCACCGATCACGGTGTTACACTCACGCGGTCATATGGAATGTACCGGAAAGCCAACTAAGATCTTATTTATGCAAGATATGCAACTCATACGTTGGCTAGTCTTACGCAATTCGTGTTACAAGCATGGTTGAGCAAAATGCTAGGCCAGTCGCCTCATGCAGGAAAATAGGAATGAGTTTACGATGGAACTTCTTTGTCAATAATATATTTTCAGTCTGTTCAAGGGTATTCGGGTCCAACTAACCTCCCACAAAGGATCCGAAGATCATGACCAGCGACATTTCGTAGCGAGTGGTGAACAGCTTGTAGAAGCCGTACTCCGTTGCCAGAAGCCAGTAGACGGTTTGCACGAAGATGATCGGGGTGAGGATGGCTGCGAGGAGAACGTTGGGGAAAGCTGTTCGCCTTTTTGCTTCTAATTAGAGGATGTGATTAGTATCTTTTGGTGGTTATGCTTCACTCCGCACTAGATAAGAAGCATTGAGCTAACTATAGGCAAATTGTGAAACATAACACTGAAAAAGACATGAATCACATGCTCTTCTCCTAATTCCTACGATAATGCGGAGCGGTACGAGGTTAGAAACGGCTTTATTGGCGGAACCTTTTCATCAATACGGTAGCCCATTATGGTAGAGCAGTTTTTCCTTTAAATATTCCAAACGGTTCTGTAACACAAATCGACCACCAAACGTTCAGTTTGCGCAACTTGTCCTCGAAAATGGCATGTAAATTGGGCGGTTAATCGTTTCTCTCCGCTCACACTTTCCGCTCTATCGAACAGAGAGACAAACTTTCGCAAAATGCTCAATTTTTATTTTCAAAACCGTTTTTAGAGATATGACATAGCGGAGAAAATCGGAACGTATATTTCAAATTTAAGAGTTCCGCCATTTAGCAGATTTTTCGCACTTTGAAGCAATGCCATTCTAACGCAGGATCAGTTCTCTCAGAGATTGAACACTTTTTGAGATCACCATAGCCAAGACTTTGATATGAAACATATTTGGAGTTGGTATGATGGCGCTAGAAGCACCGGAATCTGAGATACGCCCGGAATGATTATATCTTTCCTTTTTCCCTACTATATATACTATTGGGTGGATTTTTGACTGAACAAGGAAAGCAAAGGGATGGCTCACCGATGATCTTCCGGTGTTTCTCCATGAATTTGTCGAAGGCAGAAGGCCCGAGGGACACCGCATCCGCCTCGCGTTTTTGCCCTAAAATTGGTTTTTTCTTACTAAAATCTTTTAATTTATCCTAGTTTCCGTGAGATTGAAACTAATTAATCCAGTATCCTTCATCAAGAGTATGATAACTCTCTCACTCCGGAAAGACATTTATCTTCCTAATTAAAAGGCTAAATTGACCCGCTGAGGGCGGTCCTTTTTGCGCTGACAATGAGGCAGTGAGCTAATTTGTGCTAAAGGTCGCGACTCTCCTCTTTGGTATAAGATGTCCCAGGGTATCATGAACGGTAACTGGTAAAAGAACTCCTATGCAGCATTCTAGAGCTTACAAGTACCGTATGGGTCAGGATTATACTATATAATATATTCCATGTCTACCGCACATCAACAATGTAGGCTTATTTTTACGCCAACCATACTACTGTACTTAGCACCATTTCACTTTCATTTTTCACTTTTTTCTTTAATTTTTCCTTTTACATATGCCTACAGTACCCCCAACCCTTCCTATCTACTGTAAAAAAACAGCATGGCTAATCAGTGCATGTTACAATATACCCCGCAATCGCCTCCAATTACTATAATTTGCGTATTACTGGTCATCGAAATTCACAACGAGGGCTACAGTATGCCTACAGCACCCCCGACTCTTCCTAGCTACTGTAATTTGCATCTACAGTATGCCTACAGTACCCTCTAATAACTGAAATTTGCATATAGCTCACCCGCCACGAAGTACTTGCGAAAGAACTCGGCCGGAGTGCGTCTGGACGCGCCCATTCTCTCCTCTCCCCTTCTCCTCTTTGAACGTTCAGAGACAAAAGTTGAAAGTGGGCGGAGCTTTGCGGAGCACCATCAAAGTAGTGAATAGGAATGAGCCGAGAATGCGAGAGGAATCGAGAGAGGAAGCGAGAGAGTGAGTGAATGCGGACAGACAGACGGAGGGAATACGAATGATCACACGCAGATAGATAGAGACACCAACAGAGTTATAGAGACCGGTCGAGGGTAAAGGAGGGGGGGGAGCTAAGATTAGATCGGACGGGGGAGCAGAGGGGAAGTGGCAAAAGAAAGGACACCCCTAAGGGTTAGGGGGGGGGAGAAAAAGCAGCTTGGCTTTGGGGAAAAAGTGAGAGCTTGGAGGGGATAGGGAGATAAGAAGGTGAGGGATGCATAGAATAGCGCTCCTTTTCTTCAATAGATATGCTAGAAGAACTTGCGCGATAATGCGACGTGTCGTACCGTTGTGCAAGAGACATCGAAGGACGCGGATAGAGCGTGTGTTTTAGGTATAGTGGAATAAACCGCGATCCGACAGTTTCCTTCCGTTCCAAAATGAGTGTCTAATTCTCTCGCCTTTGCACACTCTCTCGCCTTAATTCCGAATGATTTTCTTTCCGACGGGGATCTTTTTAATCGACTGTAAATTACACGGTTGCTGATCTCCATAGGATAACCAGTCATAGATCCATTAGCTGATTGTGGTCACAAAAAAGACCCAACCACATGATCGAGTGCGGGATATTTGCCCTTTGTTTTGCCTTTATTAGGAATCGCTCCATCGAATCGTTTGCTGCTGAAACAACTGACGGAATAAGCCCTATCTACTACCGGTGTTGCCGAACGTAATCCTGCCCGAAAGAAAGGCGCACAAACTGTTCAGTAGTGGGATACGCCGATAAGCACATCGTGAACTTGCCTCCCCCAAACGTATAGTGCATTAAAAAGATCCGTCGCAAAAGCATTCCGAATATAAGGCGAGAGAGTGTGCAAAAGTGAGAGAATTAGACACTCATTTTGGAAAGAAAGAAACTGACGGATCGCCGTTTATTCCACTATACTGAGGTAAAACCACAGGCTCACATTTCGTGGGAGCCGTATATCATCGACGAAAAAGTTTCGTCAGCAAACTTATTCCTACTCTGACTCTTCTTCACACCTTGTCGGAAAACCGACGAAACGTTTTCCTCAACCATAAATGGAAACGCACTCCTCCTCCTTATATCTAGATAGGGCGGTACTTTACTGACATGAGCGAAAATTGACTAGCCCGCTAGGGAAACTTGGCCCAGTATCTAGGGAATGGGCTCATTGAAATTTCGCATAGGAAATTTTCGCTCAGTGTATGTAGATGATAGCACAACTCAATCTTTCAGTTTCCATCCGCGCTTCTCTTTTCATCTAACACTCGGCGCGTTAGAGGAAAATTGATGGAAGATATCAAAATGTCCACCCGTTTGTCTTCTTTCGAGAGCATACACGAGCTTATCAGTTTACGCACAACTTTTCGACCTCGCAAATTTCGAGGGTTTGTCGACAACACATATCATAGATGGGGAAGGCGTGATTATTATCAACGCAGCGGCAGCTAAAAAAGCCGCGAGATTTTCATAACGCGTCAATAAAATACAAAGTGATAAACTAAGCATTCCGGAGGGATAGTGTCAAGAGAGGTTTATGACTTGTTGAAAGACGAAAGCACATCGCGCTGCGAAGAAACGAGAGTGATAGATAGTTGCACAAACTGTGCATCGATCTGACACTGCAACTCTAGCAACAAATGCTTGTGAGCAAACGATTACAAAGTTCTCTACCTGTTTTATCACTTTTGCTTCATCTAATTGTACTTCCTATATTCCTTGTACAATAAATATATTATTACCTTGGAGTGACTATGCCTCACTGGTAGTATAATAAAGCTGCAATATAGCCCACTAGTCACTGCAACAAAAAGGACAAAAAATCTCACCTCTCTATTGGATCAGAGCAGTGGCAATATCAGCAGTAATACCATTAATATTTTTCACGAAAAAAACTCAGCTAACAATAGCTTTCAGCATGCTCGTTCTTTCGAGGAGCGTGCTTGATAATACTACATAAATAATTCTACCGAAGCACAGCGCGCCAAGACAGTTCGGTCAATGCACGGTATGGATGCGATCCAGGATGAGGGGGGTCGGGGAGATGCGAAAACCTCGGCCATCAATTGGGGCTTGATCACAAATACTGGAACATCCACTGGAACACAACGCTAAACAGAGCTCTCGGCAAGATAGCTCGTCACTGCGCTATAACTATGAATGTGGTATGAATGCAGGGTGGGGGGGGGGAGATGCGAAACCACTGACCGTCAATTGGGTCACCGACCGGCACCGCAGGTAACACCGCAACACGCACACGCTATTGCGCTGTTCCGTTCCGTCGGTACGAGGTTAGGCGCTAATCCAGTAATACAAACAGAAGGGAAACCTTCGATATCAGTAGGAAGAATGGCGAAAGAACGACGTGTTCTTTGCGGGAGACGCACCCATCAAAGGCGCTTACTGTATACGGTAATTGACTGGTCAGATTGGGAAAAAGGTAAAGAGTAAAGGGAACGGCATTTCGGCGTGCAAAGGAATGGAGAAAGAGCAAAGGATGACTAAATAGAGTGTAGGGGGGCATTAGTATGGTGCTCTCGGGCGTTCGTTCTGCGGGGAGTTAGTGTGCAAGGACGGGGAAGGGGACGGGAAGAGGGAAATGAGGGGAAGGCGTTTCGAGCAATACGCGTCGTAACATAAATAACAAGAAACGACAGAACTTTCAGAAATGCTTACAAGATCCATTGATGGTTAGTTTTATTGATGGTTGCACGATGGTTAGATACATTTATGAGCTTGGGGCGCAAGAATAAAAAATGGTGTCTACGACAAAATGCGATTTTAGGTCGACTATGACCTTCACTTCATTCCCATGCCAGTTCTCCCCGTATGCGGTCGGCTCTCCTTCTCTTCCTGCTAATTTGCGCATCTTTCGGACAGTCAGGTTCTAATCTACCGTACTCTCCAAAGATCAAAGATCACCTCCAGATGGACACTTTACTCCACCGTCTTCTTACGAATCGCTAGACAGAGAAACCATCGAACTGTTGCTCAAACAAACGTCGAGGAATCTTTTCGTGAGCATTTGGTTGTCTTATTATTACATCTTACGCTCAAAATGAATTTTTTGATTAGCCCTTTTACAGAGGCTGCTCGAAGCTCTACCGGTCTACGAAAAAACTCTGAATTTGCTCCAAGATGAAGGTCCGTCTACTCATTAGAATGAAATGCGAATTCATTCTACATATCGTACTTTATTGAAATCTATAACCGGCTTCATTTAGCCCTCCACGCCTGTGCCTTATCCCTCAAACGTGAGGCTTCAAGCGGTCTGTCGCTAGCTGAGGACGTGGTCCGGTGTGCGTTCGAACGGGAATCGGACTCCTGCCACGATCTGGCCGGTGGGTTACGGTAGAAGGGATTACTGTAGCTTTGGCAGGTCGATTACGGTAGTAGACTGAAATATGAAAAGGGCTAGGAGAAAAACAATGTAAAATTCTTTCCTGCAGACCGCGTTGGGTCAAATGGTGGAGCCCGTTTAGCTGATTCATGGCCCAAGATAGAGGCGGGTATGCTGACCAAGGTTGGACGTTTTATGACTTTGACTTATTAATAGATTAAAAATCCGAAAATGAAAAAAATTTATTTCAGGGTCCCTTCTTCTTTCTGGGTGATTACGATGAGTGCACCGCACTGGCTACTGATGGTGAGTCAGTTCGCGATAGAGCTGCGGTAGGTTACGGCATGACAGGATCTGGGAGTACGGTAGGACGGGAGTATGACTACTGCCGAGCGCATATCGGTGTAGACCTCAACCGAACGTCTCTGCCCATTGTAGTCGGTAAGATACTGCTTTTCGCGCTTTCGGACTCCCGTATTATTATGTTAATATTATAGAATGTTCATTCGCAAAAATAGACATAAAAACAGATTAGCTAAAAAATATTCCGATTCAATTAAAATGATTGAGGACTGTGCCTTCCCCGCGCCTGTGGCGACTACCTGCGGCAGAATCCTCTGCTGAGCTTCGGAGAGGTATTTATATTTTGAGAAATAAAAAAGTAAAAAGATCAATAATACATATTAATAATTATAATATGCAGAAGATGGCTACGCTTCCGCTCAACCTGACCCGGGCGCATTTCAATCGCGGACCGTCGGGAGCGGGATGGCACTGCTCTGCTGTGGGAAGCGAGGCCGAGGAGAAGAGGGAGCGGACTACGGTAGGATTAAGGGGGGGGGGTACAGTAGATGGAAATGATTAAGGGGTCACAATTAATTTTCCAGTTAATCGGCCATTTTTTGGTCTAAATTAGACTGTATTTAGTTGATCGCGCATTTCTTCTTCGTGTTCTTCGCTTGCCTGGTTGCCTGTGGAACGGCCCTTGACGCGTGGACTAGATCAGTGGGTCGTCCTCTTTATTTGATTTTTAAAATATTTTGAAAATCACAATGTCAGGATGGATAGATATTTATGTATTTGCATAGAAACGCGAGGTAAAAAAGAAAGGTATTATAGTGAATGGCAGGAATGAAAGAAAAGTAGCATTACAATCCACTGATTTGTCAAAGAGCATATATAGTTGTATACAGGGTGGATTGGCCAAGGACTACGATGTTGTTGCAACCGACGTGGAGGAAGAGGAGAAGTATATTTTTAAAACTTAAAAAAGTGGCCTAATATAATATGCAAAAACTATTTAGATTCACAGCGTTCTACTCCTTTTCCGCTTCCTTTTCATCGTACGATATTGGCACAGATAAAAATAAAAGGCTTGAATCCATATTTAGACTCAAATTTCAGCCCAGATCTCGACGCTGGCTCTGATCGCACCGTGGACAGCGACGTACGCAATGACCGAGTACGTTTGGAAAGTAAAATATAATAAAAAAATGAACAAAACTAATTTTAAAAATAAAATATTTAATAAAACAATACTTGAGACGCCTCCCTCGATCGCGCTGACCTACCGCAGTACGGGCGCGCTAAAGAAGAAGCTGACCCGACCGAGCGTCGTGCTGGATATTGTGAGTTCGCAAGAAGTGGTCCATGGTCTCAAAATGAACATTGCACCTTTTATTTCATTCCTTTGCTTTACGCTGTGATGAATGAAGAATGAATGGTTTGGAGATACTTATATCGGTCTAGTTGCATTCAATTAAGTTTCAAGCTCTGAGTAAATATTAAAAGCGAGGCGGGCTTTCGGCAATTCGTTCCATACATAGTCAATGTACATAATTGTCCGCAGCTGTGCTCCTTCTCTCTTCGCCGCACGCTCGACCACCTCTTTCGCAACGCGGAAAAGGACATCAAATGCCTCCATGCCCTGAGGCTCCTGTCGGCCATTTGGGTTTGATCTTTGATCTCTGATCTCCGATCTTTTATCTTTGATCTCCGATCTCTGCAGGTAATCGTTGGCCACTCGTGCCTCTTCTCGCTCTACTACATAGACAACCTACGCGTGCTGCAAAAATCGCTGTAAGAATAGCTGGAGCCGTAGCTGGGATCGCATCCGTTAAATAGACCTTGCCATTCTAAATCCCGGCCTGCAGATCCGAGCCGTCCTTCACGGCCTACTTCCTGCTGTCGGCTCCACTCGCAGTCGACACCTTCATCTTCATATCCGGAGCCGTGGCCGCATTTTCGCACCGGAAACGGCTGCTCTTCCGGTAAATAGAACACGTTGTCCTGGTCCGGGAAATAGGCAATAAGGTGGTCAGGCAACTGGTGCTCATCTAGACCACCGAGACAATATAAAATCCAACTGGAAAACTTTATCTTTAATAGCCTGACAATTAAAGTGGGCCATTTATCCCCAACCCCCGACTTCCCCACTATGGGGGAAAGTCGGGGGTTCCCCTGTATCATTCTTCATTGCTGGGGGTGGGGGTGAGGGT
The DNA here is from genome assembly GCA_900490955.1 of Micoletzkya japonica. Taxonomy (NCBI): domain Eukaryota; kingdom Metazoa; phylum Nematoda; class Chromadorea; order Rhabditida; family Diplogasteridae; genus Micoletzkya; species Micoletzkya japonica. The sequence continues at coordinate 17,367 of LS841550.1, forward strand.
AAATACAGCATTCCTAGGGTCATAGTAGCGAATAGCGGTTTTCGCGCATAGGATCCGATCCTGTAGGTGCACCAGTGAAGGGAAAATTACGAATTTAAAAACTTAAACTCGCCTCTATGAATTCTACGAGTTCTGAAAAGTTGGTGTTGATTGATTAAGCCACTCTTGAGAAAATTCAAAAATAGTGGTCGTTTCGCTATTAGACACATTCCTCACCGACACAGTGATCCGACCAATGCAACAGGGGGCGCGAGGAGGGGTTCGAACCCCCGACTATCCGCTTGCAAAATGAACGCGTTATCCACTAGGACACAGCGCTAACTGGTTGCAGGAGTCAAGGCGCGCATGTATTGTTGTTGTATCTCTAATCGGAAAACGGTTTCGGAAGAGCGACGGAGCAACTTTGGCAGGGCATAACAATATTATTCCTGAAAAATTCGAACAAAACTCTCCGTAGCGCTTTAGACGTCCAAGCATACTATTCATATCTAAAAGAAGATGAGCATGGTGTATTTCATCTCTGAGAAATAAGGGTTCAAAAAGGCATCTTTTAATTTCATTTATTTGCTTTTTCTCCGAACAGGGTTAGAAATCGAAACAAAGCTCTCCGTAGTGTCGTGGAAGGGTATAAGCTCTATCAGATGGCACTAAGTTCGTTTTTGAGTCTCTTATAATCTCTGAGAAATAAGGGTTTTACGTCTTCAACAGGGTCAAAATGCATATTTTCGCTGATATTTTGCTTAGATCTTTTGAATATACGAAACTTTCCCTAATATTCAACAAATAAAGGCAAAAAACCGGAAGAAAAATGATAAACTGGTGCGCGAGCGCCAAAATTTCCTTTAGAGAGCAGGCCGTGGTGTGCCTGTGAGTGCACGGCGCGGACGACGTTTTCTAAACGTCATAATGCCGCACTCCCTTTAGGGTCGAATCACTGTGACCGAGCGGAATGCTGTGTAAATGGCACACTCTACTGACAATGTCCACAGCTATCTGTGGATCCGCAAAGTTGCCATTCACTTTTCCAGCTATGGCAGACCGAAGAATTCGCTGCCTAAGCGATTTCTTCGCTGGGTCCTCTACGTGCTTCATCGTATCTTTCGGCTCTACCCGGCACTGGTCCGACATTTTTATTTTTTGCTTATTATATAACTACATTTCGATGACAGACTTGCAATTAATCGAGAAGTAGGTCTGTTGTTATAGAATTCTTTTTTTAAAAAAACAACTTCAGTTTATCTATGGCTACGTCTTTTCCCTAGAGGACATCAGGATTTATCATCCCGCTCTTTCGAGGGGATTCCAAAAAATGAGTGATACTCATATTTTGATCCTCTGCACGGAAATCTTTAGTAAAAGGCGAAAGATTTTCTCGGTCAAATGCAGAGGACCCAGAGATACAAACGAGAAGGAAGGGAGGAGTCCATTGGACAACGCGGCCTAGGCCAGCCGGGTTTACGGGGAAATGGAGAGGGGAGAACGGAACAGAGAGAAGAACAAACTAGCGCTTGTATTAGATTGTCATGAGCGATGTGACTAGGGGCATGAAACACTTTACAATATTACACTGAGAGAAACATTCCGCAAATAGTTACGGAATGATTCCCGAAGTGGCGCTACATCGGGAATGATTCCGGAACTATTTGCGGAATGCATTCCGAAAAGAGAGAGAGGGGGCTCTCTCTCTCTTTTCGGAATGATTCCGAAAAGGGACCCGTGCGCCCGGCTCCCTCCTCCCCCGTACCCCCGGCCTAGTGGTATAAAATTAGTCCCCGATGCCTCGCAGGTTCGGCCCCGCCCAGTGCCACATATTTTGCAGGTACTTAATTTCAACCGTGGCATGTTCAGAATGTCAGCCTGTACATAGAAGAGGTGGAATTATTTACTTTTAGGAGGCACAAAAGTACAGTGTACAAT
>LS841550.1:38055-70362 GCA_900490955.1 Micoletzkya japonica
AAGGCGGGGGAAGTGGTCATTGAGTGACACATAAGGCATCTTCGGGGTCGTGAGGACATGACGAAGACTGAGAGCAGAACTGACTTGTTTATTGCAGTTATGAGATATCGTATTAGCACGCGCATGATCTACAATGCAACACAATATACGACGCAGTATACAACGCTTGCAATGAAAGTGTGCTGCTTGGAGCAATTTGAGTTGCATGGAGGGGTCAGTTCCCCTCTCCATCCCCTTGCCATCGTGGGATGTAGTATAGTGGCAAGCTGTCAATAGTTCGAGGCACGGAGTGTGAGTTCGATTCCCTTCCCTGGAAGTTTTGCGGACGCTTCTCCTAGATCACACCGGTCAACTGGAGAAGCTACCGTATGCTTTCAAGTTGATCTCACCAGAGATTTGCGCTTCGGGAGAGCATCCCCCCTTCAAATGGAAAGTTGTCTCGAATTATTTCGGTCCTGTCTCCCTTTAAGATTACGCATTCAGTGCGTCGATAAATTATTATTATTATTATTATTATTATTATTATTATTATTATTATTATTATTATTATTATTACAGTAAACATGTACATATTTGAAAGTGAAGACTAACATTGAACTTTTCTCAGCGTACCCACCGATTGCGGGTCTCCTGTGCGAGAGAATGTGAAATGACCCATGAGTTCAACGTGATGAAGCTTCAGTTCTTCGAGGTTATTCTCAAGAATTTCCTAAAATGAAAGCAATCTTATATATAATCTACAATTTGCTTGTTGTTTAAACAACATAAATTAAATTGAACCATAAAGCTCACTCGCAATCCTGCAACTTCGGTACGATATCTCGAATGTGGAACGAGCATTTCAGTCATTTCCGAAGCCTGTAAAATTAAAAGTTGGCGCTACAGGACCCGTGAAGTAATAAGACCCGCCCCACGCTTGTTGTCCTCGATAAAGCGACTAAACTGTAAACTGTAACTGTAAAATTAAATTATTATTGTAGATGAATATGACAATTTTGAGTTTACCTTCCGCAGAGAAGTGTTCAGAACATTCGTGACATCTGCCATATCCTTCATGACTGTACTCATATCGGACAGGGGAATCTCCTCGAATCCAGTGAGAATCATCGCTAAATTGGAGAAATAGAAGAAGTCACGGTGTATACACAGTGTTCTGACAACAGTGAAAATTTTAAGCGAACGAGACGCTGATAAATAACCCTGCTTTTGATAGTAAATCTTGCGCGGAAAACAGTATAATCCAAACAGTTTGCCTCGTTCGCCTAACACTTAGAACATTGTGTATACACTAAACAGCAAGGACCAGAAAGTATATATTCGCTATTTCATACTAGAAAAAGGGGAAACGGGATAAAGAAAATTAACAGGGGAAAGGTTATAAGAGCGACGCTAACGATTGTAGAGGTCATGGGATGGGACCGGTTTAAATACAATTGTAAGGTTGGGGTCAGGAGCAATCGGTGGGATATGTTGGGTTGTGTCAGATAGATAAAAATAAATATGCAAAAGAATGCACATCTTCCTTCTTATAAAGGAAATAAAACAGTACATTGGCATGCGCATTTTTCTGGTCTAATGACAAACGTAGTTGATCATTTATCCTCATTGAGCCATTCCACGAATCTGATCATTCAATTCCCTCTGAATTCGTCGAAGATCCTGTTGAATCCGTTCCAATTCTTCATGATTTGTCGAATTTCTAACAAACGCAGAGAGCTCTTCATCCGTAATTTGCACCGTGAACTTATGAGTTGCAACAGGTTGAATTTCTCCGAGAACGAAGGTCGACGTGCTATAGGCACTTTGTTAAGAAGATATGAATTGACTTGGAAAAAATGGATAAATAAAAAAGGAACTCACTTGCATTCCAGTAGCAGCGAGATTTGAAATGTTCTCCTTATTACATTCGCCATCTTGGAAAGATGCCATTTCGATGAGTATTTCGATGCACTCACCATTACTCACTTTATTCCTTTTATATTTTCGATAATCGTAAAATCCTTATACATTTCGATAGGGTGTTGGTTACTCACCACACTACAATGTTTTATTCAATTCACTTTGTATTCACAGCGCAATGACCTGTGAGTTATCTATCTACGTAATGCGTTAGTCATTCTCAGAGATAAGGGGGTAACTGAAGAAAGGTGTCCCAATTCAATTCGTTCATGTGATTATTGGAAGTCTATATGATTAGGTACAACTTTTTTATTGTGTTAATTTTCAGAACTCGCAACATTTCACGATCTTTTTCATTTTTCAGATCATGGATCAATCTCTTGTAATTTTGCTTGATTAGATAGACGAAAAACGTTGTAACTATGCACCAAATAAAAGTGTCCTAGATGTAAGCTTAAAAGAATATTGCAAGGGGTATTCAACGTTTGAATGACCCCACTCGCTATTCGATACTGATAAGGGGTTACTCATTCTAACGAGAGACTATGCAGAAATGAGAGACATTGAAAACGATTAAAGCATTTTTGTGCATACTTATTCCTTGTCAACGAAAGGGGCGGAGGTTTTAGCGATTAAAACTAATATAAAAGGAATAAAGATGGGCTTTTCAACCATCACCAAAATGTCCTACTCAGATTACGACAAGGAAAACTTCGGAAGTTCGGACAACTACGATGAGGTTAGTGCAAATTAAGGTGTATTTACTTTGAAAATTTTCTTATTACTTTTCCTTCTTACAATGATTTTTTTCAGAATGATTCGCAATGGAGTGCTGCATACGAACCTCTTGGAGAGATCCAACAAGCAGGAAACTCTTCCTTTTCCTACTCAGGAGGTGGGTATTTTTCAGATATAAGGTCTTAGATAGTAAAGTGTAGAATTAAATATTGAATATCCCATAATTCAGCCTCTAACGAAGAAACTACTGGATTCCTGCATTCAACCAACTCTGCGGAAGAACTTGAGAGACTGCAAGAGGTTGGATTTATTAGTTTTCATGATGAAGATTTATTAATTATCTGAAAAAAATGATGAACGGAAAAAGTATCTATGTGTTTTTTTCAGGAAATGAGGCGTGCCAATGAAGAATTGATGGCTGCTATCGAGGCTGAAAGGCAGAGAAACGAACAGGAGCAGTGATTTGGATGAACTCTCCCATCAGCATCTCGATATTTATCCATTCGGGTCGTGTTCTTTACTGTGTAGTGTACAAATATTTCCACTCCACCTTATAGAAAATCCTTCATTGTAGATAATCGTTATGTGCCCAATAAACATACGTTCATCCTACACGTTGCGAAACAACGCATTAAAAATGAAGTATTCTGGACAGGGTTCAACGTCGACACGACCACAAGAGAATGCTCGGGGAAGTTGCAACACTTTGTCATTGCACTTTGTCAGAAGATACACACAGAAAAATATGCGCTCTATGTGGCACCTTGATGTGCTCGTTTTCGCCCCTGGACATATATGTGCCGCATGTCTCTGTGTAGTGCGATGGACTTACTGCCTTCGCAGGGGCTCGTCCCGTGCCTGGAAAAAGGGCGTACAGAAAACTAGAATAGCAGAATATTGCTATTTCACGCATTTGCTGGGATTGAGACATTAGGGAAGGAACGAGAGAGATAGGCCGAGAGATCGGACACGTATAAAGCGTAAAGAGAGTCGGACCAAGAACCGAGACCTGAGGCACTCCGGCATTTTAATTTTTCCTCGATTTGGGCTACTTGTAGGTGTGATGTCCCGCATCAAGATTACGCATTCAGTGCGTCGATAAATTATTATTATTATCTCGTTCGCTTAAAGGGAGGAAGCAGCCTCTAACCGAAAGTTTAAAATTCGATGAAAATTCTTCTAAGGTTTCAAAATGTGAGAAAAACATAGTGACAATAAAAAATCGAAGAAAAAACTCGAAAATCGCATGCTTTATTTTTTCGTTCCGGGCTTCCGTCGTTAAGAGGAATGTCGCTTTTGGCTTAATTCCTTTCGCTAAACACAGTAGCATCGTCGTTGGACGAAATTTCAACAAATCATTTCTCGAATACTATTAATTTTTATTATTTTCCTTTTGGTTTGATACTAATTACGACAAAATCTTTCATATAAGCTTCACTTGAAAATCACTTCCGTGTCCCCTTAACATTTTGACTGTTGTCAGAACATTGTGCTTCATTCGCCTATAGTCTTTCCTACAGCCACACCCGGAGGCGGTCGCGGGCGGCATCTACTGCAACCACACACTCGGGGCGTGGGCGTGGTGGGGCGAGGATATACCCCGCAATCCGCAGGAGGGCTTCGGGGTCGAGTGCAACGACAAGGTGAGATACATATGTTCGAGAGAACCGTTCCGTCCATTTTCAGAATTCCTGTTTACGGCGACAGACCGAAGTGGTATGAAGAGCCCAAACCAAAACTTTTTCGTCAAAAATATATGGGAAAGATTGTCATTACGTAGTTAAAAATGGTGAAAGGACCCAACATCAACATTACAATAATCAATATTTATCGCCATTATTAAGGGACCGTACGGCTACGGGTTGCAGGCCGCCAGAATAGACCTCCTCAGAGCGAAGAGACCGTGGTGGGAGGGGTTCGGAGGATCCTATCTAGGCTTGTTTTAATAACTTTATTGGCAATGTAGCTTTACTCTAATGGCACCGTGTCAAATCGACTTCGTTATGCTTTCGTCTACAGATATTGGTCAAGTTTCGCAAGATATTGTATTTAGCCCTTCCAAATCTCCCACGGGAGATATTCCTGTTCTTGAGTGCTTCTCAAGTTGTATCACAAATGTTTCTTCCAATAGCACAACCTAGTGAATAATAAATATTATTAATCCTCCTACCTTGTCAGACGTATAATCGTCCGTTCTCAAAGCAACGGCGAATAGAACGGAGCTTGAGAAGTATCTCTATATCGATCCCAAGTAGTCTCTTGCAGAGAAACGTGGAGGCAACCGTCAAAATTTGGCATTAAATAATGCTTTCCAAACAATGTTCCGAGCAATCTTCAGATGCCGGCTACAGTCAAGTGCCTCTCGAGCACGTTTCGTCTCCATCTCTCCCCCTCCACGTTGAAAAGGGGCTGTTATGACGCTGTTAGAGGCGCTCCTTAGACGCTCTTAACGACCGCCCGCCATTCGCATATAAGCCCCCGGGCCATCATGCGCCGGCACTAAACCCTCCTCTTGCTTTGCAGATGCTCCGTCGCTCTCGTCGGCATCGACTCTCCAGACACCTCGACTCGTCCTCCATCTTCATTGTCCCTGTCCCTCCCTGTCCCGTCTCTAGATACCCTAGGGTATCCGTCCCGCGTTCACGTTCACAGACACGATCCCTTTGAAATAGAGGCAATGGGGGCTTTCAGCCTTCTGGAAAATGCCCCGGATGAACTACTAATGCGGCCCCATTCCAGTCCTCGATTCGGGCAATACCGATGCCCCGCCGGTTATCGGTAATGGAGGGGGTGCTACGACCGCCGTTGGAGTCACGACGTCGACGATATTAACGACGGCAACGACGAAGGCTTCTGGAGCAGAATCGACCACGACGGCGACGAAGGCTGGACAGCCGCCGGCTGAGACGACACCAACGCCCAGCAAGCACGGAACTCCCGGAGACAACAAGTGCGGATCCATGGTGAGCGCAACTATTACAGTTCACCAACTATTACGGTGGAAAGCTACCCCAATGTTCTCTCGTGATTTGTTCAAGCCTAGTAGACCGCAGTCGCAGTTCGTTGCCAATAGCAGTGGCACCGGCAACGTTTACACCGTAGGATACGGTAGTATGCGTGTTCTTGCTAAACGGTCTCTTTTTCATTCATTCATTCATTTATCCACGCTTTTAATATTGCAACGAAATGAAGCGATGTAATTCACAAGGTGCATAAGGATAAGTAGGCTGAGAGAAGCTTTTTAGGCCCTCTTCCCGACCACGGACAAGTGCTGGAAGGTGCACGCGAACGTTACCACCAGCGACCAGCTGTGCGACAAGAACTTTGGTCAGCTCAAGGTCAGAATCGGACTTACTCCGTTTAGCGATTAACCTTGATGCTTAGCATCTTCTTAGAAGATGAGTAAAAGGTGACCTTGATCTTTGTTTTATTTATTTATCTATCAAATACACCCTGAGGTGTGCAGTAGGAGGGGGGACAGAGAAAGGAAGATGGTGAGGGTACTCGAGGGGGAGCGGGTTGGGAAAATAAATCTTCGCTTGAAAAAAATCTTCTTAGGGGATGGGGATGGTGCTTGTCGTACAAGAAAGACTTCTATGAGGTGGACAGCCGTGGAAACATGAAGAAAAAAAGGGGGGAAGAAGACGACTTAGGCTAGGAGACACCCTCTGACTTACCTAAGGTCTGAGGGGATTCGTCACCTTATCCTCTTGGTGGAATGATGGTGTCGGGAAGAGGGAGGGGGTGAAAGACGAGACGAGAGGGGGGACCCGACCACACGCGACGAGAGAATAAGGGAGAATGATCTTTGATCTTTGATCACACCCCAAAGTTCAGACGAAGACGCTGTCGTACGACCGGTTCACGGGCGCGGAGTGCAGCTGCAACGACCACGGACGAGGAGACGGCTACTACTGCAGTTAGTGGGACACCCATCCGGAGCTCCAGCGGAGTGAAAATAGCGCACAAACGGGTTGCGACCTACTCGAGAAACCAAATGCATGCAGCATACTTTGCTACTGTATTGCGGCAAAAAAAGCGTAATATAGGGGGAATGCAGAAATAATAGAGGAAAAGTTTGAAATATTTTTGAAGCACGACTTCGGGGAAATTTTTTATAATTCAGTAGGGGGGGGGGGCGAAAATTTCCTCAGCCGGCTGTGGGGAGAAATGTGTGTGGATGGCTGATGGTTGCAGCCTCGAACTGTTACGAGGAGGCCAAGCCGCTGAATTGCCACGACGGACGGATCTGCGACAAGAACAAGACCGGCGACATGTACTGCAACTGCATGAGTGGCGAGCGACTCGTCAACGGGAAGTGTGAAGGTAAATATAATAGCGTGTGTGTGTTTTGAGAGCTACTTGCTTCAAAGAACGAATTTTTGACTAGCTTCTCTTCCATCCCACTGTGTGCCAAGCCGTCCGAATTGCTGACTATTGAGTTCCTAATGACTCTTTTTAAGCCATTCCGAACGCATGCACGACATGCAAGCACTTCTGCCACGCGGCCTCCCAGTGCCAGAACATCGCCAACGACCTTGAGGTAGTATGGTTGAGGAAAATGTTCCGTCAGTCATCTGATTCCTACTTCCGACGAGAGAGCGGAGCTGTATGAAGAGAGTCCAGACAAAGTAGGAATGAGTTTACTGGCGAAACTTATTCACCAATAATAGCCGATAGCTATTGCGGGCCAAACGCATAATGAGGTAGAACGATATTTATTTTAAGAGAGGCTCTCTTGACGAAGAACTACTACTGTAGTCTCGGGCCATAGTCTTAGTCTTACGGTGGCTGGCAGAAAGGGCAGCACAGTTCCCGTTGCGCCCGTTTTCCGCCAATAACTCGGCCGCTTCAGAACTGGCTGTTCACGTGTGCCCCGTGCAGTGCCGACCTCGGCTATACTGGAAACGGAAAGAGCTGCATCAGTAAGCACCGAGTTCCTTTGTTTAGCACGTACGATTACAACCTACATCTAACTGTGGGACAGCGCTTCCCTTTAGAGAGCCGATACCGTAGTCAGATTTTGGCTTTAAAATCCATTCTCAATACGCGTCACGTACGCGTCGCGGTTCGCCACTCGCTATGCATTTTAAATGTTTTGTGCGCGTTGCTTTAAACGGTCGTGTTTACTTTCATTGGGGGGGTGCAGTAGGGAATAGTGGATACGGACACGGGTGAATGTGCCAGTAACCGCAGATGCATTGTCAGAAAACAGAGAAGCGCACCCAGAAAACTAGAAAAAGTAAGCTTACCCTTCGTTTGAGATATCAACGAATGTCGGAAGCAGACGCACAACTGCGACGAGCGGGCCACGTGCGTTGACCGAGATCCGATCCTGAACAAGAACATGAAGTAGGGTGTCTCGAGGGTGGTGGAGTGTTACCTTAAAGGAGTACCATTCGATACCGTAATCATAATAACTGAGGCTAATTTGCGTAGCGAGAGAGGGAAGGGCATAGAAGAGAAACTAATCGAATCCGTCAGGATGCCATCAGGAATTTGAATGGATTACGGTTCCGAATGGAGGTCCTTTAACAAGAGTGTGACGAATACATGTGCATGCTCTCCATCTATCTTTCTAATCATTATTTCTCGCATTTCTTCCTTTTTTTGATAGACTTGCAATTAGCGTATTTATTTTGCGCTCTCTAATCTGAGCGAGTGCCAATCATCAGGTACGAGTGCCAGTGTCCGAAGAACTGGAACGGAGGCGGGCCCGACTCGGGAACCAAATGCTCCCCGTGCCAAGGTACAACACCCAGCAATTCCGACTCGTTCCTACTTAAGCCGGTTTACGAAATATTGAATGTGTTTTATGCGAGGCTAGTGAATAATGACTTCAGACACCGACGAGTGCACCACGACGCCCGGCATCTGCGGCCCGAACGCCAAGTGCGAGAACACGCCCGGCTCGCACATCTGCACGTGCGACGTCGGCTTCGTCAAGGGAGCCGACGGGTAGGGGTTGGCATATGTGGTTGCGGAAAATGTTCCGCCAGTCGTCTCATTCCTACTTTGGACTAGTGAGTGAAGCGGAATGAAGAGAACGTAGACGAAGTAGGAATACGTTTACTGACGGTGCATTTTTCGCCAATAATACTGCCATAGGTAATCACATTCGGCCATTGAGGCAATAAGACCTCCTGGCAAGCGAGGAGATTCGGCTGGTTGGGCGTGCTTTTTTATGGAGAAGGGCTTCTGAAAAAAGCCCTCGGCCCGTTCAGCAAGTGCGAGGACGAGGACGAGTGTCTGCGGGAGCCGTGCGGCATGTACTCGGCCTGCAACAACACCGTCGGCTCGTACGTGTGCTCCTGCGTCCACGGGTTCAAGATGGTCAATGGGCAGTGCCAGCGTACGTTTATCTATTTGCTTTATTTACTTTTTATCAAATACAAACCGTGAGGCGTGCAGTTTATCACGCATCACATCGTGTATCCCTGTGTTCTGGAGCTCGGGGTGGCGAACGGAAAGTGGCGAGATTCGCCCTCAGCATGTCCTTCCCCTCCCAAGCGCTTGCATGCCAGAGGAAATGATTCGCTGGATATTAGCAGATAAATTCTAGCCGACGCTGAGGTCTTCTGCAAGCCGTGCGACAAGAAGACGACCGACTGCAAGCTCAACGCAGATGGAACTGCGTACGAATGCGTGTGCAAGAAGGTGAGGAGCACAACGTTTTGCCTAGAAAGGGTATACTATATATACTCCAAAGGGTATACTATACCAAAGGGACAAAGGGTATAAAGGGTATAGTATAGATCACGCTTGCAAAAGGAGAGAGGGGAGGTGAGAGAGCGTGGGAATTGGAGAGACGCAGACACAGTCGCAATTGGGCATAATTCGGACTGGCGGAACATAGTGGAGGATTCGACCAACACCAAGATAAACCGTCTCCCAGCCCCTGACATAATTCGGTTTTAGATCTTACGCCAAACTCTAATCAAGGATACGATATCGGGCATAAGATATACGATTTTCAGTTCCACAAGAAGGTCGACCGGACCACGTGCACGCCGCTTACGTACTGCGACAAGGCGACGCTCAAGTGAGTTCATGATGAAATCTCGGAATTCCGAATACTTGCGTGACTTGCGTAGCAGCCATGCGTTTGAACATTAGGGTTCTCTGACGCTTTTCCACCGTTATGTTTCAGTTTTCATGCTCTGTAGGCATATTCCGGTATTTATAAAAGCCTGAAACATAACTGAGGGAAAAGCGTCAAAAAGCGAACCCTACGGAACATCGTTCTTGTCAGTGACTGTTCCCCGGGCCGGTCCACGTGTACCGACCGCCCCGACGGCTCGGGCTTCGACTGCAAGTGCAACACGGGCTACGAGGGAGACGGCAAGAAGTGCGAACGTACGTGGCATCCGGTCTGGTTAGGCACTAGGCCCTCCTGCTTAGGATGAACAGATGACAAATGCATAAACCCAATAAACGCAAATATATAAATACCCAAATAATTCCAAATATCCGCCTTGCACAGCCATCAGCAAGTGCCATCGCGACCAGCCGTGCGCGGACGTCTCGAATACGGTGTGCCAGGACGACAAGGACGATCCGAAGACCAAGTTCCACTGCAACTGCGCCGCCGGATACGTGCGCCAGCTGAAGGAGCAGGGCGACGACACCAAGCCGTGCTACAGTACGTACGGAAACCATGGGACTCATCAGAATGGGGGCCCATCGATCACAGCATTCCGCCCGGTGAAGAATGTGTCTAATAGCGAAATGACCACTATTTTTTAATTCTCTCAAGAGTAGCTAAACCAATCAATACGACATTTTCAGAACTTGTTGGATTTATAACGGCGAGCTTAAGTTTTTAAATTCATAATTTTTCTTTCACTGGTTCGCCTACAGGATCGGATCCTATGCACGAAAACCGCTATTCGCTATTATGACGCTTGGAATGCTGTGCGATGGAGCATTACAAGTGACAGGACGAAATTTCGGGGTAGCCTAGCCTTGAGTTGGGCGTGAAGAAAGATTTTCGTGCTAAACTCTCATCGCTTTACCCTACTCATCAACAGAAATCGACTCGCCGTCGGTGAACAACTGCACGCTGTGCGACAAGGACACGGAGGTGTGCGGGCCGGTCCCGGGCGACAAGGAGGGCTTCCTGCGGATGTGCGCGTGCCGCAAGGGATACCACATCGGACCGAACGGAAAGTGCATCGGTAAGTAGAGTGACCATGTAAGCAGGCTCGTTTGGTAGCCGAGTCACAACGTCTTTGAGTCGTTAGCATGGTGAAAGTGATGAGAAGCCTGAAAACGTGAGTAGGCATAGTAGCAGCGACGATGCGGGAATTCAGACAAGAACGAGTGCGCCAGTCGCAAATCGAACAAGTGCGATGTCAGGTGCTCCGTTTGCGACAACAAGGTACTTTTCCTGTCTATTTCGTGCTACTGTAAAAACATGATAAATCATTATCACACTGGTTCGAAAAAATACAAACGTTGCTAACCTCAGATCTTCCACCTGGACAAGAAGTATTACGAGTGCGACGTGCTCAAGGGATGGACGGGAACGGGAATGTCTGGAGACTGTCAGGGTGCGTGGTGAAATACCTAACCCGAAAGTCAAAAATAGACCCAAAACGTTTAAACATTTAGATTATCTGTCCTAGTCCAAGGGGCGGAGAATCTCAGTCTTCTTTAGACGTCGATGAGTGCAAGGAGCCCGGAGCGTGCAAGGGCAAGTCCAAAGTGTGCCGCAATACCATCGGATCGTACAAGGTATTGTCATGACAATCACAGCTTCTTCATCTCATATCTCTTTCGTCTTTTCCTCATTCAGTTCTTTGCGCGGTACACTGAGCGAAATTACCCCAGCCTTACGCCTTATGGGGTAAATTTTGCACCAACTGGCTGGGGTAATTATGAATTTACACCAGCCATTTGGGGTAAGAGAGTGTTTGAATTTACCTCATGAGGCGTAAGTTGGGGTAATTTCGCTCAGTGTAGAGACCAGCTTGTTCTCCTCGTTCAGTGCGAGTGCGCCGTCGGCTACAAGCACATGCACGGAATGGCCGACTGCATCGACGACAACGAGTGCGAACGGGGCAACTTCACCTGCAACAAGTTCTCCGAGTGCAAGAACACGGTTGGGACCCTTTTTTCCCGTTATAGAGCATTAATTTCTTATATTGTGAAGCTCTTGATACGTACTTCAGACAAATATACATACTTCCGAAATGATAAACATGCAGCCCGGTAGCTACGAGTGCGTCTGCCAGAAGGGCTACAAGGAGAAGTCGAAGGACAAGAACGGAAAGCCCGAGTGCGAGAGTAAGCTAAGATGGATTAAGTAGACGGTGGAGTTGGTCTCAGACATCAACGAGTGCACGGAGGGCATCGACGGCAAGGGAGAGATCCCGTGTGAGAAGAAGACCGAGGTCTGCTACGACACCCAGGGCAGCTTTGGATGCCAGTGAGTGGTTGGCCGGCGAATGCGGAATAGTCAGACCATGGAAATCGGGAAAGGGATAGAGATGGAGGAGGTTACAGACCAGGAAACCGGTTGAACTTCTACGAAAAAAAAATGTGTTCAGATGCAAGCCCGGCTTCCAGTTCAACAAGCTCGGCAAGTGCGAAGGTACGTAATATGATGGTCGCGATTGAGCGAGCCTTGGAAATGATTCAGACATCAACGAGTGCACGGAACGCAGAGACGACTGCGATACGTGGACAACGGTGTGCAACAACACCTTCGGTACGATTAACGAATATGTTCCCGTCGGCAAGCCGCCTCATTCCTACCTTTTTTCTGCACTCTCTTCGTAAGCCTCTGCGCTCGACATAAATATGAATAGTGACAGCGGATGGAACGTGCTCCTCAGCCATCTATTGACTGACCAACCGAATCCTGATCCCTGCCCCATTCCAGGCGGCTTCGCGTGCGACTGCAAGCTGGGCTACACGCACAAGGCCGCCTCGAACAACACGTGCATCGGTGCGCTCTTCCTCCCGTGGCCCGCCTACCTCTTCCTCGCCCTCGCTCCCCTTCTAGTCCTAGCCCTGTTCCTCCTGTGCTGCGCCCTGTGCGCCAGCTACGCCATCTACCGCAAATTCTTCCACAATTCCATCTTTCACTAACGAAAATACATTGTTTTACAAGAACTGGGCTGAGCGTGATCAGTTCTCGCTGTTTGGCGGTAGCCGTCCATATCGCTGGTTCCTCTTCCAGACATCGACGAGTGTACGTCGAAGGAGAAGCCGCAGCACTGCAACCCGAACTCTTCGTGCAGGAACCTGCCCGGATCGTACGAGTGCCGCTGCAACAAGGGCTACGTGCCCGAGTCCGACAGTCACCCGATGCGACCCTTCTGCAAACGTACCGTGCCTTTATTTGACACGCAATTGCATGAGACGGAACACAAAAGTGCAAGAAAACCATCCAACGAACGAATGCGAATAAGTCCCAGTCTCTGGCAGGGCTCGCTTTGCGACTCTTCTTCGCCAAGCGAGAGTAGGAACGTGAATCGTACTCTAGGCAGCCACTGGTCACGTCATTCAAGCGAAATCAGTGCAAGACTTCCTGATACAAGAGCTAGGCCAGGCTCTTGTATCAGGAAAACACCTGATACAAGAGCGTGGCAAAACATTCGCAATCTCAGGCGAGAACGTGTGCCAGGACGGCATGTGCCTGTGCGGGGTGTGCGTGGACACGGACACACCGCCCTTCTACCAGTGCGACTGCCTGCCCGGCATCGTCAGCTACAACGGAACCACGTGCATCGGTGCATCCGCAAATCTCATTACGGAGATCAGATCATATTTCATGTCCTTATAAGAGGCACCTAAAGAGCCTAAGATGAATAAGCTTGGTAGTCGTTCGTTGGTCGTCCTTTTTAAGATAGCGTATTCGTAGGCCCGGCATACTGCGACGAGGAGAAGAAAGGCGCCTCAGAGTTCAAGTGCCCCGCCCACTCCGTCTGCAAGAGTAACGTAAGCACAGGAAGCGGAAGATTTCTCCTTACCACATGACTCACATTCCACACAGAACAACTACGAAGATCATTCAGCAGTTCGATAGCTACAATATCAATCAGTTATTCAAGAGTAAGGTTGGAAAGCAATAAACGTAGTATTCGTTTCACTTTCCTACAATTCTATACACGGCGTATAGGCAAAGATGAAAGGAAGCCCTCACCCTATTCAAGAGATGCCGAAGGTCCAAGGTATGGAAGTGAACATCTCCCTTGTCAGACGTGCGTGTGCGAGCGCGGCTACGACTGGGTCAACATCGAGGAGCCCTTCACGATCGAAAAGATCAAGGCCCGGAAGGGATGCGAACGTGAGTCATGGGGGGACTAATCACTTCCCGTCCTACTTATCACACTTTTCTTTCAATCTTTCTCATGCTGCTGCAGTATTGCTTAACCTTTCAACTTGAATTTTTTTGGATTTTTTGGATTCAACTTGTTGTAATGCTATTCGGTGACCACATCAATAAGATTCATCGTCCAAAAGAAGACCTCTTACGTGGAATAATGAATGATGTTGTTCCAGCCATCTCCTACTGCGACAGCTTCACGTGCACGCCGCCCTCGACCTGCCACGACACCGGGCCGGGCACGGGCGAGTGCGTCTGTCCGGAGGGATTCAAGCGGTCGGAAACCCTCAACACCTGTCTTGGTAATGAACCCTTTCTTAACGTAAACGTTCCGTTTTTAGATCGATATCCGATGGCCAATTCACTTCCATTGACTTGTCTTCATATTGTAAATGCATGTGGTAATTCACACATACTCAGACATCGACGAGTGCGCGAATTCGACGGTCACCTGCCCGGAGCACTCGGTCTGCAAGAACCTCAAGGGCTCGTACATGTGCGAGTGCAACCAAGGCTTTGCCCAGCTGTCGCAGGTGGGTGCCTTCGAAGAAAAGTGAATAAAGAAAATTGTAAATCAGTAAAAAAATCTTAAAATATAATTCATGTTTACAGAAGAAGGACAAGCTCACCAATCCCGTCTGCGAGAACGTGAACGAGTGCAACCTTCGCATGGACAACTGCTCATCGTATGAGGTATACGAATTATCTCTACACATATCCCTATAGATATTAGTGACCTACAGAGGATGTCACAGAGGTATCACAATAGCATACTGGCACCGTATCTCATACAGTAATCCTTCGCAGAACACGCAATGCGTCGACAAGGTTCCTTCGTTTGAATGCGACTGCATTCCCGGCTACGAGCGCAACCAGACAAAGGGCAAGTGCACGTCCTCCCACTGCCCGGTAAGATACTGGATCTCACCAAGCCAAGCTTTTCGATTTGTGTGCTGGTTATGCCTTCAGCAAGGTAATGAGCCATATGCTCGTTATTGAAAACGGTAAGACCGGCTCACGAATATTCCTTGACAAAATCCAAAAGGTAAGCTGTCCACCTTTAGCCGGCTCCGTGCATCGACATCGACGAGTGCAAGAAGGACCCGTGCGACAAGAATGCCGCGTGCACCAACACGCCCGGGTCGTTCGTGTGCAAGTGCAAGAAGGGCTACATTGGCAACGGCAAAAAGTGCACCGGTGAGCCTCCTAGCTGGACTTTTTGTAGCATTTCGAGCCGAAATGGTAGGGGGGGGGCTATTATTAACGAAAAAGTTCCGTCAGTAAACTCCTCGCTCCTACTTTGTCTGAAGTATTTTCACGCCGCTCCGGTCGAAAGTAGGAATGATACAACTAGCGACACTTTTTAGTCAAGAATAATCTCGATGCCGAAAGGGCTGCATATGATTAGCGCATCGTCAGATATCGACGAATGCGACTACGGCAGTGACGACTGCGACCGCAATGTCCAGGACTGCGTCAACCTGCCGGGAACGTTCAACTGCACGTGCAAGACGGGCTACGAGTACTCGTCGGATGCGACGTGCAAGAGTAAGTTGGCTTTGCTGCTGTGACGTGGATCGTTCGATGGTCTACCCATCTTGAAGAGACGATGCGCTATAGCGTCGCATGGCCACTAGAGGTTTAAAATCGGCTCACTTATGTTCCGTTGTTTTTGATGGCCAGAGGCGTCGCGCGGTGATGAATGATGTGTGAAACATAAGCATCATAGGGCACCGACTTAGACCTCTAATGACCACGAGTACCCGCTCTCAACAGATGTCAACGAATGCCTGTCGCCGACGCTCAACAATTGCGAGGCGGACAAGAAGCTCATCTGCAAGGACACCGTGGGCAGCTACTTCTGCGACTGCGACAAGGGCTATCTGAAGGCGCTCAACAACTCGTGCATCAGTAAGCCAACTTTTAGAGAAATACCATTCACCGTATAGTAGAGAAAAAGGGAAGATATAATCGTTCTGGTTGTAGCGCTAATTCCGGCGCCTTTCAAAGCAATCTAATTAACTTCTAGTGTGTATCATGAAATAGTCTAGATGTTACTGATCTCAAAAACATATCCATGTTTCTGATATCTTTTCTTGGAATGAAATGACACCGTTTCAAAGCGCGAAAAATTCGTTAAACACCGTAGCGGCGGAATCATTAATTCATGATTCCGCCGCCGCTTTATAATTATACGTTCGCTTTTCGCGACTATACTCCGAAATGTAGCACTACCTAAGGAGCTCATGTATCTAGGAAGCGGGAAAGGGGACAAATTTGCGGTTGCTTTTCATGTGCCTTTATAAATAGCTATCTCACTTCCCTGTATCTACTATAGTTTCATGGAAAACAACTATGAAAATGGTTCGACTACCGTAACCCATCTCTAGATAAGCACCAAGTTGTCCCTTGCAGACGACAACGAATGCCTGCACCCGAACGCTTGCCCGTCCGGACGCGGAGACACGTGCAAGGACACGCCCGGCGACTACGCCTGCGAGTGCCTTAAGGGATACAGGTGGGTAGCCACAGAATTATAGACCAAGACAAAAATATCAAAAAGCAAAACTGTAGTTCGAATTTAATATTTGCGATTTTGCGAATGGTCCCGCGCGCAAAATGATTATCTTTTTCTAATGCTGTGAAAAATTGCACAAAAAAATTGTAAAATTCTATAAAAATTTTATAAAAAATTGTAAAATGTAGCGCTTTTCTACCATGCCCCAAACGGTTCATATATGAACCATAACAACATCATGTACATTTTATAAATCACGCTTTGTTTTCTGCAGACTATAGTATTCGCTTTTTGATACAGCAGAATGCTGTGTAGCGGATGCAAGCCCCTAATCTCTTAATGGCTACCATAAATGCAGCAATTCAGTATATACGCCGGTTACTTCGACCAGTCTTTCGCCTGATAGATTAATCGACAGCAGCTTTACTTTGTTCTATTTGAGCCGCATTGCAGAAAGAAGGACGAGTGCGCCAGCACGCCCAAGAACTGCACGTGTGTTGACATTCCGGAGTGTACCGAGGTATTTGAACTCTAGCCTTTCAAGAACTATTACTAGCGAAAAAGTCCCGTCGGTGAACTCACCTCCACTTTTTTCCCTGTTCATGACCCTTCACTCCCGGCGAAAGTAGAAATGATGGCAACGGACGGAATATTTTATGACCTGAGTTCCAAGCGGTCCATTTAACAGGGCAAGACGGACGCCAAGGGCAACGTTACTCCCGCGTGCGGCAAGAATGCCAAGTGCACAGAGAAGGAGGGCGGATACGACTGCAAGTGCAAAGACGGCTATGAAGGAAATGCCTACGAGAAATGCGAACGTATGTGAAATCGATGGGAAAGCTATTTCCGGGTCATCTCAGAAATAGTACCAATATTGGTATTGATAGCATTTTTAGATTAAAATAACTGTATCTGTTCATCAGATACTACGTGAGATGTGGGGGATCGTACAATCAATTCCTGCCATTCAGTTATCGACCTGTGCCAGAAGGCTCCGTGCAAGGGTCCTACCGAACGATGCGTGCTCGTTACTGGTAAGCGCATCTCCTAGTATTTCAGATTTGAGATGATTCATTGTCAGGCGCCCCGATCTGCATCTGTGCCGAGGGTCACGTCAACGCGACCGACCTGGGCAAATGCGTGCCCAACCCCTGTCTCAAGGACAATGGTAGGTCTCTTTTCAGGAGGGGACTTCCGTTTTGAGAAATACGACTTAGGATGTAAAGCTCCAGAGCTATCACAGGCTTTCAACGAGCCAATTTGCTTGTTTATTGCAGGAGGCTGCGGCAAGTCGGCCATGTGCATTCCCGACTCGCGGACCGGCAAGGCCCGCTGCAACTGCGCCTCCGACCGCGTGCTCGACGACCAGAACAACTGCGTCTCCGGCGATCCATGCGGATGCGGAGTGAGCCATACTTTCATTTGTTCTTTTGTGATCAGGGAACTAGAGTACCCTCATTGCATTATTTTCGAAAAGAATATTTTTTTCGGTCGACGAAAAAAATCACCCCTCAAAAGAACGAGACGAAAAGAATGATGCTTTCAATGCATCCGCAATGCATTGAGCAAAGCACTAATTCGATCAAGACTCTCATCCGCGAACCAACAGTCCCACTCATCGAGCAACAACGATAGTTAAATTATGAGAGTGGAAGGAGTGGATAGACAAGGATGATAGTCTATAATTGGTTTAGTGGAAGAATCCTCAGGAAAAACTTGAAGTGATTATAAGGGTGACCGCAAAAAAAAATAGTGCATTGACAGAATGATGAGACTCGACTCTCAATGCACCAGCCTCATTAGTGCATTCATTGATGCTTTGACCGCCAATCTGGTGCTTTGCCGAGGTTTATACGGAACACTACAGGGAACTATCATCTATCATAACACCAACAAGGTGTCTGTCACTCATATAAAAGTATTTGCAGGATAAACCGTACCCCTGCCGTTCCAAGACGTGCAACGACTTCGAGAAGGAAAAGTGCTTCAGGGTAGGCCAGAGGCAGGAACACGCCCCTCTATTAACGTTACTCTTCAGGCCAATACCAAGGCCAAGTGCGTCTGCGATGACGGATACATGCTGGACGAGAAGACGAAGAAGTGTGTTGGTGAGTAAGACAACGGTCTCTGTAGACACTCACTCCTATTCAAATGAATGACGGGACTACAGGGTTGATCCTAAAGTGATTGAATTCGAGTGGTGCATAATATTATTAAGCCTGAAAACGGCCTTTTCCAGATATCAACGAGTGCAAGGAGGAGAAGCCGGTGTGCCCGCCTCTGGCCAACTGCTCCAACACGCCCGGATCTTACACCTGCCTCTGTCCCCGCGGACAGATCTTCAAGAACGGACGATGCGAACGTTCGTTTCTCTTTGAATCAGTATTGTCGATTCAAATTTGCGTTCCGGCGATAATGAGTAAGACTTCCGTTCTTTACAACGCATTTTTCGCACTATTGGCAGTGCACTTTGTCCTAAACAGCGGCAAGTCCTATCAAGTAAGCGGCGGAACGGAAATTTGACTACGAGGATGGACAATAAGTGAAGTACATGTTTAGGCGACAAGGGCTGCTCTCGCGAAGAGTTCTGCCGATTCGACTCCAAGGCTCACTGCAAGAAGGTAGGGCGCTTGACCAATTTGTTAGTGTTGCTTCACGTATTGCTTGTGTACGTATGTTTGACCGCTCTGTTTTTGAATGACTTTCTTACTACAGGTCGACGAGAACACCGAGTACTGCGCGTGCAACGCCAACTTCCACGGCACAGGGCGACCTTCCGATCCGGCTTGCGAACGTAGGGCGGCATGCGTGACTCATGAATACCCATCAAATCTATTTTTTTCCTTGAACATGGCCTCCTCTCCTTCCTACTTCGCCTCTCGTCAGAAATAAAATAGGCCTGAGAAGACTCTGACGGAAAAGCTGCCTCAACCATAATCGTTGCTACTACAGTCATCAACCCGTGCGATGAGAAGGAGCAGATGGAGAAGAAGAAGCCGTGCGCCGAGCCCCACATGCACCCGTCCGTCGACAACGGCCAGTGCGTGTGCGCTTGCAACCTCAACTTCACCAAGGTCGATGGGAAGTGTGTCGGTATGTTCCAGGCTAAGCCATTACCGTCATAGAATGTCATAGAATATTCTTCATAGAGTGTAGAGGTCTCCATGGTCTCCATTCGTTACTTCTTCATAGGTTGTAGAGTTAGCTACATTCGCTACTTCTTCATAGAATATAGAGATTACCGCCATCATAGAATATAGAGCTGCATTACTTTTTTCGTAGGATCTTGACCTAAAGCTGAGATGTCGAAGCGAGCTCAATATTTGGGGAGGCTCAAACCTCCCTCGCAGATATCGACGAGTGCAAGGAGATGACCTTCACGTGCGCCAAGACCTTCGTGTGCAAGAACATCGAGGGAGGCTACGAGTGCGTCTGTCCCGAGTACTACGCCGAGAAGAACGGAAAGTCAGCATGTTTGAGACATTCGTAGATAGATATTTCGATGACTAGTGTTTCTACCTAACCCTAAAAATCGCCACCAAGCTTGTGTTGGTAAACAACTCTCCTTTTTCACTCCTGCAGTAGTGAAAAAATAATAACTGACGAGACATCTATTCAGTCTACTAATATTGACGAAAAAGTTCCGTCAGTAAACTCATTCCTACTTTGTCTGCACTCTCTTCATACCGCTTCGCTCTCTCGCCGGAAGTAGGAATGAGACGACTGATGGAACATTTTCCTCAACCATACCTTCACTGATCCAGATGCGAGCCCGTTGATAAATGCCAGCCGCCGTCCAAGTGCAACAACGTATCCGAAGTGTGCGACTGGAAGACCGGCAAGTGCTCATGCAAGGTGCCCTTCTTCAAGGAGTCCTTGACGAAGGTACGGTAGGCCACGAGACTATGGTAGTCTATAGGAAACGGGAAACGGACGACCAAGTTTCCCATTATCTCGATTAATTTTCCGGACAGGCTCCTGAAGCATAGCCATGACCATAGCTCGCTTACCGATCCCTATCTAGTCAATTACCGTATACAGGATTGCGTGGACGTCAACGAATGCGCCGAGAATTCGTACGACTGCAAGGAACACTCGCAGTACGTCCATTTTAAAGATGTTAAAAATTTGACGTGGAACTAACTGAAGACAAACTGAACTATTATAAAAAGCCGAAAATTAGGCTGAACCTGTATCGTTCCAGCTGCGTGAACACCTTCGGCGGCTACAAGTGCGAATGCGATCTGGGTAGGCAGTACTAGAAATGGCAGTATAAGACGCTCTTCTTGTAGGCTACCGAGAAGAGAACGGCAAATGCGTCGACATCGACGAGTGCCTGAAGAAGCCGTGCAAGGAGGGAACGGCCACGTGCAAGAACATCGAGGGCAGCTACCGGTAAGGAGCTAACGATGGAATAATGCACAATTCGACTGCCGAAGCAGCCGAACCGGAAACCTAGCAGAACCGCACCGAGTGCTCGATAAATGCAATAGAAAGGCTTGCATCTTTTCTTCGTGACTTCATTTCCTTGTAGATGCGAGTGTATCGCGCCGTACATCCAGAACGGGCCGTTCGACTGCGTACACAACGTCACCCACGAGTGTGTCTGCCTTGCATTTATCTTTATCTCTATCTTTATCGAATACGCGTATTATTGGAGGAAAAGGATCGTTGAGAAATATTTGCAGCGCACTCCGCTAAATACAGTGAAACTCTCTTGGGAAAATGCCAGCTTAGGCTAAAAGCCGGCTCCGGCTGAAGTTCTACGGTGTTTAGCGGAAAGAATTGCGCAGCTCTCTCAACGTTCGTTTTCCTCCAATAATACAACGTGCGTTTGTTTGAATGATGTTGAATTGAATGGTGACTTAGCTTAAAACGAGAAAGCGCAGACTTAGTGCGCGGGCGCGAACTAACGAGGACCATAGCTATGGCGGCGGAAAACGTTCCGTCAGTTATATATCTCATCCCTATTTGCGATGAGAGAGCGGAGCAGCATGAAGAGTGTGCACACAACGTGGGCGTTTACTGACGGAACTCTTTCGTCAACGATACCTCAATTAACCTCGCAGCTGTAATACGTGCGCCGAGAACTCGCACTGCCTTCGCGGCTACACGGCCGTCTACAACTGCACGTGCAACCTCGGCTTCGACGGCGACGGCGTCAACGAGTGCAAGAGTACGTAGGAGAACTGGATAATCCGAATATCATCTCAATATGCGATGCAATTCGGGATGCTAATAATGCGTGTGTGGCAGCTAACACATTAATAGACAAATAGCCTACCGTGATCTTAGCAAGAAGGCGATAAATGGCAACTGCAGACGTGGACGAGTGCGAGCTCGGCCTGGACAACTGTCACAAGAACGCCGACTGCTTCGACGAGGTCCCCGGCTTCTCGTGCGCCTGCCGCAAGCCGCTGGTCGGAGATGGACGGAACGAGTGCAAGAGTGAGTCTAGCGGAGGGTTCTCGTTTTGAGCCTTGTCTCGGTTATCTTGTTGCACGCTTCTATAAATGCCGAGGCATTCCTGCAGAGCATGAAGACTGAAATCCTGGTCTAGGATAGACCCGAACAGGAAAGAGTCTAACTCGAACGATGAGCTCGAAAGTATAATAACTTCTCAATTGGAGAAGACCAGGTGGGTTAGAAGCGGGTGAGCGACTCACTTCGCTAATCCCGCCCCTTTCAATCCCTTCCATTCCCGACGCACACCTTATGGTGTATTCAATAACTAAATAAAATAAAAGTTCCTGCCTTGAGTGCCCGACCTGTGCGCGTTGGAGTACAACGACTGCCCGGCCGAGGCCAAGTGCATTGCGCTGCCGGAAAAGGACGACAACGGCAAGTGGGTGACGTGCGAGTGCAAGCAGAAGGGCTTCCTCTTCAACAACAAGACCCGCCACTGCGAAGGTGAGCGACGCGGACGAGCTACGTAGTTATGTAGTTATGGTTAAAGAAGTTCCATTTTATTTGGAGAAAGAAGCTGGCAAATCGTTTTACTATTATATTATATATCGTCCAGCAATCCGTGCTGAGGTAACGATACGAGACCAGCCCTGCAGACATCAACGAGTGCAAGGCGTGCAAGGAGTATCCCCTTTGCCCGTGTCCCAAGGACGCGCTGGCCTGCGTCAACACCGAGGGCTCGTACACGTGCGAGTGCGCCGCCGGCTTCAAGTACGACCAGGCACAGAACGTGTGCGCTGGTGAGTAAAGCATCCATAATTGGATAGGATAGGATAGGCCTTAGCAGTGTAGTGCATCTTGCCAGGGATGGTTTGGTATGGTCACGTGTGTCATCTCAGTCTGAAAACTTCCTTTACTTCATCCTGACTCGAAGGCGATCGAGGATCAATAATAGCACATGCATACTAGGGAAGGGTTCACTAGACCTGTGAAACGTTAGCTGCAAATAGACGACGTATGGTCACGATAGTATGATCGGCCAAATTTAGATATCAACGAGTGCCTGACCAGCGCGCCGCTCGAGAAGTGCTCCAACGGCAAGGGCAAGTGTGTCAATACCAAGGGCTCGTGGGAGTGCCACTGCGAGGCGGGCTACATCAACAAGAAGGACGACAAGCAGACCTGCGAGAGTACGCCTATTGTAAAGTTTGGAAATCAAAAATTGAATTTTGGGTCTTCTGATATTTAGCTACTCATTAAAAAAGAATTACTTGAAAGCAAGATCGAGAAGGTGGTTTATGCTCCCTTCAGAGGACAAGTTCTGCGGCATCAAGGACAACTGCGACAAGAAGACGTCAACGTGCGTCGACCTGCCCGTGGGCTTCGACTGCAAGTGCCTCAAGGGACTTCTGGAGATTCCCGGAAACGACACGCATTGCGAAGGTATCGTCGAGAAAGTTGGGGAGGACGATTAGATACAAAGAAAAGCGCAGACCGCAACGAGTGCAAGGACGGCTCGCACACGTGCGCAACCGATGGATCGGAACTGTGCACGAACACTTATCAGTAAGTGGAGTTGAGATCTACTTGCATTAATATTCTCGCCCCAACTATGGTTGGAAGAAAAGTTCTGACAAAGTGTTCGGACAAAGTAGGAATGAGTTTGCTACAGACGAAACTATTCCTCTTCCGTCAACAATATTTGCTATGCAGGAGCTTCGCGTGCAACTGCTCTAACGGCTTCACACAAGAACCGAAGACGAAGAAGTGTCTGCCCGACAACAAGTATGTTGTTCCTCGCGGAGTCTTGAGATATATACATATATCTGATTTACAATCTTGAGATGCTCCGAGAAGGAGGCCAAGGAGAAGAACTGCGGCGTCTACTCGATGTGCGTTATGGTCCGCGGTCCGTCCGGAAAGGACGAGCCAGCGTGCGTCTGCGAAACCGGCTACTACTTCGTAAGTCACGCAACTTATGCCAACAGTTTCTCAAGTATATGTGACCTTACCGGAAAATCGGTCACTTCCTCAAACAGAAAGAAATTGGCAATTTTCGGCCTTTCCAGAACCTCGAAAAGAAGGCGTGCATAGTCGTCGGCCCGTGCCAGAACAGCTTCGACTGCCCGACCAACTCCGAGTGCCGGGTAGTGCAGGCTCAGAACAAGACGGGAGGTAAGAACATCTTAATTAGCTTCACCATGCACAATGGGATTCTCTTTTTCAATTTTTAGTGTTCAGGCTCTACAGGCATGATAGAGAGTTGTCACAACCGTGAAATATAACCGAGGGGAAGAGTCAGAGAAACCTTTACAGAGATCGGCACCTACGACTGTATCTGCAACCCTGGATACAAGATGGAAGGCCACCAGTGCTTCCCGATCAATCCGTGCGAGGAGGACGCGAAGATCTGCGGAGAGGTTTGGTATGGTTGAGGAAAGCGTTCCGTCAGTCGTCTCATTTTTATTTCCTACAAGAGAGCAAGGCGGTATGCAGAGAGTCCAGACAAAGTAGGAATCAGTTTACTGACGGACCTTTCAGTTTATCATAATATGCAACGGAATGCGTCTTAGACACCTCCTCAGGGCATCTGCGAGAAGCGCCTCCTGTACCCCTTCTACGAGTGCACGTGCGTCGCGGGAACGTCCCAGGACAACTCGACGGCCTCCTGCTCCCCGATCACCTGCGACAAGATGCCCTGCTCGCCGAATTCCAAGTGCTACGAGGCCAAGGTGAGCACCCCACGGAAACTGGCGAAAAAATAGAACTTTAACAAAAAAACCATAACCTTAAAGGAGCCGAACCACGAGTTTCTGACCATATTGGCTCTTTACGTCATTCAGTAGATCTAATCATTCTGATCGGGTATTCCGAGTTTTGTGCGATTTCATTCGCTCTCCGCGGAGTAGTGAAGGTGCAAAGGCGAACGCGCTTTTCACAAAATCGGATATATTAGCCGACTGAGAAGAGATACAGCTCTGATTTATTGACAAAATGATTTTTTACATTGTTCTGATCATTTTAGTGAAAAGAACTATCGGAAAAGATGGGCGGAAAGGCCTAAATTGATATATCAGGGTAGCGCGGGAATTCAAATCCTACCGTACTCGTGGGCCGGCTCCTTTAACACCTTCAGTTCAACTTTCAAAACCTTTTTCTAAATATTATAAATGAATAAAAACCTCAGGACGGCGGCGCCTACTGCAAGTGCAATCCGGGCTTCAACGGAATCGGAACCATCTCGAACCCGTGTAGTCAGGTAGGCAATCACACCGAGAGTTTTGTAAATTCTCGTAACAGACGGACCCGTGCAAAGACCAAACGCCTTGCTCTCGCTACGCCACGTGTACATCGAGTCTTGGACAGTACAACTGCTCTTGTAACACCGGATACCAAGGAAATGGAACGTGGTGCATCAGTAAGTCCGATACATTATCCTCTCTTTTGTCAGCCTCTTCTTTCTATCGTTAGTTTTCCCTACCATAGAGAAGCAATGTATATTATTGCCCTCACGGAAAGGATGAAAATTATTCTAGACGTAAACGAGTGCCTCGACGAGAAGCTGAACAACTGCGACAAGAACGCCGTATGCACGGACACTCAGGGAAGCTTCCACTGCGCGTGCAAGGAGGGATATACCGGAAAGGGAACCAAGGGAGAGTGCGCTGGTGAGACCTTTACCATTCGCTTATCATTGGAGGAAAAGTAACGTTGAGAAATCTTTGCAGCGCACTCCGCTAAACACAGTGAAACTATCTTGGCAAAATGCCAGCTTAGGCTAATCTGCGGCTCCGGCCGAAGTTTTACGGTGATTAGCGTACACAGCGCGCATCTCTCTCAGCGTTCATTTTCCTTTAATAATACTCTTGGGACCATCAGTGACTGGGTTAAAAGGAGGGGATTTCTTCATAGACCTTTAACCGTAACGTTACTACAGTTTCGCTTTTTGATATTTTTGGCTTGGTTTATAATGCTGTATAACGAGGGCGTTCTCAGTAGGGATGAGCAAACTGGTCAGTAAAATGACTATGTCATGCAGCATTCTTAACCACGACGCCTATCGTCGCCAAAAGTTATGAAAGATATTGGCCAAAATGACCAGTCTGTGCAACTCTCGCTCTCAGACATCAACGAGTGCCTACACCCCGAGCTGAACCAGTGCGACGTCCGGACGACCTTCTGCAACAACACCGACGGCAGCTACGAATGCGTGTGTAAGGAGGGCTACTCGCGGCCGGACAAGGAGGCCTCGGCTTACACCTGCATGGGTAAGCACGCTCATACCGAACTAACTAATTACTTTGCAATCAATGCTTTCGCTTTTAAGAATATCAAAGTAGAACTCAGCTATGTACGCTACAGTAGTAAGGGCAAGATCCCTTTCTATTATCATTGCCTTGCTATTTAAGCGTGGATAAATCGGCATTTCTCTAGCGAGAAAAGATCGCGCCCGCAAACTAGAAAAGCTCCGATAAATCAGTCAAGCCCGTAATCCGCAGATCTGAACGAGTGCAAGCTGAACAGCTCGCTGTGTGGCATCCACAAGTGCATCAACATCCCCGCCAGCTACGAGTGCCAGTGTCTTCCGGGATACGAGACCGCACCGGGCAGCGACAAGAAGCGCTGCTTGGGTATGACCATGGCTCTTCTGATTAGGGCTGACGAAGGGGGACTAGCTAAAGTGATTACTCGATGACGCTGGTCGTTGCCGCAATGACGACGACAACCTTCCAGACATTAACGAGTGCAAAAAGAACCCGTGCAACGTAAACGCCGGCTGCACCAATACGGACGGCTCGTACACGTGCACCTGCAAGGAGGGATACAGCGGTGAGGTTTTGTTATATTAATGGCTTCAATGGACAATTCACCAGAAGCTTCTTACAATTTAGGTTAGCATTCTCTATATTAAAACTGTTTCAAGGTGACGGCCACACCAACTGCACGATGAACGACAAGTGCAAGAGCGGACAGAACGACTGCGACAAGACGTCGACCAAGTGCAGGGTGAGTCGGTCATCTGTTCTGATCACAACCGTATATATTATATGAGCTTTGATAGCTATATTATTCTGTCAGATGCTCACAGACAAGCCGCAATACATGTGCGAGTGCATCAGCGGCTACGTTGCCGCTGAAGGCGTCTTCAACTCGTGCAGTGGTAAGGCAGAAAACGGATTATCGGAGTTATTCGTTTATTCAAGCTGAAAAAAGTGGTCAACCAAAAGGATTTTACGTTATGCTCACTGATCTTACTGATGCTTTGCTCTTACAAACATTTGCTACTTCTGCAGCGATATACACGTCAGATATCGACGAGTGCTCATCCGTCAGCACGCCCTTCGACCGAACGAGCACCGGGTGCAAGAACCTCCCGGGATCTTACGAACTCACCTGCAAGCAGGTTTGGCGGCCCGCTCTAATACGAAATGCTATTGTCGTGATATCCAGGGCTACGTCGAGAAGAATGTGAGCAAGGACCGCAAGAACATCACATGCGTCGACTTTGACGAGTGCGCGGCTGATCCGTCGTTTGCGGCCACGCTCAAAGTTGTACGTTAGATTAACACATCTTCGCTGCCTTTAACCCGAAGATTTGCACAAAGATAGTAGCACCGACCGGTACATTATCCCTTGCTGTTCTTAGAACGTTTCAAAAACATAGTTATCCAGAAAAATAAGGAATGTATCATCAGGTGGCCGAGGGCAAGAACAAGGGCGACTGGAAGGAGTGGATGGTCAAGCCGGCCGACCCGACCTCTGGCTACGCCTTCTGCTACAATCTGGTAAATCACCGGCATCCGATGACGCACTGGGCAAATCTCTCTAAAGCCATTCATACCTATACTCTACTATGATGATAAAATAAATGAATATAAATCATATTCTCCAGGCGCTGACCGGCTACGCCTTCACCAACGTCATGGACAAGATGGCACAGGGAATTCTGCCGTGGTGCCGCAACCTGAACATGTCGACGCCCTCCATCTTTGCCAACAGAAAGAAGGAACTAAAGGCAAAGCATAATCCTTATTTGCATTAGATATGGATGAGCAAAGCATGCTTACAATTGTGGAGTAGGGATAAGGCTACTAGCTGCTGACTTGTTCATCAATAATCGTTATTGAGTAGTTCGGAGTAGACTCCGATTCAACTTTTACATGCGTCCATAAATTAAAATAAATTAAACCGTACTAGTTTCCTTGCAGGGCTTCGAATGCGACTGCCCGCCGCCAGTCGTTCGCAAGGACACGGTGATCGGCACGATTATGTCGATGGCCGAATGCCCGAGTAATATCCGCAAAATAGTCTTTAAAGCCGATTCACAGCATTCCTAGCGTTCCATTAGCGAATAGCGGTTTCCACCCATGGGATCCGATCCTGTGGGCGAACCAGTGAATGGAAAATTATGAATTCAAATACTTAAGCTCGTCACTATGAGTTCAAGACGCTCTGAAATTTTGAGGCACTTTGTTCAGCCACTGCTGAGTAAAAAAAAGAAAAAACAGTGGTCGATTCGCTATTAGACACATTCTTCACCGGGCAGAATGCTGTGGATTACCTACTAGTATTTACTATTTTGGTGATCTTTCAGACGATATCATACAATTACCCATTCAGGAGTCGGCTGTCCCGATTGCATAACCGAGTACAACTACGAGTGCGTCGACAATAAATGCGTGTGCAAACGAGGATACACTCAACAATTGGTGGACGTCAAGGGCAAGCAGATAGCGCAGTGCGTCCGTGAGTCAACCTCTTCTCGTATTCAGAACGAATCATTTTATTTTTGAAAGTTTGAATCTAGTATGTCCACCAAAGACACCAGCCACTAACACGATTCTGTTGATTAGAGCTCATAAGAGGAATGCCTTTGTAACCCCTTGCTATTAGTTCTTCTTTTGAATTAGATTGTCCTCTCCCAAGCTAGAACTAAGCCTGCCATTGCAGAATACGAATGCAACAACAACGCGCAGCTGCCCCAGGTCCTGCAGGACAGCCCGATGAAGAACGGCGCGGTCACCTGCGAGAACTACCGTTTCGTAGCCATCGCCGGATACCGGATCATCCGAGACAATGTCACCCAGGCTCTCGTCGATGTCGTAGGTAAGACAATCATAAGGGAGGAACGCATAGACAATCCAACTTTCCAGATATCGACGAATGTGTCGAGGTGAAGAACGTGTGCTGCAACCAAGACACCGCTAAGTGTGTGGGACCCCATTGCATCCAGGTATGCAAGATACGGCCACCCGAAAGGAAAGACTACTGTAAGCGGAGGTAAGTACTTATTCAGTGCCTCAACACGCCCGGCTCGTACTCGTGCCGAACCAACACGACTGTCTGCACTGACGTTGATGAACACACCTGCAAGTGCAAGGGTCAGTCTACATAGCAATTGTGGATCAAACCGATCCGTCCACTTCTTCCGTTCCAAAATGAGTCTAATTCTCTCACTTTTGCACACTCTCTCGCCAGATATTCGGAATGATTTTTCGACGGATCTTTTTAATCCACTGTATCTCGTGGACTGAATCTGTCGTAATCGCAGTAGAAGGGGATGAAACTAAACGGCCGTTGCTTTGATTCATTCGCATATAAATCTGTAATTAATTTTTGCGCGCTGGCCTGCTATTCGGAGGTCTCTATTGACCACCCTTTGTGTTCCACTCCCCATTGTGCTTTCCAGCCACTCCCTGCCCCGTGGTGACCACGTGGTGGCGCGACTGCTCGGGTGTCAAGCTTCCCGAGGGCATCGAGGACGACAAGCGGGTGTGCTCTCGTCTCTACGAGACCGCCGGCAGCTTCCGCACCTTCGACTCCATGAAGGTATGGCTACGAAGACCCTCCTGCCATTTGCTTCCCCCATCCATTTCTATCGAGAAAGTGAAGCGGCATGAAGAAAGTGGAGGCAAAGCATGACTGACTCGTTTTTCGTCGTTGGATAAGCACACTCAGCTAATGGTGAACCAACCAGGCCCCGATTGCAGGCTATGCTCGAGTACGCCGGCAGCGTGGGCTGCGACTGCTGCTTCCTGGCTGACAAGCCGGCCAACATGACGATGAACCCCGTCTTCAACCACTACGGACCTTGCCGTCAGGATGCTTTTCATTTTAGACATCATAGCAATATTTGATCAGTATACTGATGATAGCGAAGCACAACGGAAAATGAGATATTCAAAATGGAAAAGGGAGAGATTCAGACCCGATCGGAACGCTGGACCCGAAGAGCTGCGTGGACGGCAAGGATATGAAGATGATGGGGCTGCAGAGCGGAGCGCCGGTCTGCGGCTTCCTTGCGCCGAAGGACGCCAAGACGCCGACGTAAGGCTTGAGCACAGCTAAACAGCAAGAAACGAACGACAGGAATGCAGAATCAATCGAAAATCAAACAATATGAAAGAGAAAAAATTAGACAAAAACGATGCTTCTAAACTTTAGAAATACGCCAAGACGCCGACGCAAGGCTTGAGCACAGCTAAACCACGATATTCTACCGCAGTGCAAAACCTTTGGAAAGCGAAAAATCATTCTGTCTTTTCCTAAACGGGAGATCGGTGTGCCGCGCACCACGAATATATTGTCATGAAGGAGAGGGGAATGGCTTCGTTATAAACACTAAAGCTAACTTCTACCAACCACCTAGAGCCTCCTAGAACTCAGAAAAGATGGCATCTTTGTGATTTTCGCTTTCCAAATGTCTAGAACGTTGTGAAACAGTTGGAAATGAACAGCGAGAGAAAACAAAATAAGCAATGAAGGGATACAATTACAACAATCTGAAATGAAAATGAAAAAATAATGTATGTATTCAGTCTGAAAGCCGGCCAGCCGCTCGGACACGACCAGCCGAATCCCGACATGTGCACGGTGCTCAACAGCGACACGCTCTTCCTGGCCGACGATGGGCAGTGTGTACGACTGTGATAATGAACGAATAAAGCGAATAGATTAGCCAAATTGCGTGATTGACATGAAAAAATGAAAACACGAAGGACAGGAATGAATAAGAGAAGTACATTTCAAACAGTGGAAAATATTTTCGATGAAATATACTCGCGTAAGCAGTGCGCTGAAATACATAATTGGTCTGCGATTGACCGCGACATGGGATAAACCGTCAAGACAGAAATTATCATTATTGAAATGTGATTGCTCGTATTTGTCCCTAAATTTTCGACATTGGATGTACGAATGAATGACTGTTGTCCAATGATTTGTTCATGGTTTCTGCGCAAAGGAACACAAAGTTTTCTTTTCAAAAAACTCATGCGGGACGAACCTGACTATTTTTCAATAACCTTTAATATTATAGATTCCATGGGAGGTGGTGTCCACAAATACGGAACGATTTAAAACCTTTGATTGAAATAACAAACTATTCCCGTTGAATACGGCGTGCCAAAATGGCAGAGATTGGTAGAATCATAAGAAAATTGAAGCCGGACAGGTAGATGAGCGCGTATTTGCATTGACAGTTCGCACACGGAAGCCAGAGATATTAGGAAAAGCCAAATGTCGTGCCAGAAAAGCCGTATGCTAACTTTCCGTGCGGGAGCCACCTCTCGTCAACTTAAACTTTTGCGAAATTTTTGGGCCCTGAACAAAAATTTCACGGGAGATCTGTAGGTTCTAGGTGCTTGTTCATGCTCTTTTGCGAGATTTACACTCTTACAGCTCTGTAAAGTTGTTACCGTGAAGTAGAAGTCATGACATTCGTTATTCGCTGTAAATCTCGCACTTTTCGATTTGGGTTGCATTCGAAACTTTTCTAAATTTTGCCTCACTTTTGATGTTGTTTTCTTTTATTCTCTCTTGTTTTCTTATTATTCAGACTGGAAAAAAACAGAACAATAGCCTAAAATTTTAATTAGCATAACTTCTTCCCGCGCAAACGCGTTCAAAAGCTGACGCTACGCGTGCGCAAACGCGTCCCGCCGACCGTAGCACCTTATCGGTCGAATGGTTGTCGTGCGCAATCGTTTACGTGCTTTTGGATAACTTTCGTGGAACTTGTAATAGAACGCACCTGGCCCAGTAGATCGTGCAGAATACAAGTTGAATTAGTCGACCTTAAATTGAATTAGCCAACTTGATACCACGGACCCACGAGTAAAGACCAGAATTTGCTAGCCGGATTTTGGAAGAAAAATACAGTAGTTAAAATTATTCATGGTTTTCGCGTTAGGAATCATGATGAGCCAAAACGATAATGATAGCTACTGTAAGCTAAATCGTCAAATATTTCGCTTCTTTGGTCCGTGCATAGCCGCGAGGCAATATTATCCTTAAAAAATGAAATGGTCTGTTTTTTTCAGCGCGCCCGATTTAATGATAATAGTGAAATCTCAGGAAAATCAAAGATGAGAAAACAATAAGACACATGTCGGCGTTTACGAGCTGCGCG
>LS841550.1:70976-156820 GCA_900490955.1 Micoletzkya japonica
AGGAAAATCAAAGATGAGAAAACAATAAGACACATGTCGGCGTTTACGAGCTGCGCGAAATGACAGAGCTGCAAAGTTATACTAACGATCTAGAACCGGAAGCGCGGAATTCCCGGTCGCTTCCGGGATTAAGTAGGGCAAAGTGAGTTTTACTAAGGGTTGTGTGGTATCGTATTAACTTGCTGGACTCGGGTCCGTGATACAGACGGAACGGCATCAAAATAAATGTGAAACAAAAATAAGCAAAAACTAGCACCGAAAAATTCAAACACCGACACTACCGTAACCATAGCTTCGTATTCATTATTACCGTAGTACTAATATTTTTGTGTTTTTTTCTTCCTTTTCGCAGTATTATTTCTTAGTTTTCCATTTTATTATTCAGTAGCTTCAGTAGCATGAAAAACAACCAACCAATTATTGGACACCCATAAAAGACAATAAAATTGTATATTATTATTTCTAGAAAAAAAGAATTAACGATCTCAGAATGTTGGAATATTTTCCTCGTTCTTCTCGTCGCTCATCCTTAGCGCTTAGCTTACAAGGGAATGGTCAGAACTCCCCCCCCCCCGGAGTTTCGGAATTTGAGCGATGTGCAAACATTAGGCATCGTATTAGGACCCAGATGACGTTTTCATTATCTGCTGAACGACGTCGACGTCGAAGATATGGCGATTCTACGATTTCGGCACGAAATCGTAGAATTGCCATAACGGCCAGAGTCGATTCGCTCTCAAACGGCTCGGTGGCTTATTCGGTAGAGCAGTTGTCTATAGTGCGGCGGGTACTGTGCTCGAATCCTTTTGGCGGCATTTGGTTTTGCATATTTTCTCTTCACATTTTGACCATTTCAGAATGTGGTGCTTCAATAAACGCTGGAATAATGCAACGTTATGGTGGTTTCGTTGGCAAAACAATGATAACATTTCTTTTTCATTATCAGCTAATGGTCTACCTAATCTTTATCAGCATTTATTGAGAGGGTTCATCAATCGTTAAAAAATTCTGTTACTTTGATGGTTCTATTTTCCAGATTCGAAGCAGCAAAAGAAAAATGCCTCCAAAAGGATTCGACTGAGCCACCGACTCGTTACAGAGGGAATCCGCCCGGCGTTCAGTATCGAAGATATGGAAATCGTAGAATCTCCATATCTTCGACGTCGACGTCGTTCAGCAGATAATGAAAACGTCATCTGGGTCCTGATACGATGCCTAATGTTTGCGCATCGCTCAAATTCGGAAATTCCGGGGGGGGGTGGGGGGAGTTCTGACCATTCCCTTGTTAGCTCAGTCTCCTCCTTCCACATTCCCCTCTCATTCACTCTCGGTCGCCGGTCGCGCGTGGTTGCTTCTCTCCCACCCTCTTCCCCGAGAAGCCTCGGTTCCCATGTAAGCATAGACCTTCCATAATAGGGTAAAGATACAGCATTCCTGCGCAGATATTGTACCCCATCATATCAGCATGGAAATCAATATGTCGGACCAAATGAAATATGTACAGAAACCTTTTCAGAATGTTGATCGCTTGGTGTACCGTAACCTTTATGATGGGCACTATGGTGCAATGTGCAACGTACAAGAAAGATTCAGTGCAGATAGAGCTCGCATCTTATGCGGATAACGAATTTACCAATAAGGTGATGGTTTGAGCGAAAGTTTTAAAAACAAAAAATCACAATCCGAATGTATCATAACACATGAGGAATAGATAACTAGATGGATACAATAGGAACTAGACCAACTGGTGGATTGATATACTTCGCTCTATATGCTTTACATATGTACATTTTTCTCTTCAGGTTGTGCTGTTGGCAGCTAAACGCGGTCACGTACGGTACGACAACGGTATCTCCGAGAAGGAAAACGAGTGCTTCGAAAGGACTGCATCTCGGCTGGAACCGACGGAACTCTTCATAGCCATCACTAAGTCGTGAGTTGCAGTAGATAGTATTAGCAAGGTCGGTGAAAATTCGCATTTCTACACGCGAAAAAAGGTGAAGATTGAAGAAACGTAGAGATGAAAGGAATGGAAATGAAACATTCTCTCTGAATTTTGCCAACGCTAGTGGGTAGTTGATTAGATTCGTTTTTTTTAAATGAAATAAAATTAAAACCTTATGTGTTGCAGTGTCAAGAAGTGCACCTACACCGGCTCCGCAACAGTTGCCTCGTTTTCCGTCAACGAAGCCTATCAAATCGCTATGGTATATAACCACCCTAATTTTTATCTTTCTATCTATATATCTAGCTCTACAGCCGTGCTGTTTTCTTCAACTCCACCTCTAAATCAGACCATTCCGTTCGGACACTATTCATGGTCTGCTTCAGACACCAATAGCCATCAAGAAACCCGAATGAAATGCTCTAATCTAAACCCTCAAGCGATCTACCGTACCCTTGCAGTTGTCGAACGGTACGTCGGTCAACTGCACTAACGAAGCGGCCATCGGGGCGTATCTGAATGAGATGGTGGCCAAGGCTCTGCAGAAGCAGCCAGCTGAGGTGGGATAGAGTGAGCGAAAATTCGCCAGCCCACTAGGGAATAATACCCAACCATACGGAACCAATGTGAAAATTCCCTAAAATTTCCCCACTGATTTTTTGGGGAATGATATCCAAGCCCGCTAGGGAAATTTCTCAGCGGTGCCGTGTGCTAGGGAATTTTCGCTTGTCAGCGTAGTCGAGGGAGACATTCAAGTATTTATCTCCGACCAAAAGTACCAGATTGCATAGATGGATTGAAAGTCCAAAATTGTTGTTTACGCATTTGAAACGGACAAGTCTCCTTACTCGACGATAGTGAGAGAGAAGATTTCAAGCGAACCCGTAGTGATACCTTTTTATTTACGCACCAATTGTCGCCATCCCATGCTTGCCTGATGATAAATAAAAATCAGAAAAGCCATGTATCTTTTAGAACCTAAGCCACCAAGAGGGTCCCACGTCGTGGGTGGCCATCCTTCTGGGCGTCATCGTTGCCATCCTCGCTCTTCTCCTCATCTTCACCTTCCTGAGGCTGCGCAAACTGAAGACGTAGGAAATGCGTACACAATGTAGAGTTTATTAGGCCAACTTGAAAGGTGCTGGAATCCGTGTTACAAACGGAACGATTATACTTTCTCTTTTTCTCTACTATCTAATCCTTGATCCATGATTCTTTTTCAGAACTTCGAAGGAGAGCAAGCCGGTGGTTGAGGAGAAAAAGAAGGTAGCGGCGTCCGCTCGCATCCCGAGATCCAAGTCCTCTTCTCGAAGCAAATTAGGGATCGATGCCAGGAAGTCTGAGACGGAATCGGGATCTGTCACGGTGAGTTGATGTAAATAGTTAATGTAAAAATTTTGCTTTATTAATCTTCCTTTCCAGTACAGTTGTCTCTGGGTTTAAAGGAAATGTCCCACGAAAAAATCGTTGTTGAGTTATTCATTGGTGACATTGTAAAATGGGCTAAACAGCAAGATGAGCAAAAATCCGGATTCGAAACGGCTCTCTAGGCCTCAGTATGGCCATCTGAATGTGCGAGATACGGTAAATCTTGTGGGGTAGTTTGTAGTCTAGACTGTCTATCTAAATAACCCCTGGCAATGCCTGCTCGCTCTCGCTATCCGTGGAATAGGAAGGGAAGAGCTAGGGAGGGGTGGAAGGTGTGTAGATGTGAAAGCGGCGGAGATCAGGCGATGCCACTGGGTATGTTTGTGGGAGAGGAGTGCTTGACTAAACTACAAACTACCCCACAAGATTTACCGTATCCCACACATTCAGATGGCCGTACTGAGGCCTAGAGAGCCGTTTCGAATCCGGATTTTTGCACATCTTGTTGTCTAGATCATGCTGCTATGTTTCCTATGACTAACTCAATAACGAATTTTTTCCTGGGACATTTCCTTTAAATGAGGATTTTTCCTGTTTAGATGCCTGTATCTGACTCGAGCAGCAGTCATGCGGAGCGTCCAGTGGTATCGTAATTTTCAAATATATGATTATTTTAAAAATATCTTGTTAGCGTTCACTCCCAAATGAAACGTTGCTTATGTGTTGCGTATTAGAGATGTCATGACGGTATAACGGCCCCCGGTATGCGAGGCGAGAGTGAAGAATGAGGTTAACGATGTCGCTAGTGGGGAGAATGAGATTAATTAGCTTATCGATGTCGATAAGCAGACGGCATCGATAAGCTTATCCATACCGTTCGTTTACTCACTGCGCCGGGGCGGTCGGGTTTATTGATGTCTCTCAAGTTGAGGAAGAGGTGACGTTGATTTGAATGTAAAATTGTAGTGTGAGGTTTGCTTTTTCCGCATCTTGTCGATGGTTATCGATGGTACTCCCCCGTTAACCATCGTTAACAAAATCACCGCTTACCGGTGCACCG
Source organism: Micoletzkya japonica (assembly GCA_900490955.1). Classification (NCBI taxonomy): domain Eukaryota; kingdom Metazoa; phylum Nematoda; class Chromadorea; order Rhabditida; family Diplogasteridae; genus Micoletzkya; species Micoletzkya japonica. The sequence goes on from LS841550.1 coordinate 75,350, forward strand.
TTAATGAAGAATGAAGAGAGAGAATGGCTATCGGGACCGTTAAAGGGCCCCTCTGAGCACTTTTTAACCCCCTGGTATCTTGCTCTCATCTGAAAGAGAAATGTCGAAAACCTACAATCCTACATTTGCATCTTTTTCCCGCCATTCCTCGCTGTTTAAATCAGGCGAGAAGTTGTATGCAAAGTTACATTGCTCTTCAGGGACCGCGCGAATACGAATGTCATTTCGCGAAAACTGTAGCGCGCGGGCGGTCTGATTCATAGGCATCGTTAATTGAAGGAATGGAGATACACGTCGTCTAAAAAGGACAAAATTGAAGGAATGTTCGAAATATGCTCTTGAGGGATAGATATGTGCTCAGAGGGGCCCTTTAACCGATATCTTTATGACATCTCTATTGCCTATGGGTGACACAGGGATTTTTCGATGCTTTTCACAGCGAAAATATACTAGTGCAAAGGTGAATAAAGATGCGTGGTGGAGGAGCGTAGAAGACACGTATATCTAGAATGGTAATGTGCAATTATCTCCAACGATTGCGCTATTGTAGGTGGCGGATTGCTCGGAGCTCTTCCCCTCGTCTTGCAATCGCACGAATGTGTGGAACGCCGCTCCGCCGGTTCAATCCGGGGCTCCGGTTGATCGAACAATTAATCAGGTAACCATCACTAAATTACAATAAGTACGGGATAGCATTTTTACAGCTAAAATGTAAAAGTTTAGCATGCGAATTCCTTTAGCTGCTATGTTTTTTCTGTGCTATTCGAGAGAGCTGTAGTCACAGAGCTTATAATGTATACATATTCTGCAGAAAATCGACGAGCCCATGACCGCGGATGAGTTTACGGCGTCGATGAAGAAAGTGATGGACTTCATCGTCGACTACTACCGCAATCCCACGCAGTATCCGGTCACGACCGGTAGGTCAATACACTCAGAGAAATTTCTGGGGAATATTTCCCCACGATTTGCACTTCGGGAATAATTCACCAGCCGGCTGGGGGAAATTTCGACTTTTTGGGGAATTATTCTCTAGCGGGCTGGGGAATTTATTCCCGAAGTGCATTTCGTGGTGATATTTGTGGTGAATTTTCGCTCAGCGTATCCTCGATTATTTGCTATGATTCTTTGTTGAATTTGAGGAGAAGCGGTCGGATTTTCCAAAAGATGAAAGGGACCCGACCGCTTTTTCTGGAAAGACAACAAAGAATAACCGCTTTCTCGGAATGTTAACAAATAACAACAGAAATATCAAGGAAAATGCGACCACTTTATCTCGAATGTCAACTAAGAATCGGAGCAAAAAAAATCGAGGATTTTTGAGCCCCCCCCCCGCCCTTCGACACTGAACGCACTGAGCGCGCTATAATCTATGCTAGAGTAAGGAGGAAATGAGAGTACTGGGAAGTGTAACTGTTCCACTTGCCAACCTCTCGCTACTGTCCAGACATTCATCCGGGTGACATCTGTCGCGTCCTGCCCCCCACCGCCCCCAAGGATCCCGAGTCCTTCGAAGCCATCTGGAACGACTTCCGCTCCATCATCTTCTACGGGGTACGGTAGACTGTGGGTTACGGTAACACCTAGACCTATATACCAACAGCCATAGAGCTGTTAGATAGGAAAAAAAGTTAGAAAAGATATAGTTGACGAAAATGTTCCGTCCGTCGTCTCATTCCTACTTCCGACGAGAGAGCGAAGCGGTATGAAGAGAGTGCAGACAAAGTAGGAATGAGTCGACTGCCGGAATTTTTTCGTCAATAATATTTGCTCATGTTTTATTATTCTTCAACCTCTGGCATTTTGTTATGGCTGACGCGGTTTGAAGAAAGTGCAGACAAAAGTAGGAGTGACGTTTACTGACGGAACAATAAATAATACTCATGAACCCGTTAAGCTAGTGCACTGGCAGCACCCCCGCTTCCATGCCTTCTTCATGTGTGGCCGCAGTTACCCCGACATCCTGGCCGAGTCCATTATCTCCGTGCTGGGGACCGTCGGCTTCAGCTGGGTAGGCTTACATTAGCCTAGTCGCCTTAACTCCGACCTTAATACCTTACCTCAATCCCTAAGTTCAACGTTAGTAGATACCTTGCCTTAATCATTAGTTTCTTAATCCTTAACTCTGCCTTAAGGCCGCGAATCCTGCCATAACGGAACTGGAGACAACGGTGGTCAACTGGATGGCGAGGGCGTTCGGGCTGCCAGAGAGCTTCATTTTCCAGGGACAGGACAGGGGAGAGGCGAGTCCCGGAGGGGGATTCATCTCGGTGAGGAGAGCGACACATTTAGAGGAAACTGGACACGAATACTAAATAGAAGTTTTAGTAACTAATCATAGGTCCACCACTATTATTGGAGGAAAACGAACGTTGAAAGAGCTGCGCATTTCTTTCCGCTAAACACCATAAAACTTCAGCCGGAGCCGGGGATTAGCCTAAGCTGGCATTTTGCCAAGAAAGTTTCACTGTATTTAGCGGAGTGCGCTGCAAAGATTTCCCAACGTTCGTTTTCCTCCAATAATATTATGAAAATCATCCATTTCAACCAAAACATGCAGGCGATAAATGTATGCTATCTGGTACTATTTGACTTGTGCTCCAGCAATATCTCCTTGATTCATGATTACCGTACTCTCGTCAGGACACGGCTTCTGATGCCATCTTCTGCGCCATGATGGCCGCCCGGAACAAGAAGGTGGACGAGGTACGGTAGCGTCCTACCCGATTGAACTACCGTACCCCGAGCGTCTACCGTCACCTTAGTTCAGTTGATGAGCCAAATCTCGGCCGATCCCCGGGTGGCGGATGAGCTGAAGCACGTGGCCAAGAAGTACTCGCTGCGGAATGAGATCGTTTCGAGATTGGTCGCGTATGGTTCCTGTGAGGTACAGAAGACATGGGGAAAACGTTGTCTCATTCCTGCTTTTGTCTTATTTATACTCTTCATACCACTTCGCTCTCTTCCCGAAACCAGTATGGCTGGAAAATTTTCTTTCATCAACGACAGCCTACTAAATTGTATGCCCTGTAGATGAATCGAATTAACATCCGCCGTTTACAATATTTTATTTATAAGCATGGTTTAGAGCTTGAAATCTCCACTTGGACCAAGCTTGTCTAATTCCTGAAGCAGCTTTATCGTTAGAAGTAGACCGTTTGAGAGTGTTTAGGATCACTGTTAGAACCAGGTCGTAATTGCTATATTTTTCCAGGCGCATTCCTCCTTCGAAAAGGCATGCAAGATGGGACTAGTTCGATGTCGGGCAATTCCCACCCGGGAGAAGAACGACTGGGGTCTCGTGAGGGAGGACGTGGAGAAGGAGATGATCAAGGTCAGAGATCAAAGACCAAGTAAGCAAAGATCAAAGATCACTTCAGGACAAGGAACGCGGCCTGATTCCCTTCTACCTGCACGTGGCCATCGGGACGACGTCAACGGGGACCTCGGACCACCTTCTGAACCTCGCTCCTCTGGGCGATTTGTAAGCATGCAGCGAAAAAACGCAAAAGAAATGCCACGAGCCGGGATCGAACCGGCGACCTTTAGATCTTCAGTCTAACGCTCTCCCAACTGAGCTATCATGGCAGACGGGCGGCAAGGGGAGAACCAAGTTTAGGTACGACGTGTGGATACACGTTGATGCGGCCTTTGCTGGCTCTGCCTGGGTCGAGCCGAAATACAGGTAAATCTATTATCACCATTTTTAAAAATTATGGCCCTAACAATAAAGTGCAAAGATATCAGATACATATAGAGAGCTGATATTTTTCTGGTTTCCGAGGAAAGAAATATGTTGACGAAAACGTTCCATCTGTGAACGCATTCCTACTTTGTCTGCACTCTCTTCATATCGCTTAGCTCTTTCCTCGGAAGTAGGAAGCGCGACGACTGATGGAACTTTTTTTCTCAACCATATTTCTCTGCTTGTAAATTTTCCCTATAGTTTGGGACATCTCCTCAACCGGCTACCGTAACTCCAAGGATTCCGTTCAGGACCAGGACGTACATCAATGTTATTTTATTTCCAGGGCAAACATGACGGGCATAGAGCACGTGGATTCCCTCAACGTCAACCTCCACAAGTTCTTCCTCACCTCGACCTCGGCGACGCTCTTCTGGTAACTACCGTAACCTACCGTAATCTCACCCAATATCTACCGTATCCCGTTCGTTGCAGGACCCGCAAGCAGCGTGTCTACAAGGAGGCCTTCCACGTGTCTCCCGTCTACCTCAATAACAAACGTATGCGATGTTCCGTAGTCGGAACGATGGCCCGAGACTGGTCTTGAACGGAAAACAAATTTTCTAGATACTGTAGCATTTTTGGCACAAATAAATTTAGTTGAAGCAGTTCGTCGACATAGCGAAAGGCGCAATTGTTCAGACCAATCGAACGACCTTCGTGACTGGGGCATCCAGCTGTCGCGCAGGTTCAAGTCGCTCAAGGTAGATTTCTGTTTCACGGGCTTTATAAATATATGCTCTCAACCTGTTAGATGTTCCGGCTCGAAAATTAAGCGGTCCCATGAAAATTAAGTGGTCCCATGAAAATAGAATGGTCCCATGAGGTCCCGAGAAAATTAACTGGTCCCATGAAAATTAACTGGTCCCACGAAAATTAACTGATCCCATCAAAATTAAGTGGTCCCATCAAAATTGACTGGTCCTATGAAAAATACTGTTATAATAGTTTCAAAATTAACCGTGCTTGTGAATAATACGTGGAGTCGATAACATAAAGCAGTGTAATGGAGATAGCGGTCCTATGCAAATTAAATCGTTATATGGAAATTAAGCTGTATAATTCGGTCTGCCGGCCAGGTAACCTGTTATGCATTCGGGAATCAGCGTTGTCAGAAATCTGATTTGCTTTTCGTCTGATTTCCTTTTTGCTAAAGTTGTGAATAGAGTAATGGAGGATGGTCCTATTAGTTCTGAAACATCCAAAAATCAACTAAATTCAAGTAACGTCGTACAGTTGATGAATTTCGACGGGATTCAGATGCCGACGCAGCCAATTAGTTCTGAAACCCTCGATCTGGAGAAGGCCTTCGACCGAGTCCCACACGATGTCATATGGTACTCACTACTGAAGAAGGGAGTACCGGAAGTGTACATCAAGTAGATACAGGCGACCTACCGGGACACCACGAGTACTGTACGATCTTTAGCACCTCAGCAGCTGGCACCTCGGATCCCTTCCCCATCCGGGTCGGAGTACACCAAGGATGTGCCCTCAGCCCTATCCTCTTCATCCTTGTCTTCGACACAATAACCCAGGACATCCAGAAGCCCCACCCATACACACTCATCTACGCGGACGACGTAGTACTCTGTACGAGACACGGACGGAGCTAGAGGAGGAAGTTCTGAAGTGGAAGGATCGGCTGGAGGAGTACGGGTTACGACTGAATGCGAAGAAGACGGAGTACCTCGGGATAGGAGAGCAATCTCCCCGTACCATTACTGTAGATGGAGTCTCCCTCCCCAAACCAGAGTCCTTCCGGTACCTCGGATCTACGATACCGTCCTCGGAGATCCTCGGATTGCTACGGTAGTCCGCATCAATGCTGCATGGCCGAAGTGAGGTCCATCACAAGAGTACTCTGCGACCGAAGAATGCCGGACAAGACCAACAGCAAGGCCTACCGAACCATCGTCCGACAAGTTGCCATGTACTCAAGTGAGTGCTGGCCGACAACCAAGACGATGGAACAGATGAAGAGCACGGTGGAGATGAAGATGCTGAAATGGAGTTTGGGACTTGATCGGATAAGGAATGAAGACGTGGGGAAGAGTATGGGAGTCGCGAAGATAGGAAAGAAGATGAGGGAAGGAAGACTGAGATGGTATGGACATGTCCTGAGGATGGATAAAGAGAGTGTAGCGAAGACAGCGTGGGGAGTGAAGGTGGATGGGAAGCGGCCGACGCGAGGACGGCCGAAGACAAGATGGAAGGACACGATTGAACAGGACACGAAGATGGCGAAGCCGAAGGAGGCTCACGCCATGGACAGATCCGAGTGGAGAAAGAAGACTCGTCATGCAGACCCCGGCATCGTTCGGGATTAATCATCGCAAGGAAGAAGAAGAAGAAGAAGATCTAATTCCTCCATTACTCTATTCACAACTTTGGCAAAAAGGAAATCAGACGAAAAGCAAATCAGATTTCTGACAACGCTGATTCCCGAATGCATAACAGGTTACCTGGCCGGCAGACCGAATTATACAGCTTAATTTCCGTATAACGATTTAATATGCATAGGACCGCTATCTCCATTACACTGCTTTATGTTATCGACTCCACGTATTATTCACAGGCACGGTTAATTTTGAAACTATTATAACAGTATTTTTCATGGGTCCAGTTAATTTTGATGGTACCACTTAATTTTGATGGAACCAGTTAATTTTCATGGGACCAGTTAATTTTCATGGGACCAGTTAATTTTCTCGGGACCTCATGGGACCACTCTATTTTCATGGGACCACTTAATTTTCATGGGACCGCTTAATTTTCTCGGGACCACTTAGTTAAAACAGAGCCGATGTTTCTTGACCGCACTTTTCAAGTAGAATTTAAATAGGCGAATGAAGAACGAGCTGGACTTCCTAAAGGAAGGAAATTTGAAATGAGGGCAGAATTTTGTTTGGGCTGCCATTGGGCTGCTGTATCAGAAGCCGCGAAGATAGCTAGTATTCTAGATAGATAGACAGTTTATTGCTTCAGAGAGCCAAAAAAAGGTGAAAAAGTGTACAAAAAAGTTGGGAAAGGAGAATTTGAGGTGTGGTTCCTGCTTCGAACGTACGGAATCAGCGGAATGCGGGCGTACATCAATCGGGTGCGTTATTTCATTTGAAAGATCGCAAAAGAGTGGTGGAGAAGAGATGCAGAGGTAAAAGAAGTGAAAGTGAAGCGTTCGCTCCCGCTTAGCCGAAATTGTCAAAACGCGTAGGGGATACGAATCGGGTACTTTTGATGGTTATGCTTCGACCATCCGTACATAATAGGGCAGATGTTCACCATGAATTGATCGTGAAACATCACCGTCAACAGTACCGTATCCTCTAGAGACGAGATGCATTTTCAGATGATCGACATGAGCGCGTACTTTGAACGGCTCGTCCTGACCCACAAGAACCTCGTCAAGTTCGGAAAGACGAACATTGGCATCTTCGCCGTCCAGTACCACGTGCGATTGATAGAGCATTCTGGTCGGGTATTTTTGAAGGTTATGCTTCACCAACCGCAGGATAACCAGCTCAGTTCATGAAGCATGACCATGAAAAAGACCCGAATGGAACACTCTAATGGATGATGCTTTGAGGCGAGATTGGATCTACCGTAATCCCGGCAATCCTTGCAGGAGCCGGGCCTGTCCAAGAAGCAGGTCAACTTGTACACGAATCGCCTGTGCGAGTTCATGAACGAGTCGCACCAACTGCTCTTCACGCACTCATCGGTACGTAGGCTGGGTTGATCTTTGATCTTTGATCTTTCCTCATTCCAAGATCTCAGGTGCAAGGCAACGACATTGTCCGGATGTTGATCGCCTACGAACGAACAACGACAAATGACGTCGAGGAATCCGCAAGGATCGTGCACGCTCTGGTGGACCAGTTCGCCGCCCGCAAGGGTACGGTAGATCTGAACTACATTGCTAAAATCGAGCTAGCCAACAAAAACTCATCAGCTAGTATCAGCATCAGTATCATACGCTTTATCAGGACAAGTACGTGGGGGTGTTGGGTCATCAGCTAGGACACACACAACATAATGAGAAAAGCAGATGTCAAAAGTTTTAAATATGAAAAAATACATTTGCAGATGATCCGAATCTGCTCAAGGTCGACAAATTCGAGCGGATGCCCGGTCACAGGTATTGGCACGCTGCCAACTTTCAAATCTCCCGAATTCCCGCATTCAGGCAACATATTCTGCCGCACGATATCGACCACGACGTGCGCGGCTCGCCCGTGGTTACCGTGGTCTCGCAAACGACGATTACCGTAGGTCCATTTCAGTTCGCGATAGGGTGCGGAGCTACCGTAATTCTTGCAGAACACGGAGAAGTCTCTGGTGGGCCCTGTCGACTCCTCGACGGACATCTCGATTATCAAACTCAAGTGGGTCCGACGGATAGGGAAAGGGGAAACATTGACGACGCATTGTGCTGCAAACATTAGACTACGGGCAAGAGAGAAAGCAAGAAACTGACCGTGGGAAGCTTTGGAAGCAAACATGTTATTTACTTACTCGGCTGAGAAATCTGTGCTGCGCCCAGCGCTAAATACAGTGAAACTCTCTTGGCAAATGCCAGCCTAGGCTAAAGGCCAGCTTCGGCTCAACGTTCACTTTCCCTTAATAATATTAGTGCTTAAAACGATCCGTTAGCAAAGCTCATTCCTGCTTCATCTGTACTCTCTTCATGCCGTTGAAGTAGGAAAAAGACGGCTGATAAGAACGTTGTTCTTAGCCATAGGAAGATCGCTTATCGATATCCTGTGCAGGGAGGACTGGCTCAAGAAGCTGTCCGTGTCCCCGGTCGGGGAGGAGGGGGAGGGTCTCAAGGTCGACGGCACGCCGCCCTCGCCCGCCACCGAGATCGTCATCAAGATGCCGCCCCTCGAAGCTCCGCCCCTTTCCGCTGTACGCCCCCCCTTGCTTTGTTTTTTTGCTGAGTTTTGTGCTGTGTAGCACGTATAGAAATATAGAAATATGAGCATTTAATAATAAAATTTTTACAAATAAAACTTTACAGAGTGCCCCGCCACTTCCTACGGCCTCTTCGATCGCTCGTGGTCCCTCTGGCGAGATCAAAGACCAATCGGCTGTGACCGCTCCGGTTACTGGTTCATCGGTGGTCGTCGCTGGACAAGGGGAGATCAAAGATCAAGGGAAGATCAAGGATCAGTCGGTCGCCGTGCCCCCATCTACAGTCGTCACTTCGAGTGCTCCACAGCCCCCCTCGGCCCCTTCGAGTAGTCCGGTAGGAAATGAGGATATTTCATTAGAAACCAGTCATTAGAGATGAATGTAAGCGATTCTGCTGTTATAAATCGAACGTGAACCACATAGCCGACCTAAGCCGTAGGTGAACTTCCTGAAGATGAACTTAGAATCAGCTGAAAAGCCGAATTGCAGCCTGCGCCCGACAGTGTGCCGAAGCAGTAAGACTACGAAGGAACAGGCCACTCATCTATTCGTACCGGGAGGACCGCAGTTGTTGTACGGTCGTTATCGTGATAAATGGAGATCATGAGTATTGAAAACCAATGCAAATGAACACTAACGTGAAAAGTTGGGCTAATAATATTGACCGAATTCCGTTCCCCTTATCATATAAGCAACAAGTTTGCCTTCTGAATATTCATGTAGACACGGAGGCCGTAAAGAATCCAACATTTGATTCCGCCACGGTTGTCCAGCAATGCACATCCGGAAATATCTAAAAAAGTGAAAAACAGAAAATGAGAAAATGTGACAAGCAGACCGCGTGAAACCGCGTGAAAAGCCGATTGTCCCTGATCTCTCTATCTCTCTCTTCTATTCCGTCCTAAATAGATGCTAGAAAGGAGGTCGATCTCTGTTATCCTCGTGATACTGCCGTTTTTAGAACCGTCAACGCGCCCAATATGAGCCCAATATGCGGAATATCTACATCAAGCGTAATTTTAGGAAACATTGTTGAGTTAAAAACCCCCTTTGTGTGATGTATCCCTTTGGAATGTCTTGTGGTCTAGCACGCAGAAATAATCAATTATTGCTCGCTTTTTTAAAAAAAAGCGAGCAATAGTTTAAAAACGTTCACTACAGGGGAAGACAGTGCGCGACAACCTGAGACTTTACCCACTCACTTTCATCTCTGCGAAAACAGTCACAAATACCGATTATTTGGTACGCATTAGAGATGTGCACGCGAGTTCTTTTGGTCGATAAGTTCCATTATTTGTGGTGGCCAGACGCGTCGTGCTTATGAGCGAGGTATGAAACATAAACATCAAAAGAACGCTCATGCACAACTCTACTACGCGTGTGTCGATTTGTGCTGCAGAGATGATTCGTGCATTGCATATTGGAAAACAAATTGGAGTCCTTTGGCGTCCGTCACAATCTGTTGTCTTGGTTCACCTCCTTCTTGGAGGATCGTGTCATGTCTGTTCGTGTTGGCTCCGCTCTGTCTACTCCTCGTCCTGTCTTTAGCGGGGTTCCACAAGGAAGCGTTTTGGGTCCTTTTCTCTTTGTTCTCCATATTTCGGATATCTCTTCAGTCTTTAGCAACCTCCCACTAGTCGGTTTCAAGCTCTTTGCTGACGACATCAAACTCTTTTCCACTTTCGATCCGAGCAATCCTTCTCCTTCCGTTTCTCAACTCCAACGGGGGCTCACTGGGTTAGCTGAATACTGCTCAAATTGGCAGTTAACGGTTTCTGTAGGAAAGTGCACCGTACTTCACCTAGGCAAAAGCAATCCAAAACAGTCATACTCCTTATCCTCAATTCCATTCCCATCTTTGCCTTCTGTTCGTGATCTCGGTGTCATGCTTGACTCCTCACTTTCCTTTACTGTTCATATCAATTCCATTGTAGCCAAATCGAAGTCACTTGTGTTCATGCTATTTCGATCTCTTCGATGTACTGTAGCATCTGTATATATTCGAGCATATAGATCGTATGTTATTCCCGTACTCGAATATGCTTCACCTGTTTGGTCGCCTTCGTTTATTGTTAGAATCGGTTCAACATCTATTCTCTCGCCTTCTTTATGTTCGGTGTAATGGTCTCTATGGTCTATTCCATGTTACTCTGATAGACTGTCAAATTTTTCCCTTCAGTCGTTGTTGCATAGGAAAATTGCTTGTAATCTTGTTCTAGGAATTCGCATATAGAGAGTAGAGGTAGATATTCCGATGTCTTCTTTCTTTGTTCTTAGACCTACTAGAGGTAGACTCTGCACCTTTTCGTTTCATATTCCTCTTGCTCGCAGAGAGAACCTTCGATCATCTTTTGCACATAGAGTTGTTCGATATCTGTCTGAGATCCACATCGTACTTAATAATACTTCTATTTCATCCACAGGCATAAGAAGAGCCCTATTGTCCCTTCCCCATGTCCCCTCAAGGCTCGGTCATGCAATCCCCAATCTATAGCCAAGCGAAAGTCAGTCTTTGTGTTGACGTAATGCTCCCTCTCCGGCATTGCCTTGCCTCCTCAGGCACAAGGACTGGTCACCCTTGTACGCTCTTCACACTGGCTTGGCGTGTAGCTTTGGCTATCCTTCCCCTCTCCCCCCCCTCCCCCAACCCTAATATGTCTTATTTATTTATTAATTCGTTTTACTCGAGTATTCATTTTCATTCTCATGTGAATTCATTTAATTGTTGACACACACTTGCGGTGATAAATATTATTATTAAATACGGGTATTCTTTTCTGTTTTTTTCACTCGTAAGTATAACCGTTTTCTAAGGGAGAATTTTGCTCATGGTGGAAAATCTCATCAAATATTGCGGAACTTACACACCTGAAACGTTAGAACTTTATCACAATTTTACTTTACCTTCCTTACCTAACCAACCTTACTACTTAATTAGCATAAACACCTTCCCAGAGGACAAGTGGAACAATTAGAGCCACCAGAACTGGGCCTCGAAGCAACGATGGAGAACAGGGTTGCCCTTGGTGAGTTTTAGAGTTGGGCAGATGACCCAAGACTGAACAACGACACAAGGTAATCACTTGATCACTACCTTCTTTATCATTGATTCTCCCTTGAGATGATCAAGAGATCTGCAATGGTACGATGAAGGCGGGCGACATTCTCTATAGTGGAATAAAAAGATACGTCAGTAAACCGTTCCGAATATCGAGCGAGAGAGTGTGCGAAAGTGAGAGAATTAGACGCATTTTCGAATCAGAGCAACGGACGGATCGCCGTTTATTCCACGATACTTCCGCGGAATGTTTCGCCTATGCCAGTTTCTCTTTTGTTTTGCGATAATTACTTTTAGGTTATTCCGTTTTTTTTTACATTTTTCGGCCAGCCAACCAGGAGTTCGCCGACATTGTACAACCTTCAACCTGCTGAGGCAATTGTTGTTGCCTAGTCTTATTTTTAGGTTTGGTGCTCCTATGTTCTTTTATTTGTGTTGTTCATCCATCAATTTATCGAATAAGCACGGCTAGTTTCAATACCGTTTTTGTGTTGATAGTTATTCCATCTAGAATTTGCCGGATAACTTATGACCAATTAACAAGAGTGCGTTCCTTGCTCTCCACCTTTTTCTCGCTTCTCGCTGTTCGATGATCTTCAGCCCGTGTTCATTTTTTCCCGATTCCCCAATAACTTGCAATAAGCTAAAGATAACTTCTCTTCATAATCCAACAAACAGGCAACAACAACGAAACGAGCCAACGGAAAACGTAACGAGATAACAAGTTCTGGCAAACTACAAAACAAGATTGACCAACCGACCAGTCCTCCCTCACCGCTTCTTCCACTTCTTCCGACTGTCCTCCCTCTTTGCGTCTCCCTCCTGAGACTGCAACGAGGCCATGAGTCGCTTCGTCTTCCGCTTCCTCTCCCTGTCCAGACCCGCGCGCTCCGCCGACCGTTTGCTGCAAGGAATCAGTAAAGATCAAAGATCAAAGATCAAACCCAAAGACCAAAGATCACCGCACCTCGCGATAAACGCGGTATCCTTGCGGATCTCCTTGATCGCGCCCCGTCGCTCCTTCTTGATGAGGTGCTGCAGCTTCTTCCTGTAAGCAAACGCCGTGTACTGAGTCATTCATCGCAAGCGACCATCACCGAGGGATAGGGACGAATGAAATGATCTAGATCCTCCAGATCCCGCTCCTACACTCTAGGATCTAGGATCTACAATCAGATCGTAGATCCTTCATTCATGATCACTCTTGAGGAAATGAGCGGGAGGATCTAGATCGCTCACGAACTAACTGGCCAACTCTAGTACTGACTAGACTTCGGCACACCAAATCACTCCTGCGTCTCTTCATTCTTCTCTCCTATCTCGGCCAAATCTTGCACTTTCATGACCCAATTATGGCTCATTTGCCGAACACTAGTACTGACTACGCTCATAATGATCATAACTGCTTCCAATCTATCGGCGTCATTACGGCACACTGTCCCTTCTACAGTACCCATTACACTCTCCTACAGTATCCTCTACATACCTCTGCGCTCCTCCCTCATTCCGGTACTTCTTCGTCTTGTACGCGTGTTCGGGGTCAAAGCCCTCCTCGAACCGCGGTTCCATCATCGGCAGCATGCTGAAATGCGGGCAATTCAATCCACCACGTTTCTATACTATTATGTATCTTCCGCAACAAGTGTCACCAAAATGACGCATTTCTTGTGGCACATCACTGCGTTCTATTTCGATCTAAACTGCGCTTTTAAGCGTTGATCTGGCCTTTACTTTGAAGAAAAAAAGAAGATTCATTCGCACCTCTGTTCGGTCTTCGGCTTGCCCAGTTGCGTAATCGTCGACAGCCGTTCGATATTCGCCGCCATCGAGGTGGTCAGATCGGCGACCTCCTCAGCCAGTACACAAGGATAGAGGGAGAGGGGCAGACGGAGGAGCAGGGCGTGCAAGGGCCTGCAGGGGGATAGAGTTGACACCAGAACGGGAAACCAGAAAGGGTGGAACACCCTGTGTCGATAAAATTCTAACAATTATTGTGAATGCTCGGTATAGCGAAAAGAGCCACCTCGGCCGCATTAGGAGATATCATATAGGAGATTACCAATAATTACATGGCCAAAATAGGCATTTTCAGCTAAGTATGTATGCAATTACCTGAAGAGCGCCGCGAAGCTCGAGGGATGACTAGCGTATACGAGCATGAACTTCTTCAGAAGCACGACGACGATGCGAAGGAGACGACAGCGATTGGCGTCGGTGGAGGGCAGACTGCAGAGGGGATACGGTAGGCATACGGTAGGGTTTGCGAACCAAGCGCGATTAGCGTATTTACCGCTTGACTCGCTTCCTTCTTCCCTACCATTCAGGCAACCAGCTTTAAGCCCGTTTCAGACCCTCTACATAAGCAAGGAAGCCCATAGAACGGAATCAACTTCGTGATTTTCGTAACAGGCAATAAACTAATATCATAGTAATAATCGTCACCTCTTATTGTTGTCGTAGATCTCTTCCGGCGCCAGCGGTTGCAGGGCCGCATCGGGGACTTTCTGAATGCATCGTAGAGGTCAAAGATCAAAGATCAAAAGATCAACTATCAACCTCCTTGACGAGGAGCATCTCCGCGTGGGGAAGGGATACGGGGAAGGCGGTGGAGGGCGGCTTGTCGTGGGGGCCGGTAACGGCGAGGGCCAGTGATCCACGAAGGAAGGCGACGGCCTCGGGGATGAAACTAAAAATGTACTATTTATTTATTCATTTATCGAATATAACATGAGGACGGGCTGGCGATCACTGAACCTATTCCACTGCATTTCCATTACTTATCAATCACAACCATCCAAAACCAAGACCAGAATGCCATGTGCGTGCGAAAAGCGCAAAAGTGCACCTTTGCACAACGAGGAGTGAATTTCGAATCTGCGCGCTGAAGATGAAACGATTAAAGTTTGCAACACCACTGCGGATATTCTCGAGCTCTACATTAAGTATTATACTAAGTTAGTATTACAGAAATGCTAAGTAAGTTAGTAGTACTAAGTTAGTATATTATTATTATATTATACTAACCGGTGCGAGTCGTCGACAAAGTCAGAGAGTGCTGAGAGGAGGAGCAACTGGCGGCCGAGCAGCGACAGCGACCGCAGACGCACGCACGTCAGACACCTGCGCATCACAATAATTTCAAGATTCTCAAAGCATGTGCATACCAACAAAAGCAAGATAGACAACGCATAGACAAGGGCTATGGATGCGATACTATCTTGATAGCCCAAAGCTACCGTATACCTCGTAGCCACCAAATAGGCGGGCGTGCAGACCGGATGCCAGACGTCCGTGACCGGGAATAGGGCGGCCACAAGCCGGATGGCGGATGGCAGGACGAATGAGGGGAATGAAGTGGAAGATGATGAGGATGATGATGAAATACGGTCGATGGCCCGCCACTCTCCCCGCAACAGGGCACGCACGCACTTGACGGCGGGCTCACGACTTAGCTGGAATGAAGAGGGGTACGGTAGCGGCTAGTTCAGAGGCCCCTCTTACTTGCTGATATACAGGAATACTGTCAGCTTCAATTCAGCGCTAATTAATATCTGGGAATAACAACGCATTTTCAAGCATTTCCGAACATTTCAAATCAGATGTTTTTTTTATTTAAAAGAAATGGACCAACCTTGAGCAGATTGTGCAGGGGCAAGGTCAGCGCCTCGATGCGGCCGATGTGCTCCTTCGACGGAACCTCAATCCTCATTTATTGTTTTATGGTGTTTACATTGCCGTATAGTAGTTGTCCAAGGGGTTTCGTGCTACGACAATGAAACTCTGCATACTATATCGAGACCTAATCGAGAGGGAAAAAAACATCGATAAAGCCCAGCATAGAAGACGGCTCTACCGCAGACCATAAGAAGCATACGAGTAGAGGATTCGAATCGGGCGCTTTTGATGGTTATGTTTCGGCCATCCGAAGATAGTAAGGTAAAAAGGTTCATTATGAATTGATCGTGAAACATAACCATCAAAAGTACACGATTCGTATTAGGGTTCTCTTTTTGACGCCCTTTATCGGTTATGTTTCAGACTTTTATAAATAGCCGGATATGCCTACAGAGCATGAAAAGTGAAACATATAACCGTGGAAAAGCGGCAAAAAGAGAACGCTATTCGTATCCTCTACATACGAGTCGCGCGGTCTCCGTAAAGTAGCGTAGCGCGTAAAGGAAGAGCTTCTCCAGCTTGGCCTTGTTGCCCTCCTTGAGTGAGGGATGGTGACACTTGGCCAGCCTGCAATGAACCTATAGCTACCGTAATCTCGGGCTACCGTACTCCGCAAGCATAGATAAAATAGTCACATCGTTGAATTTCAACATGCCTTGATTCTTTCGTAAATAAACAGATAAAAGTGCCCTGACTGGCACTAAAGACAGCCGAAACAGCATAATTTATTACACTGGCGTACATTGATAAAATTTGAGGAAAAAAAGTGCCTTGGTTTTGGAAATTTTCAAGAAAAAAAAGTGCCTAGATTACGTCATTTTTAGACGTACTATTTTATCTATGTCCGCAAGCAAGCCGAAATGCGCCGAAACTTGTGAACATGCCACACAAATTTATTATTTTCAAATTATTTAGTATTATCTGATGCTTTCAAAGTTTACCTCTCAAACAGCGGCTGAATACACTCCACTTCGACGCCCTCAATCAGCTCCTTGAAGCCCTCGTATTTGCGCGGGAATTCAAATGTGAACGGGAGGTCGCCGAGGCCTGCAATGCAGAGTATTATTTAGTATAAAAAAAGCTTGTAAGGATGGATGCTTTTTCCTCTAGTTTATAAGATAGATTGCACGAATTTCAGGACAACATCGGCCCAATGTCTGATAACTAGAGCTCTGCATGAGAGTTCTTTTGTTTCACATGTACATCATTCATAACCGCGACGGGTCTCGTCACCAACGGAAATGAAACATATCGAGCAAAACAAGTCTCATGCACACCTCTCCTGATAACCCACCAATCTTCGCTGCTGCCCTCCCCCGTCCCTTCTTTTCTCCCGTCCTTCTCTTCTTCGTTACCGGCTCCTCCTCCTCCTCCTCCTCCACTCCCTCTTCCTCTTCTTCCCCTCCCATCTCCTCCAATTCCTGCTCCTCATCCTCCTCTTCACTCCCTCCCTCATCGCCGTCGTCCGACGTTCGCTTCTTCTGTAAAACTCATACTTGGCATATGCTTCGATAGTTCCCAAGCTCTTAGATCAATCTCTAGCAGTGTATCGGCCTCAAGATTATCTAATTCAGTTCGCCCTCAATGTTTTTTTACACTTGTTAGTTCGCCAAGTTCCTCATAATACTATTATAGTAGTGTAGAGGCATACCCATGCTACAGTACCCCTACCACAACCACCCCACCGTGCTCATCTACAGTACTCCCGTGCCCCTTTCCCTTACCTACAGTACCCCCTCCCACCTTTCCCTCCTCGACCACCCGTCCATCCTTGTCATACTTGAGCACGAACTCGCTGGTCTCCCGTCCCCTCTTCGACGTCCTTTCGATACTGTCATCATCCACCGAGTAGTGAGTGGCATTGGCCTGACAAGAAGCGCTTCACGAATCTCTCAATAACCGTCTTCCCGGTAACGAATGTCCGGCTTACTGTACCATACAGTATCCCATCATGGACTACAACAGCATGTATTCCTAGCCGTTCATAATAGCATGCCCTTATCGCCCCTCCCTACCTTAGTATTGGCCCTCATCAATCGATCGCTCTCCATCTTCTCCAGTCTCCTCCTCTCCTCCTCCGCCTCTTCCTCTCTCGTCTTGCGGGCGTCCGTCGCCTGGCTCCGCTTGTCCACGGACAGTTTGAGCGAGAGGTACTGAAGGTACGGTACTTTCCACGTTATCCGTACCGTGTACTCGCCTACTTCTAATATTGGCAAAAGGATCGCCTTTCGTAGAGCAAAATTCTAGAGAGTTAAATCGTAGCCTGCCTGCGAAACCCTCACCAGAGCCTGTCTTTTTGATAATCAATTAGTTTTCCGGGCCACTTGTTGTGAACGTTTTTTATGATGATAGCCTTTTATAGCCATCAACGGGCCCCGAATAAGCTACCGTAACCTTACCGCCTTGTCGTACTCGTCCTGGGCACTCCTCTCCCCGGCCGCCGCTCCGCGCTCCTTCTTCACGATCGCCCCCCGCTGCAGCAGCGAGGCGAACCGCTCGTCCATATCCTCGACCGTATCGGCCGCCGCCTGCAAATAGGAAGGCACCGAGGAGGGGGTACGGTAGCTCACACAACAACATATGTAACAAGTATTATTTATAGCTCGTGTGCAGTGTCTATAGAATATGCCAAAAAAGGACTAACTAACGAGTCAATATGCTGACTAATGGTACACACAACTACCCACGCGTTGTCCGTGCTCACGCATAGCATTGCCGTACTACTACTGTTAATCCAGAGACCCCCAAAGATAGACGAAGATGTAAAATTCAAAGCAAAACCCTTACCTCGGTCGCGTCCCGCTTCTCCTTCTTGCGCTGTTTCGAGGCCAGAATCATCTCCGCGATCACCTCCTTCCTGAAAAAAAAAGAAAAAAATCAGTACAGTTGTCTAAAATACACCGTTCAATGTTAGTTTATTCAGAGCAATATAGCTGTGACTGTTTCATCACCTGGATCCGCCCCTAATCCCTGCTCATACTCCTCCTCATTAGCGCATTAGATTCAAGTATTTTTGACTGTTATACTTCGCGATCAATTGACAATGAATCGATGGCTTCTTATCTTCGTATGGGTAGAGCATTTCATTCGGTTCTTTTTGATGTACATGTTTCATACATCATTCATAACCGCGACGATGCGTCTCGTCACCAAAAGCAGCGAGACATACTGGTCAAAAAGACCCGAATGGAATGCTCTACTTATGGGTCTCTCCCCACCCCCCCCCCCCTCACCTATCCCTCGGCCGTCCCTCCTCCCCCTCTCCTCCTCCTCCTCCAAAGTGTGCCGATGCAAACTCCTCCCCGACGCCCTCGTCCTCCTCATCCGAATCGGCCATAATCCGGTCGTGTCGCTGGATGTCCGTCAGTGCCCGGCCGCCGTGGGTCAGTTGCTCTGTAACCATAGATCGAATACTCGAAGATGGTTGACGAAACGTTTCGCCAGATGGTCAGAATTAAGCAGTTTGAAGACAGTCCAGACAAAGTAGGAATGCCGTTTTCCAATCACAGATGGGCAGCGTTTGCTGGTATATCACTGCAGTGCCCCCCCCCCATACACAACGATCGAAAAATTCAGTCAAAATTTTCCCGTCCACCAGTCTACCCAATACTTGCAAAAACTTAAACACTGAGCTACCCAACAACCACGGTACCTGCAACCGTGCCCGCATATTGACCAAAAACTCGCATGCACATCGTTTCTAATCTTCCCCTCCCCGCACTAACCGTCCTCTCCCCCATCCTCCTCCTCATTCAGATTGAACTTGCCGCCCTTCTTCATCGAGTTCATTCTCTCCTCAGCGAACCGCTTCGACGCCTTCTCTTCGGCCGTCAGATTCGCGTTCCGCTCGCCCCATCGCTTGTCGACTATCTGCAATAAAAAATTTAAAGCTGAAATAAAATTAATTATAAGTTTATTTCCCCATGGCGACCTTTCAAGTAGAATAGATCAAATAATGAAATTCAATCGGACCATCGTCTTGGGTCATAAGCGGTAGGGTTTGAAAGGACCGAGGCATCGAGGTCTAGCATGAACGAAGGAAGAGAGTCAGACACAAATCGCGCTTGGTCTTCTACTCCTAATAAGCAGCTAAGACATTACTCACCTTGTTGACCTTGCCCACCGACTTGTACTCCTTGGCCAACGTTCGTTCACGATTCTCCAGAGCCCTCTTCCGGGATTGAAAGGGCTTGCCGACTGGTTGCTCCTAAAATATACAGACATTTCTCATCTTCACCATTCGTAATATTAATGTGCATCTTCATAAAATATATGATCACCCTGTCCTTGCCGAGAACATTGTGCTTGGTCCGATTGAACTTGAGATCGAAGGGATTTGGCTTCTGATCACCGGTTTTTGGCTTGGACTTCGGTAGCGACTTCTTCGTCTTCTTCTTACCCGCTGACTTGGTCATCTGAACATAACCACAATCTAACAAACTACCCCTAAACACCTAAACAAAAATATTTTTGAAAATAAAATAATTTTCAAGTTGTGGCAAAACTACGGTAATGTACCGTACTTTGAGCGAGAGTTGTCTCATTCAGTCAGACTGCTAAAATCATTTGAATTCCCGCCCCGTTCGTGCGCTAAAATTTGGCGCGAAGTGCGCTAAAGATTGTAGAGATCGACGTTTTGACTGAAAGTTTTAGGATTGAAATTAATTGGTTGTAAAGCTTTGTATTGTTGCAGAGAGTCGCATCTACTATTCACCATGACCACCTTCGACAATCCCGGTCTCTACTACCAGGTATACCCCATCTTGAACCTCTTTTTAAGCTCTCAGTGATTCTCTATTTTCTCAAAAAGAGTATGTAGGCAGCAAGCGAAATTGATCTAGTTGAGCGATCAAAAATTAGGTCTTATCTAATTTGAGGACCGGTTCTTCGCAAATGACGGTGTGCCGGATGAGGGCCAGGAGATTGTCGCAGAGTACAAGCAACTCACCTCCACCTTCCGCCGGTTTCTGCGCGAGTTCTCGACCGGCGGCTACGGCATGATCTATCGGTAGGGTAAAGATTGTGTGCTTTTCACGCTTTAGTATGGCTAGTAATTAGAGGATGTGGTCAGTTGATAATGAGACAATGGCTTGTTATTCCAGTGAATATTGCTAACATGGAACGATTTCTAATCTTTGATGTAAGCGGAGTTACCGATAATGGCCTTGCCCGTCCAAGGCCCGTTGTTATAGCGAGCAGCTGAAGCGCAACTACAACCTCGGCCAGTACTACCTCGAGGTCTCGCTCAGCCATCTCAAGCTCTTCGACGAGGACTCAGAGCTCAAGCTACGGAAGTACCCCCTGCGGTACATGCCCGCGGTAAGACCCTACTTTGTAGTTTGATCTTTGATCTTTGCTCTTTTGACCACAATTACGATAGCTAACATGTAGCATTAGCATGCGTGATATTCTTGCTTGTAGTTTGATCTTTGCTCCTTTGAACGCATTTAGGTCGCACTAACAATATCGTGTATTAAAGTATAGTTTGTAGCTTGATCTCTGCTCTTGCCTAGAGTCTAGTTTCAGCTCGAAGAGGCGGCGAAGACGGTAGCAGATGAGCTGACGCAGCCGCGGCCGAAGGGCGAGGAAACGGTCCACGATATCCAGGTATACGGTAGCCTGAGGGCATTTTACCCCCCCCTGAGGGCGAAACAGAGACCAAGATCTAAAATCGATATTTCTGTGATATGATTTTCAAAGTATTGATGCGCAGGTTCTGCTCAATCTCGAGGATTATGCGTCGAGCGTGCGAGCTGTCAAGGTTTACTCTAGTCTATAATATTTGTATTATACATTTCCATTTAGTTTCTTTTATTATGCGTTTCCATTAGGTTATCTGTATTTCTTTTCGTTCTTCCCTATAATTTATCTTCAGAGTGCCCAAGTCTCGCACATTGTCAAGATCTCCGGTATTATCGTGGCCGCCTCACAGGTAAGTTTTTTTTTCTATTAGAGTATCTTATTTTAAAATATTTTTTTAATCTTATTTAAAATATTTTCTTTCCGTCCTACCAATTTATTGGCAGGTGCGCGCCAAGGCGACGCAAGTGAGCCTGCAGTGCCGAACCTGTCGGTATGTCTACTTTTTTCATTCTTTCATTCCTTCTCTATTTTCACCTTCATAGAATAATAAGTACATGTTATAATGGGCAATAATGTGGTGAAAGGTCCGTCGCTTACGAACTAGAGCCGTCGAATCGGGTCCTTTTTATCGTTATCTTTCATCTGGTCCAGTATAACTAGGGTATCGCTTGACTTATGGAATACGTGAAACATAACCATGAAAAAGACGCGATTCGACGGCCCTATTACGAGCCCTTATCATACGTGGGCAACCTTCCCAGCAATATTTTCAGAAACGGCCCTACCAAAGTACGAAATCATAAATTATCAAGCCTACCAATTGAAATTTCCTAGAACCTACCACAGTGTTCTGACAACAGTCAAAATGTTAAGCGAACGAGATGCCGAAAAATAACCCTGATTTCGTTAGGAACTCTCGCACGGAAAACACCGTATCCTAAGCATTTTGACTCGTTCGCTTAACATTTAGAACATTGTGCTACCAAAGTAAAATGACGAAAATAATTGGGCCTACCACCCATACTTCCGATCAGTGCCCACGTATGACCCTTATACTACTGATAACGATGATGGGTCATGCAGCATAGGGAAACTTGTCGAATTTTGTCTTGAGCATTAACCTTTATTGAGCGACTCTTTTGCTTGGATAGTTAGTTGAAGTAATTTTTTCACTTCAGGCATACGGTAAACGATCTCAAACTGCGTCCCGGTCTCGACGGATTCCTATTGCCGCGCACGTGTGGAGCGTGGGTTTTTTTTCTTATTATCATTTTTTTAGTAGTTGTGTTTCAAGTAGAGCATTACATTCGTGTCTATGTTTCGACAGATATGTTTCGCTGCTTTTGGCGACGAGACGCGTCGCGGTTCTGAATGATGAATGAAACGTATACAGCAAGAAGACCCGAATGGAATGCTCTAGTTTCAAGCTGCGCAAAATGGAACATAGTATTTCATGCGTTCATTCATTTATCTTTTTTCATCACACAAAAAACATTAGGTGAGACACTCGGTTCCGTAAGTGCAGATGCAGCTTATCCCTCAAAACGGCGTGAATTTCATGCTCTATCGAGTTCTTCGTATTTCTTCCATTTCTTTGAAATTCAAGGAACAAGCGAAGGATACCGTTCCCCTCTCAAGCTACCGTAATCCAGCCATCGTCAGGGTTTTCCGTTCAGGAACCAGGCGGGCCAACTGCAGCGCTGCCCGATAGACCCGTACCACATCGTGCCGGACAAGTGCATCTGCGTCGACTACCAAACACTCAAGCTGCAGGTACACGGATTTCAGTTTGCGATTACTTTTTTTCGTTCATTCATTCATTTTGTACACAAGGGTGTGACAGAAACAGCAAGAATAGGTGATCGAATGTCCGTCGCTTACAAGCGAATTTTTTACCTGTGCTTTCTGTGCACTGTACCTTTCTTACAAGTGCCTTGTCGATCCGTAATTTAGACCCACCGTAATCCAAACATTGTTGCAGGAGATGCCGGAGGACGTGCCGCACGGAGAGATGCCCCGCCATCTCCAGTTGTACACTGACAGGTTCTTCTTCCTTTTCAATTTGCCACTATTGATGATAAGTTTGAGTAGAGGTAGTAGATGTCTGTACGGGGTAACGTATTCATGAAGCCTACTATTCTAGATACCTTGTGGACAAAGTTGCGCCCGGCAACAGAGTGACGATCGTGGGTGTGTACTCGATTAAGAAGCTGTACAATCAGGTTCGTTCCTAGTGGGTTGTCCATTTTATCATCATTTTCTCGTAATCTTTACGAATTGTGCTTTGTAAAACGATAATACTATGAAAAAACTGCAATGATTTATTCAATTTGCAAAATGCAACTCTGAACTCTGCAGAAGATCAAGGACAAGACGCTGTCGGGCATCCGGACACCCTACTTGCGAGTGCTCTCGATCAACGTGAGTCTTCCCAGGGTTACCGAAGAAACGACAAAAATTTGCTGGATTTATAGAAGAGTTTGGCGTAGATATGGAGGTTTTCTACGTAATTGTTCATTTTGTAATAACTAATTTATGCGATAATAAGCTGATTAAATAGGTGGAAACGGGCGGTGCGGGCCGCAGTGACCGACAGACCTTCACGCCCGAGCAGGAACGCCAGTTCAGGTAGATCACGCATACGTGGCCAACCTTTCGGCAATATTCTGAAGAAAAATGGTCTACCAGACTGGTATAGTACTGGCGCATGAAATCGTCACTTTTCAATCCTACCAATACAGCTTGCCTAGGAAATGTAAGACTGCCAAGGCAAGATTGTGTAATGGCCAGGATGCCCGCAAATATATGCGGCTTTTACATGGATGGGCACGGTTGCAGGTACCGTGGTTGGGTGACTTACTGCGAAAAAAGTGCATGTATTGTGCGGCTCGCTGCAAAATCATATCTTTGCGAAAATGTGCGATATCCCTGTGTGGGTTAGCCACTGCAGCGTATGGGCTTTTAAATTTCCCGCGCTTTTTTGTGATTTGAATAGTCCAACCTGCCGTTCAGGGAGATCGCCAAGCGACCCGACTGCTTCGAATTGCTGGCCAAGTCGATTGCTCCGTCCATCTACGGATCGATCGATATCAAGAAGAGCATCACCTGCCTGCTCTTTGGAGGATCCCGGAAGAGGTACGGTAGTTAGGGGATAGGGTCTCCCTATTAGGGAGGGGTACGGTAGGATGGCAGAGTGGGCGATCGGGGAGGGGGCACGGTATTGAATGAAAAAGCAAAGATAGATCTGCATTTTTTTTCGGCTTTTTTTTCTTTGAAAATGCTGCAGTTGATTACTGTGTAATTAAGGTTACTGTATTATTAAGATTATTATAAAGATTACTATATAATGGAGATTGCTGTGTAATTAATATTACTATAGAATTAGGATTACGGTATAATTAATTTGAGACTTCCCGATGGGCTGACGCGCAGAGGAGACATCAACGTCCTCTTGCTGGGCGACCCCGGAACGGCCAAGTCGCAGCTGCTCAAGTTTGTCGAGCAGGTCAGACAGATTAGGTCACCGATGGATGGCGAGGGTTTTGGCGGGAAGATTACTGCAGTGACCCTCCCATACGGAACGATCGAGAAGTGTAGTCAGGATATGCTTCTGCAGCATTGTGCCCAATATATTGCTACCCAACCACGAAGAGCTGATGATTTGTGCCAAGCGTTAACACGTTGTTTGCGTGCGCATTACGTACATGCAAATTTTTTCTTGTGTGTGACAGGGATAGCATAATTCCGACGGCATCAGGCATCATATCATACAAGCACCAACATAATCCGCAAACTGAGTTGTAGGTGTCTCCGATCGGCGTTTATACCTCGGGCAAGGGATCGTCAGCCGCCGGTCTCACGGCTTCCGTGATTAGAGATCCGCAGTCCAGGTATGGCATCGTTTTCGCTGGGGTGCGGGTAGTGGCGGTGATCGTAGGCCTTTGGTTATGGAGAAATAATAATAATAATAATACTTTATCGACGACGCATTAACTGGATGCGTAAATGCTCGGTATCTCGTTTGCTAGCCTCTAAATATCTTGTCCATTCCAGAGCCTTCATCATGGAGGGCGGTGCGATGGTTCTAGCTGATGGAGGAGTAGTGTGCATTGACGAGTTTGACAAGGTACGAACGAGCAGCCATACACGAGCAGCTTTTCCGATCATTTTTTTTAGAAATAAGATCAAGGTCAAATTATATAGAAAAGGCTTTAGAGAGCGGCAATCTGCACTACAGAAATAAGTGGAAGACCATTTTGAAATGGCTTACAAGCATGGACGGTGATACCGTATGCTTTGTGTACCGTATGCCCCCCTTACAGATGAGGGAAGACGACCGGGTGGCCATTCACGAAGCGATGGAACAGCAGACCATCTCGATTGCAAAGGTACGGTAGAAGGGGGAGTGGAGCTTACCAGCGACATAAATCCCTCGATCGCTTTCCTGCAACGATGTATACCATAGGCACGGGTGCGACTCTCTTATTATGATGAATTATTATACTAATTGTTTCTGCGTAGAATTTAAGTGCTTGAATGGGGATGGTGAAACTCGTTTCAGGCGGGTATCACCACAACACTCAACTCCCGGTGTTCCGTTCTCGCGGCCGCGAATTCGGTTTACGGTCGATGGGACGACTCGAAGGGTACGGTAGAGGGTGTATGGGGTTACTGTGGAAGGGGGGTTACTGTAGAACGACGCGCACATCGTTCTGATCCGAACAGGGATACAACTCTCTTGTCGTTGACTTTTAAAGTGCCTGGATTCAATACAGTAATCATGAAAGGGTATATAAGTTGATATAAATGATTGAAATTGAAGCGGAAGTGCAGACATGAACGTTGAGTTTGTGTGATGAATTCTTTTCCGTTCGAATAGGTGTAATGCCTTCTTTTTGAAATCACTGAAGCATGGTATGCGAAGCCCATTGATAATAAGATTCAGCATAGATGGGCAGGGTTTGCTGGTAGGTTACTGCAGTGACTCCCCTATATATAAAGATCGAGCGTTTTAGTCAACCTGTTTTTCTGCAGCAGGCTACCCAATACTTGGAAAAATTGTGCAGTAAGCCACGCAACCGCGGTACCTGCAACCGTGCCCATCTATGAGTTTCAGGCTAGGTATATTATTTATAATAGATAACAGCATCTGAAATAATATTTGCACAAAATGCATTTTTAGGAAACGACAACCTCGATTTCATGCCGACAATCCTGTCGCGTTTTGACATGATCTACATTGTGAAGGACACGCACGACATCAAGAAGGATACGGTAGGTGGCATGGACTTGTGTGAGGTTCTCGTTAAAGCTATCCTGATAACCGAGAAAAGGAGTCAAGAGAAGAGAACCCAGCAGTGAATATGACAATTACGAATCTCATCATCGGGCAGCATACCGTTATCGCCGCTACCGGAATCCTCGCTACCGTAATCTCCGCTATTTTCAGATCCTGGCCAAGCACGTGATCGAGGTGCACGTGGCCGCATCGAATGCGGCCCGACACGAGACCGAGGAGAAGGGCGATGAGGCGAGTTTACTGTATTGTTATTGATTTATTCATCCAAGTGTATCATTTCGAAAAAATCCACCTCACACCTTAAGCCTTACTGGAGTTATCTTATTGTTACTTATTGTTGATTGACAAAAAAAAGGTTCCATTTGTACGCTCATTCCTACTTCACCTGAACTATCTTCATACCTTTTTTTTCTCAACCATATTGATTGATTTATTGACCCAAGTCTAGCGTTTCATAAACGGTCATCTAATGCAATAAACCCCTTGATTTTCATAAGTGACAGTACCCCTCCCAATCGGGTTACGGTGAGTGGGGATCATTTGCGCACAAATCGAGCTCCCCACAACTCTATGTAGCACGTTAGAGATTGTTTAGGAAAACAATTCGTCATCAGGTCACCTTTATACATGAGTAGAATCCGAATACATTTGGGAAACACATTTACTGTTGTCCATTATATAGATAATAAGGCCTTGTGCGCAAATGAATTTGTGCGGAAATGAAAGTCCGCCCGTTACGGTAGATCCCCTTGCAGACGGCGGTCTTCGACACGGACGGTCTGCTGACGCTGTCGTTCCTCAAGAAGTTCGTCTCGTTCGCGCGGGCCTCGTGTGCCCCGCGTCTCACGGCGAGTGCCAGCGAGAAGCTGGCCAACAACTATGTCAGGATGCGCAACCCCGCGGCGGGCGAGGAAGGTTGGTTGGAGTGGAGATTGTGCGGTGTTCTTGGCATGCCTTTTGAACGTACGTTGGCACGCACCTGACCGTCGGGTGGTAGGCCCCTCATTTTGTCAGAAACTTAACTTGGTAAGAACACAATCCGAGGCCTACCATTTTGTCAGAAACTTAACTTGGCCCCATTACATAAGAAACATTATTGGTAGGCTTTGAAAAAAACACAATTTTTACAATGGTAGGCCTCGGATTGAAATAATTGTCGGTAGCCTTGCCCACGTATGCTTTTGAAAGACTTTATTTATACTCCTAGCTCATAGCTTAACGTCAATGCAGTGTAGCAAACCTGTAGCGCTTTTCGGTACTCCTACTCTAGCAGTATCCGCGCCTATGGGTATACCGTAGCCCTGCTGTGCCCCTACCGTACGCCTACCGGACCGTACTCATACTGTGCCCATACCGTACCCCTACCGTAGGTCTCGCGCCGAAGGGCAAGCACCAGCGGTCGTCCATCCCTATTACCGTCCGTCAACTCGAGGCAATCGTCCGGATGAGCGAGAGTCTGGCCAAGATGGAACTGCAGCCTTTCGCCCACGAGAAGCACGTCGACGAGGCCATTCGACTCTTCCGGTTGGTGACTTTATTTTATTCTAATAATTTTATAATATTTTATTTATATAATATATGGAGAATGGTCTCTTCTTGAGGAATTTAGCTTAATTTTATCGACGCTGTACGCGTAATAGGTTTAAAGGGACATGGAAGCGAGAAATTTTTTGAAACCGAATATGGTTATACTTGTAAAATATGTTTCTTAGGCGATAATAAACATAATAGCCTTTGAATAATATTTTTAAAAAATTTCTGGAGCGAGAAAAATTTATTTGTTCCGGGAATACCTCAATGCCATTTGCCTGGTTACTATGCGCTAAACGCAGTAAGACTGCGCTTTGGCTGGGAAACCATTTTTAGAATATCTCGCGAAGTAGACATTTTTGTGCACTCTGATTTTGGTTTTTATATTATTTAGGCGATAAACTTTCATATGAAAGCCAATCTTTTTTGGCTTCCATGTCCCTTTAAGAATTGAGGGATATGGGTCGATATGGGCAATTTGAATTTTGTGATAAATATTAGCTTGTACGGAAATTTATAATGATTCATGAATAAGTAAATATAAATAAATATTATAATATTCCGCTTTGAGAGTAGAGGATACTTTAGATGCTTATGTTTCACGCATCATTCATAACCGCGACGCTTCTGGCCACCAAGAGCAACGAAACATATCGTCGAAAAGTACACGATTCGTATCCTCTATTTGAGAGTGTCGACGCTGGAGGCGGCTGCCACGGGCAATCTAGCAGGAGTGGAGGGATTCACTTCGGCGGAGGATGCCGAGGCACTGCAGAGGATCGAGCGACAGCTTAAAAAGAGGTATTTATTCATTTATTTATTTTGTTTTATTATTTTATATGTAATTACTAAGTACGCTGTGCTGCCCAATTTTTTGAGTGTAGAGTGCGCAATTCGCGGCGAGTATGTAATGGTGAGACGATGGCTAGACGAATGGGCAAAACGGAGCGCTGAATCAGGGGCTACGCTGAACACGCGATTGTATGCAGCGACCGGGCGGCGAAGAATGAACGGGAAAAGATATGATGTATTGGTAGGGTATGGAGAGAAACACGTATTTTTTAGAAACGCCTATGCTTGAGAAGCGCGGTATATATGGGAGCGGTGAAACATAGATAACGCAGGTTCTCGGTCGGTACGCACGTCAGCGAGTCTGTGGTCATGCAGGACTTCGTCTCCCGCCAGCACTACCCCGAACAGTTGGTCAAGAAGGTACGGTAGGGGTACTGTAGCAAGAAGGCCCTGAGCACAGTAGTCATTCCCGGCACATCTACTTTGTGGCCTACAAGTGTGCAAATTGGGCCACTTATTAGCCCTCCAATGAGGTTTCAAATCGATTTTCGGGCAATAAGAGGGACCTAACACCGTATCGTTGGATCTGCGCCAGCGTCTGGTGGATACTGTAGCGGGTAGCAATTTACCGTAACCCCCTGCCCCCTTCAGGTGATCACGAACCTCATTCGGCGCGGCGACCTTCAACAGCGCATGCAGCGACGCATGCTGTTCCGAGTGCGATAAGAAACTACCGTATCCCTCGCCTACCGTAATCCTGTCCCCTTTATTTAGTCTACCGTAACCTTACCCCCTACTCTATAGCAGAGCCACCGAAACCGCGCCGTTTACTGGATTGTTTATAGTCAAGGAAAAGCTGCGATTCCGACGGTTTTACTACCGTACCCCTACCGTATGCCCGCCCCAATCGATCTCTCATACCGCATACCGGCCCGGTCTTCTCCATTCCCACTCTGTACACATGCGAGTTTCGTTTTTGTTTGTTAGCTTTATTTTATGTTGGTAAATGCTGTTCCATTCGTTATTGGAATCCTTGCACACCGTTCTTCTCCACTTGCACACTATACGCAAAATGAGGGAAATGTTGAATCTCTTCGGGGAATACAGAAGAACGAAAAATATGTACGTTAAGAATTCTTTTGATTTATATCTCGCCTGAAGCATAGAAAATCCTATCACTGACAAATATTAGGAGAAAGGATATTTATTCATTGGTGTGTATTTCTCAATTTTACAGCCACCAAATTCCCTGCAAAGTGCCGTTTTCCCATTTCACGGCCTGTTCTAGCTAATTGTAGGTAGCTGGCGAGTTGTGATGCCGTTGAGTATTCGTTTGTATCTAGTGGAGCACAGCTCACTGTTATTCGGTTACAGCCTGTATTCCTTGCCTTTTCTCCATAGCCAACAGGCTCATTAGCCCGAGCCCTTCCCCCTTTTCATTGGCTGAATTCCCGCTCAGTCGCGCCAATTTGGACTCGTCTGATTGCTCGATTTACGCTCATCGATGGTCCTCGTACCCATCTTTGCACATAAGGTATCTATTCCAACTTTGAAATCTATCTTTTTCTGGGATACATTTCCATTGCACTTCAATCGTCAAGTAAAGTGTTAAATCTACTATAGAGTTCGTGCGATGTCTAGGTTTCATGATGACCATCAAAACAAGGGCGAAACCAGTCATTCAGCTCTTCACCCTGCTGACTACCGTACTCTCGGTCCTCTCCAACCTCCTCCTGCTCATCCTCATTGTGTCCCAGCGAGTGTCCGGAATGGGCCGCTACCGTATCCTTCTCGCGTGCTTTGCTGTTGTGGACATTGTCATCTCGGCCTTTCATCTGTTTATCGTACCGGTGAGCCTTGATCTAGCTATTATTAACGGGAAATGTTCCCGTCGGTAAGCGTCATTCCTGCTTTGTCTGCACTGTAGAGCCCGTCAATCGAGTCTTTTTGATGATTATGCTTCACAATCCACAAGGTAACAATCCATTGGCGCACTATCACTTGATAGGGAAAAATATCCTTCAAAAGACCCGAATGGAAGACTCTACTGCGCTGTTTTCAGAAATACCTCTCGTCGAAAATAGAAGTGCAGAAAACTGGCGGAACACTTTTCCTCAACCGTATCTTTGCACAATAGGCACACTGGTCAGGCAAAGGACTTCTCGGAATTTTCCCTTGCAGTCTAGCCAAAACATGCCCTAAGGCATGGCAAACGGAAAAGCTAGGCTAACTAGCTGGGAATGCGAAAGTCTCGTGAGAACAGCGGTACAAATCGTCGTAAATTAGGACTGGCAAAGAGACTGTAGCATTGCCTTTCAAGCTGTAAAAGGTTCTCGATCCTTTGAACAAGGAAACAATAAATCTTCACCACTATGCTTTTGATAAGTTTCATCTTTATCTACATATGCTATGGTTCTGGTTCATCACCCTTATCTGGACTAACATTAATGATGATGATGATGATGATGCTGATGATGCTATGATGATGCCTATTAACATTATTATATCAACAATCCACCTAGGGCTGCTACGTAACAACCCACGGTTACATAATATTTGGCTACAATCTACTCGAAGCGCCCGAGTGGGTCATGACGCAGGTTTGTTCATTGTTGAAAGGCATTTTAGTTCGCCTCTTCCAGAGAATTGAGTGGGCTATGCTTCACACCGGAGAGATAAAATGTACTGAATCAATCCAAACAATATGGCTTTATTGGGAAAACACCATTTCATCAAATCGGTCATACGATCAACCTTCTTGATTTACATACAATTATTGTTGATGAAATGACCGATTTTATTGAATGGTAGTTTCCCGCTTTATTGATTTAGAAAAATTTACAAGTGAAAAAAAAATATATATATATATAATCCCATCGCAGGCTGGCTGCATCTTCGTGGGCATGTTTTACGAGAACTTTTTCCTGCTGACGTGCCATTTCGTCTACCGGGCGGTCGTTTTGATACGGTAAATATGGTTGAGGAAAGGGGTTCGTTACTAGAGGATACGAATCGTGTTCTTTTGACGGTTATGTTTCACGATCAATTCATAATGAACCTTTGCCTTATTATCTTCGGATGGGCGAGACATAACCAGCAAAAGTACACGATTCGTATCCTCTATTCGTCAGCCGTCTCATTCCCACTTCTCACGAGAAAGCGAAGAGAGTGCAGACGAAGTAGGAATGGCGTTTGCTGACGGAACTTGTTCATCAACATTAATGACTGGCTAGAATCCGCGCGGAAACCAAGATTGAAGCTCGTTCCTCAAAATCGGGCTTTAGTGTGAGGGCTCATATATGGTTGAGGAAAGAGTTCCGTCAGCTGTCTTCATTCCAATTTCTGATGAGAAAGCGAAGCGCTATGAAGAGAGATAACGTAGAAATGTCTGCTGGCGGAACTTTCCAATAATGAATATTTTCGCTCTTTTGTTTTCGCACGAAATCTGGGATGAAAAAGCATGCCGTAATTAGTTCCGGAATCAGTGGACTAGCGCATTATGGTTGAGGGAAACGAGAGAGAGGGAACCGGAGCGGCATGAAGAAATTTGTATTGGAACGAAGTTGGAATAGACGGAACTTTTATATATTTAGAAAAAGACGCAGGTAATTCAGGAAGCTCGACAGTGTTCCGTTCTTCGCGTATCTCCTAGTAGGAATTGTGTCCAACGTGCTGTTCAGTTACTCATTTCTCAATCAGTGTCATGAGGTTCGTTCGAGAATAGCATAGTATTTTCGGAGATAATGAGTAGAACCTATACCTTCTTTTTCTATGTCGCAGAGAGTGTAAAAATCAAGCTATCGTGCGTTCTGGACTTTCTGTGGGATACGTTGTATTTACCCTTAGAGTGCACTGGTGCAGACAAAAATGCTAGTGGCCAGCGGCAAATAGTATGTTGTCTAGCGAAATATAAAAGGGCTTTTCCTTACTATAAAAGGGGCTTTTTCTTACCGGAAATGCTCCAAATATTCAATTGCAGGATTTCCACCCGACAGGCGAAAAGCGCCTTCACTTCACTCCGTTCCTCAACGAGAGCATTCGCCTGGACCTGACTACACGGCAACAGACAGGCTTCCTGGCAATACTGTACAGCGTACGGCCATTCTCAATATTTATTTGTCGTTATCTTTAGCATTGCGCATCCCATTTATTTAGGGCATAGACAAGGTCAAAATGATGCATGGCCTCTAAACAATACGACTTCATGAAAGAATGTTCATGAATGTTCAGGATGTCACGACCGGAGAATTGCTCGATTCCGGAATAAAGACGGTTGTCCTGACGTTTTCCACGTTTACGTTTACCTCGCTCATCATCTTCGGCTGCATTGCCTACATCGTCTGGAAGCTGCGATCCACAGTGTATGTGTATTTCCGGGAAAGCACCATTTGATCAAATCGGCCATTGCATAAACTGCCATCTACATACAACTAGTGTGTTGATGAAGTGACCGAATTGATGAAATGGTGATTTCCCGTATTTCCTTTCTTACATTTCCGCTTGTTCGTTCGTTGTGGTGCTCCATAATTGCATGTACGATACTGCTGCTCCCCTATGCGTAGTTCAATTTCGGCTGACGCGAAGCAAAGGGAAATCACCAGGGTTTGAAAACCAAGCCTTATGCAACCGAGAGAGTGATGAGGAGCATTGAAGAATGAAGAGAGAGTCAGACGATAAATACGTTGATCGCGCTCGGTTTTCAAAACCCTAGAAAGCACCATTGCATTCCAGTTAATTGTATTTATGTAGATCAAGGTTTCTGAAATGACCGATTTGATGAAATCGTGCACTATGGTTTCTCAAAATAAGCGGTGCATGGTTATTCATTCAGAATCGCCTCCAAACGCGACAGGATCGAACGACAGCTATTTCGTGTGTTACTTATCCAGGTTATTTGATATATTGTAATATTTTAATATTTAAAAATACCACATATTTTAATATTCAAAAAAACCACAATAGCTATTTTTTGCTCAGACCGGCATTCCATGCGTCTTCTCGTACATTCCCCTTATGGTCCTCTTCACGGCTCCGCTTCTGGGGTACCCCTTCGAGACTCTTAGCCGTTTATTCACCACAATTTGCTACAGTCCCATTATTTATGCTAAACTACCCTGAATTTTAAAGGCTACCGTATCCCAGGCGTGGGAAAAGTCAAAAACTACCGTATGCCAGGTGGGCAATCGGGTCGTACGGTGATGTCATCGTTATGTCGTCGGCGCTCTTTCCCGCCGTTGACTCGCTCTTCATCGTCTACTTCATCAAAGCGTACGCTCTAGAGTCCGCCATTTTGACGCCCCCTTTCATTCATTCATTTATCCACACTGTTATCTGAAAACATGTTAATACCGAAACGGGAAACGTAAGCCGGTCCCGGTTATGCTCCACACTTCTGCGAATGTCAACCGACATACCTAAGCACTATAGCACAACGGTGATTGGAGGTCGAACGAGAGCCGCCCAGTACGCTCTCTCGCTTTCGTAGCAAAACCTCTGCGTTAAAGTCGTCAATCGACCTCAACTCGTTCGGTAATCTAAAGTCTTCTTTACAGCTATCGCGAGGCGGTATCCCGATTCCTCTGCTTCCCCAGCTACCGTACCCCTCCCACTTCTTCGGTAGCCGTACGCCAGAGACCCCGCGCCTCCTCCAGCACCCTAACCGCCGTCAAGCCCGAATCGTGAATATTTGGAGGCCAGAACCATCTTCACACTTTTTTGCATGATAAAATTATTATTATTATTATTATTGTGATTAGAGTCCCGCACGTGACTTATGACCAGGACACTCTTTGATGAACCAGTTACTTTGCGCCTTTTTAGATGACGTGACATTCTTCAATTTTTTTCTGGTTATCTTTCTTCCACTCACGATCTCACACCATTTATATCACATCAGGCTATTTATTCATTCGCTAAACGCACATCAGCACCCCCCCCCCCCCCTCCCTCCCCCATTCTAGACGTGTATACAGTAACCATCTCTCGTTATTTCCTTTATCACGATCCGCACAATAAATGTCGACAAAACGCATCGTTTTTTTATTCTTCTTCTGTAGCAATATAAAGGTTACGACAAGGAAAGGAGAGCAGGGTAGAGCGAGGAGTAATGCAAGGTTCCACAAACGTTGCCCACGTTCCGGGAAATACAGACAAACTGTTCGCTACTTTACGGTTTGGTCTTGACTAGAGGATGGCAACGTTTGTGCAATCTGCAATAAAGATGCCATTAGCAGAGGTCAGGGGTGAAGTTCGGCTGACATGGACCTTATAAGCAGGTAGTACGTGTTCGAAGAGAGCCGTCCTTCGCTCTCTCTATTAGGTATACTAGGGCTGTCGAAACCGCACCTTTTGCTCAGTACGTTCCATGTCTTTTTGTGAAGACGCGATAACCGCTTCGACAAACTCTACTACACTGAGCGAAATTACCCTAGCTTTACGCCATGGGGTAAACCATACACCAATTGACCGGGGTAATGTTGCATTTACACTAGCCATTTGGGGCAAGAGGTTTTGAATTTAGCCCATGACGCGTAAGCGGGGGTAATTTCGCTCAGTGTATCTATCTATGCTCCGCTTGAAACATAACTGAAGCAGAACGACCGCTCCTCTCCAAATCAGATGCCTTTGCTTGATCACAAAAAGCGGAGTCACATTCGTGTACGCCTTCTTATGATTCGTCGTCGTACAACGACAACAACAATGCCTTGAGAATAGCGCGGAGATGGGAAGAGAGTGGGAGAGTCGAGAAATGATAGTGGAAAGATTGTAGACAGCGAACCGGAGAGTTAGTATCATCCGGATTTGCGGGCAAACAAAGGGGGAGCATAATACGGGGGCACGCCAACTCTACCGGGAAACAACAAGGTTAGCGGACGCGGAAACTCAGCGAAACGTACTACAATCGAACTGTGTGTGTGTGTGCGTGTGTACTTGTGATGCTTATATGATTGCTTTTGGGATAAGATACGCAAAACAATGCATGAAGAGTGTACAAAACTAAACGCAAGGTGAGAACGTGCGAGCCGGTCATTCGGGTCCATGCGATACGCAACCATGAACAAAGCCCCGAATGGTAGGCATGCTGGTCTAGTTGAGAGGTTGAGACAATAACATATTTCAGGGGAGGGTGGGGGGATAAACACTTAAAGACCACTGTGGCCCCCATAAACAGTTCACAAGATCTCGCCAAGCTTCCGAAAATATTACGAAACTATGCAAACGAGGAACAGATAGATCACACTCGGATATACGAATCGAATGAGGGGGGGGGTGTGTTTGAGTGGGTACGGTAGATAACTGCCCAAAATCCAGGAGGGGTACGGTAATGGCAATAACAATCTACGGTAGGTGATCAATCAATACCTCCAATCGTGAGAAGTAACGAGACAGGATAGTAAGTTTCAGTTCGCGATTGAGTCCATGGGGGTTACGGTAGGACGGTGGGTTGATTTCTCGTGAAACAAGTTCTGCAGTCAGGAGGGCTAAGCAAACACACGGGGGATATGTTGGATAGGTGACGGGAAAAAGACCAAAGGTTTGATGAAGAATACTCAAGATAGCAAAGCGGAACGAGCGTTAGTACGAACGAGCAATGGTTGTGTACTGTAACTAGAGGGGGTACGGTAACTAGAGGGGGTACGGTAGAAAAGTCTAGTGAGTAGCAGCTTGCAATAATAGATGCCTGTTCAAGCCACAAAATCCAGCGACAACAAACGGCTTAAACTCGGAGAAAAAAAATGGAAAGTTTGTCTATGATCTAGCATATATTGATATCTCATGGAGGAAATACACAGACACACAGATACACAAACACGATCAGTCAGATACATACACATTTTGAGAGATATTTGATTACTTAGCAATAGCTCTTAGATGAATATACTCTCTTACCTATGTGGGATCGGTGGGTAGACTTATTACAAACCTCACGGGGGGCGGGGTGTGACCAACGGGTAGGGGGGTACGGGTAGATCCGGAACCGCGTCCGCGTTTTGGGCATCCGGGAAATGCCTGATGCCTAACTGGCGGCGGCGGCGGCCGCCGCCTTCTCCTCCTGCATGCGGCGGTAGTGCAGTTCGGTCTCCTCGAAGATGAGCTCCTTGAGCTTCTCCTTCGGAAGGTCGTCCTCCAGCTCCATCTCGTACGTGAACGGATGCTCCGCTACCGGCTGCAAATCAGGAGGCATAAAGTATTAGCCAAAGTTTACGTATTACCGCTAACCCCGCGTTAAGACCGCATAAATATCTATCATGAAACGGGAACGTTGCTGTTTAGGGTGCGCAAAGCTCATACATAATATAATTACGAGTTGCCACTAGCAGACCGTACGCTCCGAAGTGTAATAAATAGGGGAAATTGCTTGCAAACGAACCCAATTTCCCCTGTTAAAAAGAGGGGCCACCGTAGTACATATAGTGGAGTAAACCGACCCGTCAGTTTCTCCCGTTCCAAAATGAGTCTAATTCTCTCACTTTTGCACGCTCTCTCGCCTTGTATTCGGAATGATTTTCCGACGGATCTTTAAGATCAACTATACATACCCTTCTCTCTGAGCCTTCGCATGAACAACTTCTTTGTAAGGAGCGCAAGGGCTTTCAATTCTCGTCACTCTTTGCCTGGCATCCGTCAGCCTGTGTCATACGCACAATTCCTAATAAGTTTTCATTATTCTTCTGTTCTTGTTTTAGCTATGCCCTTTCCCTGTGCGATAGCAATATATAGCATTATTACCTCATCGTTCGGGTCGTAGTACTGCTCAAGGTAGGGATGGGCCAGCGCCTCCTCGATGGTGATGCGACGGTTCGGATTGAAGGTGAGCATCTGGAAAGCAGACCACATAATACTACGGACCGTTTTCGGCTACGCTTCACGTCACTTTACAAACGGCTGTTGCACATACATATAAGCTTTTCAAGAAAACTACGCTTTCCACAGTAGAGTGTAATCTGCGTTACGAGGGAGTACTGTAACCCGATTACGTACTATAACAGCAGTAGTACGCTCAGAGTTTTCAGCGTACTACTGCTGTTATAGTACGTAATCGGGTTACAGTACTCTCTCGTAACGCAGATTCCACTCAGGACCCAGACTACCGTACCTTATCAAGCAGGTCGAGCGCCCGATTGTCCGCGTTCGGGTAGAGACGGGTCCACGGCTGCTTGGGCTTGTGGGGCAGTGAGATGAGGTAGGTACGGGCCTGAACCCGAGCATTTTTTAGAGTAATTAAGTAGCTAAGGAATACTAAGACATATAGCCGTCCACATCAGCTTTGCGGATTTGCTAAACGGTCAGTGTGCTTGGAACGCGTGAAATTAGTGTGATACGGTAGCAAAGGGGGTACGATAGGGGAGGGATGGGGGGGGGGGGGTACATACTTTCTCGTTGATGATACACTGGAGGTCCTCCTGGGAGGGCGAGCCGACCACTCCGAGGATGAGGTTCAGCTGGTCCAGGTAGTGTTTGCCGGGAAACAGCGGACGGTTGGAGAGCATCTGGGATGGGAGCGAGCTTAGACCAAGATGACGGGAGGAACCAGCAGATAGTATAGTTGCGACCACGCGAGCAATTAAAGCACGCGCGAGCATTATTACATTAGTTGCCATGGACATCTGCCTTCAGACAGGGCCTGGCTGCTTTTTTCTATTCCTCAGAATCAGGGAAAAACAGTAATTGATTGTAATTTACGGGGCAGGACCCCTCCCGCCCGCAGGCCGCCGTTTACCGTGAAATTACCCGTACCGCAGTGCGAAATTACCCCCACCGCTGTACTAAATTTCCGATTTACATGGCTACCCTACCGCATCTGAAAAATGACCCCTACTGCGAAAATAATTTCAAGTATAAGTATGTATCCGCCGCACAGAATAATCACGGAAGATAACAACAGCTGCGTGCTTAGGCGGCATATCCATCTCTTCCACCTCATGCCGCATTTATAGCGCACATAAATTAATAATAATAATAATTTTAATTAATTTAAAAATGAGGCTAACCTCGGCGAGAATGCATCCGACGGACCACACGTCGATGCTCTTCGTGTAGCCCTTCGAGTTGAGCATGATCTCCGGGGCACGGTACCATCTGAAGCCACGCAGAGTATGAGTATTATGTTATTATGCAAATTTGTAGTTATTATGCAAATTTATAGTTATTATGCAAATTTATGATTATACACATTATGCAAATTTCCAACAAAACCATCCCTCCCCATCTTCCAACGTTATCGATCCCTGCCCAACTTCGCTTTCTATCCATAATGCCACCTCCACTCTCTCCTCGCAATAGCCCTGATCCTTACGCAAATTTCCATAGCTTTCTATTTTCATTTCAATCTTTCAAGTCTTATAGATCCCTCCGCAACGTAGCTCTCCAGTCTAGACTCTCCCCTCGTTCCCCTCAAATCACCGTCACATCACGCCTCTCCTCCTCTTCTTTCCCTTCCTTCCTTTCCAGATCGCAATCTCTCCCTTCTAACCTCCTCCTCATCCTTTTCTGCCTTCAATTTCTCTCGTTCCGCTCATTTCCCCCGCTCCCTACTCCTTCACTAGCTCTACACAGCCATTTTCTCCCTTCTCCAACGTCAAAAGCATAGTATCAGAGGGAGATATTCATAAAACAAAGTAAAGAAAAATACAGACAGACAGACAGACAGACAGACGAGATCTACAGGCAAACTTTCAACGGGAGTCGCAGGTGTGCACTCATCAGATTCGATCAAACTACTCCTAAACTACCGCTGATTCCGCATACTGTGTGTAGGTGTGTCTGTGTGTATGTATGTCTGTGTGTTCTGTATCTACCTAATATCTTCTTCACATCCATCACGTTATCCATCAGCCCGATGACAACATAGAGAAACTTTGCACGGCGCAGTTTCACTGTTGCTATATTACCAAAAACCAGCAAAGCATATCGATTGTATTACGAAAACCTCGAGCGCTATTGGCAAAAGACTGCTCACAAGCTAGCAATAGCGTCATACATCTCTCCACTCCATCATCTCTCTTTCTCAAATTGAAAATGTAATGTGAGAGCTAGCACTCATTACAACTAAACGAAGGTCGCTTGTCCTTTGTACGAGAGAGTATATATCTCCTATAGGCATGAGGAGAATGAGTTGAGGGATATACAAGAAGCAAGAGGGAGAGGGCGGGAGAAGGGCATACATGGGCGAGAGATTGTACAATCGGACGTCGGGATGGCTGCCGGCTCCGGAGAATTAAAAT
Source organism: Micoletzkya japonica (assembly GCA_900490955.1). Lineage (NCBI taxonomy): Eukaryota > Metazoa > Nematoda > Chromadorea > Rhabditida > Diplogasteridae > Micoletzkya > Micoletzkya japonica. The sequence continues at coordinate 115,171 of LS841550.1, forward strand.
GGAAAAACGCTTGTTAGGATAGCTGCTTTTGATTTCCTTTAATTATACGTAAGGGAGCCTGCAAAAATATTTCGGACAACTCCAGCCCATGTATGGTGGGGGAGGTAAAGGGAGGGAAAAGCTAAAAAAAATGCACCAGAAGCTTGCACCTGCCTGCAGTGTGTAATGGCATTCCCGCGCATACTACATTCACACCACGCTCCCTAGAATATATGCATGTCCCATGGGGCAATCTACTGCTGCCAGAGAGATCAAAGATAAAAGTTCAAAGATCAAAGGCCAAAGATAAAAAATCAAAGTCCAAAGTCCAAAGTTCACCGTACCTCGTGGCGACGTACTCCGTCAGGAAGCCCGTGTGGTCCGTAGTCGGGTCGGTGACCCGAGCTAAGCCGAAATCACAGATCTGAGGAATTAGTTATACTTATGCAAGGGGGATATTATTTCTCCTCTCAAACACACAGTTTCCGCAATCACAACACGCATCCTTCACATGCACTGCATAAATAGCCTCCGTCAAGCGTCGTAAAAGACCCATGTTGCGAATTTTTGAGCTCTTTTTTTTGAGTGTTTTCTTTCCTACGCTCTACTTCCAGATTTTAACAGTCCGCTCAGCACGTGTCATGCTCGCCCCCCCCCCCGTTCCTCTCCCATTCAATTCTTCAACTCTTCCTCACTAACCCATGACCATCCATCCCTCCTTCCCCCCCTAACAATGGGCATACCAAGGCTAATGGCTACCGAATAACGAGCGCAAAACGAATGCGAAGACAACAACTTCTCGTCGCATTCACAAACCATTCTCGTCAGGCCACACTACTAGACGTGATTACTTGTCCTTTCCCCCATGATTAAATGAATCCAGGGAAGAAAAAGCTTACAAGGTTCTAAACTAGAGAACCAGTGCATACTTACCCTATTGAGATACAATTATAGCAACATCGGCATTTTAATAAATCTAAAAAAGTGCAGAACTCTCTGTGCTCACCTTGAGATCACACGTCGTATTGAGTAGGAGGTTGCTGGGCTTGAGATCGCGATGGAGTACGTTAGCTGAGTGAATGTACTTGAGGCCTCGGAGAATCTGCAATACTTTAATTCGTTTCATTTTTTGTGTTTATAAAGATCCATGGATCCACAAGGGAACTCCACGAAGTTATCGCAAGCGACTATATGGCTAATGCAGACAATACAATAAGTCCCGCGTTGGTCCACAATATACCGGGTCCCAACGGGAAATCAGCCGTATAGTAGTGTGGCGCGATGCGAATGCGAATGCGACACTATCGCACCCACTGGCAATGGTGCACCTTTCCCGCGATACATCGCACAGAGACCGCGCGCAGTGGCAATCGAGTGCGAGACTATCGCACTTTTCCCCCGTGGCATGCGATACTATCGCGCTGTCAATAAGAGGCCGGTATCGCAGGCGAAGGATGGGGAAGGTAAGTGGAGGGAAGCGAAGAACATAAACAGGCAGACAAGAAGGGGAACTGGAGTCATAAGAACAAGTCTTCTGTAGCTTTGTTTTTTAATTCAAAAATTGATCGGTTTTCAAACGATAGACCTTATATACCTGGTACAGGAAGTAGCAAATGTGGTCGTTGCTCAGCTTCTGGGTCTTCAGAAGCTTGTACAGGTCCGTCTCCATTAGGCACTGCACGATGTATCTACAAAAAACATTATGAAATATTTAATAATTAGGCAATATTTAATTATTTTAAGCTCTTTATGTTTGCTATTAACCCCTGAACATGCGTCCATTACTGTGCAAAGACCGTTCACATTTCACAACCTCATACTTCTGCGCATATATGCTTCACGGTGCGCATAATATTATATCATACCTCATGGATGGATGATGCTCTCACGTCTAGCTCAGAATATTACAAAACCAACTTCATATCAGAGCCACTGTAATTCATAAACATTTTCGATAAAAAGATATCAGCAGGGGAAAAATACTGTATTTGATTATATTTTTTGGGGTGAGACCCCCCCCCGCCCGCCCGCAAACCGTCTTTTACCATAAAATTACCCATACCGCACCGCAAAATTACCCCCACCGCTGTTCTAAATTCTCGATTTACATGCCCACCCTGCCGCCGCTAGATAATTACCCCTACCGCAAAATAAATTTCAAATACGAGTATTTATGCCCTGTATATCAGGCAGTAATCGCATTCCTACTTCGTCTGGTCTCCCCTTCATACTGCTTCGCTCTCTTCTCGTAAATAGGAACAATGGCAGCTGGCAGACGACATTTCCCAACCTTACCGGTCTCAACCGTTTACCATTAATCCCCCCGCAACATCTAAGGCGAACAATTGACCCCTCGCCCATCAAAGTTCTACGTATGTCTCCAACCACTATTTTGAACCTGCACTTTACTCGTTCTTTTGGGAGGTACATTTCCCATGCAACTTCCCTCCCCTCCTCCTTCCATATCCCCCCCCACCTTCGCCTCTTATTCTCCCCTCCCAGCCCTCTGGTTCTCTGCAGACAACGCAGGCAAAAAAAAAAACAAAGAACCGTATCGAGAGGGAGGGAGAAAATGAGGAGGAACGAGGGTTAGGAAAAACAGACAAATCTCGTCGTCGGTCCGTGAGCCGAGACCACAATAAACCAGCCAAGAAGGGAAAGCAAATTTTCTTAGTTTCTAGCAGCTAAAAAGTTTGGCGATTTGGCCTTTTTTGATACTTGTTGCTCCAACTTTATGGCAGCATGAATTCGCATAACGGAATATGCATATGCATATTCCCTCTGTGAAACAGCCGCCGAATAGCGACAAAACATCCTAATCCTCGCATAAGCTAGTCTACTATTATACTGCACAGACTGACATAAGCTAGTTTCCTGGGTTTACCGAATTGTATCTATTATATTACCAGCCGGTCAAGCCGGTTATATAATAGTATTGATTCCATGCCTTCCCCATCATTCCTTCCGTTTCCCCCCTCCACCTGTCCCCCCCCCAAATCCCTTCGTTTCTCTTTCCACAGAGATTACTTTCCCTGTGCAGATAATAAGCCACGCCCTCGCATCTTTCCTTTTGATGTTAGAAATGGGGATAATGAGAGAAAATACGGAAAATAGAGTGGAATACACCATCTTCATGGTTGCGTTTCATCAGAATCCATTCACCCAACCTACAAAGAAGTACGGTAAATATCGTAAAAGGAAAAGAGAGCTCGGCAAAAAAGGCTTTAGCAAGAGATGGGGGTGATGATGAGCACTAGTCATAAGCTTCAGTGCCGGCAGCATAGCTTATTGTTGGTTTCTCGCTTTCCTCTCGCACCACCCCTCCTTCCTCCTCCAAGCTATAAATACAGCCCGCAAGCTGCGCTATCACAGACTACTGCCTCTCACTCTAGCAAGAATTGCCTCCCCGCCACCTTGAAAGCACTGTGCGTCAATCTAATCGCAGCGCACGATCCCGGCGAAAAGAGATGATCCCTAACGGGTCCCACAACCCACTTTTTAACAATAGTCACTCCTTACGCCCTGATATGGATCAGAGCTGATTATGAATCCTGATTATGAATCAGGCATTCCCACTTTCTGATTTGGCATTTGAGCTTCACAATCGCGCTCAGAACAACCGTTCTTCGAGCGAGAGACCGTGCAAAATGAGGAGAGCCCAGAGAGCGAAGCAGTCTAAAAACCCCAATTAGCATAGACGTGCCTTTCGCGATCCTTTAAGATAAGGAATTTAAAAAAAACACAACAACAACAATAAAAGACACTCACATGTCGCGCATCTGATCTACTGAGGCCGATCGAATGATCTCTTGAATGTTGATGATCTGAAAGTAGCACGTGTTTAATTTTTGTACCAAAAATCAGTTCCGCAAATGAACACGATCCGCAGTCCTCAACGTATTTAATGGGACAATACGGCGCGCAATCACCGGGTTTCGTCTGTCTTTTTTTTGCACAAGAACGCGATATTCTACCTAATTATGGCATAAAATGAACACTTTTTTTTTAAAAACAAACGTACGTTTTCGTGCTTGAACCGCGTGAGGATCTTGATCTCGCGAAGGGTTCGCTGGCAGAAGGTTTGGTGCTCGAACGGAGATATCTTCTTGATCGCCACCCTGCAAAGGCTTCTCTTTCTTATATCGGTGTAATCAAGCAACTCCGTCATTCTATGCTACTTCCCAGTTACGCTTAACGCCTCTATAAATTCCAGTGAGCATGAACACTCAAACAGCCCAGAAAGAGAATAAAGGTTTAAAATCGTGTTCCTTTTCGACGATATGTTTTCTTATTTTTGGTGGCCAAACGCGTCGCGCTGATGAATGATGTGTGAAACATGCGCATCAAAAGCAACCGATTTTAAACCTCTAAAAGAGGAGCCTATTCCGTACCGTTCGTGGGTCTCTGTATCCAGGGCCGACACGACCATCCCGTACGCGCCCTCGCCAATGTACGAGAGGTTCACGTACCGCGGCGCCACCTGCACATCATCATCATATTATTTCAAATTTGGCGCCACCTGCACATCATCATATTATTATTTCAAATTTAGCGCCACCTGCACATCATCATCATATTATTTCAAATTTGGCGCCACCTGCACATCATCATATTATTATTTCAAATTTAGCGCCACCTGCACATCATCATCATATTATTTCAAATTTGGCGCCACCTGCACATCATCATCATATTATTTCAAATTTCGAGTATGTATTGCCTCGCTTTAGATATATTGAAATATCTGAAGTTATTCTTCTTCTTCTTCTTACATTAACCATCGCCAAAGTTGCCCCGGCATATCCATATTCCAATTATCTCCTCTTCTTCCGCATCTACGTGCTCTCCAATTACACACACTGCGCCGGTCCAATTCCCCGGCCAAACCAACATACAAACCGACAAACATGCACACACAGACACACACACGCATATATACTCCTTCCGCCCATTAGCGATCCTATTACAGAGCTCGCATGCGACACACTTTTGCACTGGCGCGTCTTTTTCCGCGGCCATTTTCTCGTCCATTGGGACTTGTGCCTCGATATACAGGGGTAAGACAGACGCAGACGCGACGCGACGCGTCCGGGACAGGTGTGATCGCTACAGAGACTCGTACAGGAAATGGGCGTCGGTCGGCGCAGAGATTCCCCTCAATTCGCAACGTACCCCAAAAGCTTGCAAAAAGCGCTTTATTGCCTTTTCCCGCACTACGAAAGCGAGAGGAAGTGCCCGAGTGCGCTGTTCTCAAGCCACAATTTGCGCACACATACATATGCTGCAAATTTCTGCCCCAGAAGGCGAGTTCAAACCGTTTCACTTCGCGATAGCTGGCTGGCCTACCGTAACCATTACATCTCTACAGCCTAGACTGATATGGACAGTCTTGGAATGGGATGAATGTAATTTCAGTTCGCGATAGGGATACCGTATACCTCAAAGAGCTGCCCGTGGACCTCCTCGACCGCGTTGCGCGTACTGCCACTCTGCATCTCGACGTCACCCATCTGACACGGGGAGGCTATTAAGAGATACGGTGGACGGGTTACGGTAGCGAGAAGGAAAGAGACGTAGAAAAGGAAATAATCAGGGGGGGCGGAAATGAATATATAAAGTTACGTCGACATAAAGATACTGGAGATGAATAGCTAACGCTGAGATAGATGAATAGACAAGACTCAGAGGCGGATTCCTAGTATATTAGAGGAAGAGCGGAGACGACTAAACAATGAGATACAGGCATCAATTAGCGGACGCAGTACAGGCAGGGATAGAGTGAGTGAGTGAGAGGACAAAAGCGCCCCGATTAACGAGCTACCCAAGCGCGAGCAAAAACCTTTACAAGACTTTTGGACGAGCGAGGGATCAGCCGTTTCCGGGGAATAGATAGATGGATATAACGCGGACGCCGGGGCGCACATTTGTGCACACTTATATACTAATACACCGAGTAACTGCAGTACAAGTTGTTACGTTTAATGGTCTATGAGTGCGTTAATCGGGTAATCTTTGCAAAATATAGATGAGATGACACGATGTAGTTATGAAGAAACGAGCCCCCTTTACACTCCTCGTTGCCCCTCTCAAGTGTTGAGCACACGGAATAGAAACGACGGGCTAGGTGCGATAAAAAGAGACAGACAGAGAGGGGGGGAGGGAGAGGGTCTTAGGAGGCACAGAGAGGGTATTGCAAGGGAACGAGGGGGGAGGTAAAGTGATAAAAGCGGGGTTACCACGGCGCAGGACAACGAACGCAAACTGTACGAAGAATCACATCACAAAAACAGTCCAGCTGCAGATTGAAGATTCGCGACTTTTCAACCAACAAAGACATGAGTGTAGAGCCGTCGAATCAGGTCCCTTTTATGGTTATCTTTCATCTAGTTCAGCATAAGCAAGGCATTGAAGGCTTTATGTATAATACATGAAACATAACCACGAAAAAGACTCGATTCGACGGCTCTACATGAGTGGAACAAAATCAAAGTGGTTCTTTCTTAGGATCTACCGTAACCCACAGACCGGAGCACAAACTGCTCAGAACGCGGTACTGTATGAAGTCTCAATGTCTACGAAGATTATTTTCAACCTATGCTTCAGCGTAGTTTCAGCAAAACGAGAGGTATCGTCCATCCGACGATCGAGGAAAAAAGATTCATAGGCATCAAACGGTCACGGTCTACTCCCCCCCCCCCTTTCCATATATTTCTCTCCTCTCCTCTCCCCACTTCACTCCTCACCCTCTCACCTCCCCTACTCGCTCTCTGCGTGCTTGAATCAATGAGCAAAGCTACGCCCGGTAGAAATACTAATACCCCCCAAGTCCGCTTTAGCTATCCATCTCCTCCGCAATCCAGGTGCTCGTTTAAATTTTAATGGCCAAACCAAAAGCCACAATATTGCGCGCCTACTGAGGACTTTCACATAAATTTGAATAATTCCAAGAATCAATTAAAGCAAGAGTGCTCCTTAGCTATTTCCCCCCTTCTCCGTAGTACGATCTTACCCATGCACAAAGTCCGAATGAGTGAGCGCGCATAATCTATGCCATTATAAGAAGGGGAAGGCCGCGAAAAGAGCGACGTCGAGCGAGAACGAAGAAGAAACGCGTATAGGCAGCACATCTATGAATTACCGGGAATAAGTTCACCTACTTCACATCAAAGATTAACAGTAACAGGCCATACGTGGGCAGGGTCCGCTGGTAACTGACTGCAGTGGTTCTCCCATACACAGATGTCGCACAATTTTGCTAAGATATTATTTTGCAGTGAGCTAACCAATGCAGGAATTTTTTTGCAGTAAGTCACCCAACCACGTTACCTGCAACCGTGCCCACCTATGGTAACAGGCTGTCTAGTCGGCGTCTATGCTTCACCCCACACAATAGCAATAGGTTCACTACCAATTAACAATGATACTACACAACAATCAAAAGACCCGATTGGAGTGGTGTATTATTAGAATGCAAAAGAAATCGTCGGAATACGGAGAAGATACGGATGAGTTAGTGTTCCGATGAATTCACGGCAACGCGGAAGTGTAGGGATGAAAAGGGATGCAAGGCAGATCTGCATAGCGACAGTTAGACACCATCTTAGTTTACTAATGAGATACTGAATGTGCGCGGAAGAAAAAAGCGAACGTGATTTTTTTTGCTTGAAGAAGAGGCGAAGAGCGAACTATAGAAAATGTATTGTCACGTAAGAACAAAAGCCCTAACAAGCGCTATTAGAGGTGGCAATAATGCGACAATTAAAAGCTAGTGATTTTCACGTTTAAACTATATAAAACAGTAAAACTTTTCAAATAGCTAAAATCGCGGCATATGCTCGTGCGCAGGTTTCGCCCATCCCTGCTCCCCTCCCCCAAAATCTGCCAAAGTGTTGTTCGGATGACTAAGCGCACCGCATCTGAATCAATGCAACAAGCTGGAAGAGGGAAAAGAAGAAGAAGATGGAGGGGAGGGGGAGGAAGAGAAGAACGAAAACATGTGTTACAAACGAGGGTGCTTGGGCAGTAGAGAGGGGGGGGGGGACAAGGAAAGTTGAAATCGCGTTGGTTACGAAAGCTAAGGTCGAAGAAAAGTTCCGTCAGTAAGCTCAGTCCTACAGATTACATAGTAGTTCAAAATGTAAATGATATAAATTATGGACAATTCAATAACAAATGCCTTCTGAAATGCGCGCGAAAAACAAAATAGAAGAGAAAAGCCGGAGCCGGCAAATGGATAGGAAAGTGAAGAGAGGAAAGGAGAGGAGAGGGGCGAATAGTTGAAAGGAGCGCAGAAATGAGAAGAGATGGAAAGGGAGAGGAGGGGAGGAAAGAGAGGAGAGGAAGAGAAGTGAGAGGACGACTCTCGTCGACTCACGCTCTCGCTCACTCTACGAGAGGTGCAGAGACGCAGAGAGCTCTTTTTGAGCGCTTTCCTCTGCCGTCTGGCGTAGAGAAGGGACGGGGGGAAATCTCATCGCGAGACACCGAAACAAAACGCACACAATGGAGAGTAACGCGCTAGAACGGGGGGAGCTCTCGTAACTTTTTGACGAGTAAAATAAAGAATCTTCGGCGGCATTCAGCTCGACCAAACCTTCAACGATCATAATGCGCGAAACAACATGTTGCAACACGAAAAGGCGTTGTTTTATGACGGACCCTAGATCGGATACGAGCGCATTGAGAATGCATGGAGCACATGAATCTAGGCCCGGACGCAAAGACCGCAAAAACCGGTAAATAAGAGAGTATACCGGATAAAGCGAAAAACTGCTAAAAATAAGAAAAAAACTGTGTGCCAAGCCGGAGTCCCGGAAAGAGGGGCCGGAGCCCGGGAATAAAAAGTGAAAGTAGTCTTATTCCTGGCCCGGCTACAGTACTGCTAACGATTTTTACTGCGCACATTTTGCTAATAATTGTACTTGTAATTTGATGTTATTTGTGAAAATTCTTGTCGATACAAAGATTTACTTCTTACTAGCAAATAACTGCACATTTTTCCGTTTGTGTGTGTGTCTGTCTGTCCGTAGGGTAGGTCGATTTTCTCCTTTAGAATTGCGAATTTCAAAAAAAGTTCTTACAAGACCCCTATTCAATTCTTCATACCTCGGGACCATTTTTGCGTTTTCGAAAATTTTGAAAACTGGATGAGAAAAATGTGTCCAGGAGCGAAGCTCCTGGACCATATAAGCAGGGCGACTGCGGCACGCTTCGTGGATCGCCGGGTACAGCGTAGTTTTGCTAGTTGCAAGCAGTAATATTCTCACAACTGCGCGCATTATTCAGTGCGCATGAGTGCGCAAATACAAATGAGGATACGGTAGCCTGGGTGTTTGTGATACATTTGCTGATTGCCATTCAGAGGATATCGTGCGTCACGGCAGATCGGAGGCTACAATACAGGAGTGTACATGCAGTAAAGCAATGTTTATTCGTAGCGAGGTATATCTTATCAAAGGTGAATAGGAAAAAGCTCAAGCGTGTAAATACTTCTTTTTTTTGAAAGAGAACTCAGAGACGACAAGAGCTTGTAAAATATAATTCGCATTGAATGAAATGCGTCTATGATAGGGGACGAAATATATGGTATGTCTATCTATAATAGAAAACCATGGATGCTTCAAATTCGAATGCGAGTTTCTCCCTAGTTTCTCCTATCTTCCCTGTGTTGCAGAGAAGATAGCTACCTAAGTATAGAGGTGAAGAAGAGGAGAAATAAGCGCACATCAAGTATTTACGTGATGAGAGATTGCAATATGCTGCAAATTCATCTGATTTTATATGACATCGAGTGGTCTTGCATGGAAAAAAGGCAGGTATCTGGTTGACATTTCTACTGCAGGTGCTACGCGACCTTTCATGTAGCGTGGAGACGTATAGACAAGCAAGCAAGCACGATCGAAGGCAATATATCAAATAAAGAAAGCTTTTATAGAATTCTTGAATTCGAGCACTAGAATTCCTCGAATCCTCAATGAAACGGATCATTTCTGTGGCTATTATGCTTCACATCTATTCGAAATTATAACAATGATTTAGAAAGATAATACGTGGAATGTAACTGAAAACGTGGACCCTTTCTTGCGCATGAATGTTCCATGCACGAAATGAGTCTAGAATGTCTGTTCCCGATATCCCCTCCTTTCTCATATCGCATTCTTTACAAAGTCACGCCGAGAGGATAAATAGAAGAGAGGGACCGAATGGAGACAGACGGAAAGAGAAGAGAACAATAGGTAACCCGAATCAGAATGGGATATTGGAACTACATATGGCGAGGAAAAGTTCCGTCAATCGTCGTACTCCGACTTCCGACTAGAGAGCCAAGTGGCATGCGGAGAGTCCAGACAAAGTAGGAATGGGTTTACTGACGGAACTTGTTTGTCAATAATAGATAGATGTGGCTCTCTTTTTGACGGCTTCGCTTACGTTTCATACGTTCCTTATTAGCGAGTGCCAATGCTTGATGAGTTCTCAGCAAACCCTACCGTTAAAATTTTCCATTTACCGTTTAGTAGGAGATATCCAATATGTATAGAGCAGAGAAAGATGGCAGTTAGATAGGGAAGAGTGACTCTGTGGAAACTGCAAGGGACGTTTCCATGGTGAACAGACTAAAGACAGACAGATAGGGAGGGAATAAAGACGGGAAAGGAGGGAGGGAACGAGGGAAAAAGGGGGGGAGAGTTGTAAGAGATCTTTGGAGGTGATTATGGCACAGTTAGTTATAGTAGCATGAGCAAGCGTAGCGTTTCAGTTACAAGGTGTATGGTTGAAATTCGTGTTTACCAGGTTTAGATATTACAGAATTCACAAAAAAGAAGAAAAGGTGTTGTGGAGTAAAATCTTCCATTGGTTTTCCCATTTGCATTTCCAGCGAGAGGGCGAAAAGGTATTTATGATGAGAGTGCAGATAAAGTGGGGATGAGTTTAGATGAAATGTCTCACAATCAGTCACGAGTTATCTGGTATTTCAATAGCGGAGCCATAATAGGAGCTGAGCCTACAAATTCCTGCAGTTAACAATGTTGAGTCAACATCCACTCATTAGCAACTTGCAAGAAAGTTAGAAGAAAGTGCTAGAATATATAGCATTTCTGTGGAGTGCAATAATTTGAGTAGCCAGTAATTAGGTTGCAAAAAGCCCCCTTTCGCTCCGCAAATAGCAGATATCTGTTCAACTTTACGGTTGTGCAGAAGGGATAATCGCTTTGGACGGCGAATATATCGTACCTATTTACAGCCAGCCAAAGAGTCTGCAAAGATGACATTTCAGAAAACGAACCTTAGTATATAAATATTTATCTATGTAATCGGAGTTTAAATGTCGTCGATCCTTCGAGAGTCATTTTTAGATATCTCTTACACCCAACTGGATGACAAAATGTAAAATAGTAAAACCCAGGAAGCGGTATATTTATGATAGGTTGCAGGCCGATTCAACATGACGTGAAAATGTTCCAGTTATTCAATGATTTGTGCAAAAAGTATGCGCGGTAACCAACGGAAGACGGCAAAGTTGAATGCAAGGATCGGCAATAGATCAGACTCGGTTCCGGTTTAAAGGAAATGTCCCACGAAAAAAATCGTTATTGAGTTGGTCGTTGGAAACATAGCAGTATGGTCTAGACAACAAGATGTGCAAAAATCCCGATTCGAAACGGCTGTCTAGGCCTCAGAACGGCCATCTGAATGTGTGGGATACGGTAAATCTTGTGGGGTAGTTTGTAGTTTAGCCAAACACTCCTCTCCCACAAATATACCTAGTGGCATCGCCTGATCTCCGCCGCTCTTGCATCTACACACGTTCGCCCCTTCCCTAGCTCTTCCCTTCCTACTCCACGGAGATCGAGAGCGAGCAGGCAATGCCAGGGGTTGTTTAGCTAGTCGGTCTAGACTACAAACTACCCCACAAGATTTACCGTATCCCACACATTCAGATGGCCGTACTGAGGCCTAGACAGCCGTTTCGAATCGGGATTTTTGCACATCTTGTTGTCTAGCCCATTTTACACCGTTCCCAATGAATAACTCAACAACGATTTTTTTCGTGGGACAGTTCCTTTAATATCCAGCAAAAAGACGAACCGCATGCTCTATTTGACGGTTATGCTTCATCCACCTCAAGATATCTTGCCACAGGCTTATTATCAATTGATCGTGAAATTGATTAAAAAGATCCGAATTGAACTCTAAATCCTGACCAAATTGTCTACCTACCTCGATCAAACTGTATGAACTGCAAGCTCTACTTCGTTTGCTATAGTGATGATTCAGCAAAATGCGATCCACCGGTTGCCATCGCTCCTATTTCTCAGCGAAGCGATATGAGAAGAGTCCCGACAAAGTAGGAATGTCACTTACTGACGGATCTCTATCATCAATAAAATATCAGCAGTATACGCGTAGGTTGCAGCGGTGTGCAACAGAAAATGCTGCGATCGGACAATGGATAGATAACGGATCTAAAGGTACTCTCTCCCTCTCCTTCCCAATCTACCTAGATACTAACTCCCTCGTATCTCTCTTTACCTCCTAAGTCCCTCGTAACTCTCTCTCTCTCTATCCCTCTTCTATTTGCCATAGCCGCCTCAACCTTGAAATGCGATGGGAGCGCCATCAGAGGGCGTGGTGCGTGAGGAGAGAAAGCGAGGGAAGGAGGGGAATGGATGAAAGGAAGGAAGGAGGACTGGAGAGGGAAGGACCACTTGAGGAGGGATGAGGGTGAAGGAATACAGAATAGGTTACGAATACGGGAGAATTGGCGAATCAGCTCTTTTAATGGCATTTCATCGGGTACCAGGATCCTATAATTTACTGTAAGATAGAAATTGGAAATAGTGAAATTATGTCAGGGAAGAGAGTGCTGTTTTGAAAGATCAAGAATACTTGCATAGAATAGAATGCGAGTCCAAAAAAGAAGAAGAATGGGAATGAATAGGAAGATGAAGGGGAGGGGGGGGGGGTGAAGGGTGGAAAGGGTAATGGAAATGAGATGTGCATGAGTAGAGCGGGCAGATGGGTACGGATAGTCGAGCACAGCACAGGGAACAACGAATACTTTGACAGGGTCTAACAGACGGAGCATTTATTCCCTTCAGGTCTTTTTGATGATTATGCTTCACGAACAGCAGATGATGATCACGAACGGAGAAAGACTCAAATGGAAGGCTCTACTACTCATAGACTCCATCTATAAACGGATGGATCTTTTCTATTCTAGTATACCTACTTCACCCCTGCCCTCTCCTCTGCTCCCCTCGAAGGTCTCCTCCCCTCCCTTCTCTCTTCTAGCGACTTCTCATGCACCGATACGCTTCAACGCTCACGACGAAGAGATGAAGGAGGATGAGAAGAGGAGGGCAAGGAGGAAAGATGAGAGCAGGAGTACAACGGAAACAATGCGAGGAAGCGTGAAACTGAATAAATACCTAAAGAGTCATTCCCACTTCATACATACTTGTAGGAATAGTAGGAATGACGGGAACTGGCGGAATATACATACTTCTCAAGCACCTGAATATCCTAGATACTAGATACTGCATACCAAACCCTTGCATTATGAGACCGAGAGCATGATGAGGAGCATGGAAGAATAAAGAGAGTTAGGCGATAAATACGCTAATCGCACTTGGTTTTCAAACCCTTCTAGATACAACTGGGATCAGAATGAGGCAATTGACAATGAGGCGATGCGCTTGCTGCACAAATTCGAGAACTTTGAGAAAGATTTATCGGCCAACTCGCAAATTCAAGATGAGAACAACGATCTTATCGTTAGTAGCAGTTATTAGAAGCATAAAAGGTGACAGTGAAAACGATAGAAAGGTAGAGGCTAGACATAAGAGGGGAGAACGAGGAGAGGTTCACGAAGGAAGGACGAATTCCATTGCTGCCATCCATTGGCTGAGCTCATCTTCCTTGTCCTTTGAGAGATTCGTCTTCCTAGAAGCTGCGTTATAAAGGAAAGTAAACCGTTCCGCCCGTACCTTGGTTCCAAAATTCGAGTACTTCTCTCACTTTTGCACGCTCTCTGATATTATATTCGGACTGATCTGACGGCGAATATTCTTTCACTATTTACAGCTTAGAGAAACCGCAGCAGGCATTTCAGATAAATGGACTAAGCTAATTGTAAGACTCACTTGTACGAAACCGGCGAAGGCGGTAGTTTGGCTGTGGAATAGGTCGATTGAAGGACTGAGTCGATGCCGAAGACGAGAGGACGTTTGTACGGCGCACGAGTTGCATTCTCACTCGATCGCACGGCTCTGAAAGGGATTTTGCACAGCATGTTCAAGCACCTTGGAGGTGACTGATGCTCATGAAAGCCGTAAACAACATTTGTTCTTACTGTAAATTCAAAAAAATCGTATGCTAATGAAGCAGTCTCTCTTGTCATGACCACTTTGCATAGGGATTAGGCTAATCAACGGTCATTTGCATAGGGATTTTGGCAAAATGCCATGGGACCTATCAGACAGTCTGACACGCTGTGTTTTGGGTAATTTTCAAATTATTCATTTCTCTTTGCAATAAATATTTCATCGAAATAAATAATCAACAACTCACCTCGGGGAGGTTTCTGTGTGCCTTTCGTTGGAAGAATGCGAAACATCGTTGAGCCGAAAGCGAGGACTGAATGTGCGTAATTGTGACAGCTTTGATTATTTTAATCATTAAATTAATAATATTTGCCACCGTAATATATTTTAAGCCCACGAACCTTTGTCTCTCGGTAAAGTGACGCTTCTTGCACGATGGAGAGGAATGAGGAGAGGAGGTGGGGGATGGAGGGAGAAGGGGAGAAGAGGTATGAGGGGACATGGTCGGAAAGTAGTCCGAATCCGCATCACTCAAGGCATGGCTTATTGCTGGTTTCGTAGAAACAATAATTAGGGTATAGTCAGTTGTAGCAGAAAAAAAAACAGGTAATATTCGAACAAATCTAGCGGAAGATTTGATTCCCCTATTTCGTGATAGAAAAACACAATTATAGATAGGAATGAGACATATGATGGATCATTTTCTTCAGCCACAGTAGACAACCTGCTCATCTCGTCGTCTCCATCGCATCCTTCCATCCTCATTGTCAGCCCACCACCATTCGCGTAATCGGGAAAGAGGCACCGTCGAGACTTGCGAATGACTCGCGGCTTTTTCTTCACAACGACTGTTTCAGCGCTGAAGATTCTCTAGATTTCCGTTTCCCCTTTAAGATCACAAAGATGCAAAATAGAAACCGCCACTTTTCCCAAATATGTTTCAGTGTGCATTTCGTGCAGACGTGTGTGCTGGTATTTATGCTAAAGCCTGAAAGATAATCGGAAGATGAGATAGGGGACACTAAAATAAGAAAGCAGAACTGACCAGACTTCTTCAAACAGCCTTGCCCTCGTCAGAACGACGCTTGCGTCCTCGACGAATGCCTTGTAACCGGCGGGAAAGTAGACTCGTGCGAGGTCGTCTGCGATTCCTTGCTGTAAAATGACCATTAAAATAAATAAAATCATTATTTTTATCATTATTTCGTCATCGTTATCATCTGTATTCTCGGAAAAGTAAGGGGGTTTTAAGTGAAAAAAAAATAAAAAAAGGGATCAGAACGATAAGTGAGAAAATCGACTGACCAATTCGAATCGCAGATGATCGGGCACGTATTCGAGAAATCCGTTGAGTTCGCGTACTTGGTTGTCGATGATCGTCAGCGAATCTTCCACAGCCAACTGCAATTATGGATGAGGAAGATGTTCCATCTGTCCGCATCATTCCTATCTACGACGTGAAGCCGACGCGATAAGAGAGTGAACACAGAGTAGGAATGGGTTTACTTTTTCACACTTTACTACGCATTTTATGAGGCAAGCCTACACGCTGCTTCTCCATGCAATTTCATTCTTCTACCAAATCGTCTTCCTATATTTTCATCATGATCATTCGACAATAGAGCCAACTCACCCTAGGCATCCCAGTCGCCAATTCGTACTTCTTATGTGGAGACGCGTCGGCCAGGAACTTTTTTAGCTGCAAATCATAGATTTAAGCCTCCCCAGATAAATATTATGTATTAATATTTGAAAAAAAACAAATAAATATTTTAATATCAAAATAAATAATTTAAAATCTGAAATGACCAACCAGACTGCGCGAGCGGTTCAACCTCTCAACGGTTTCGTACATGTCTCGGATCATCTCGAACATTTCCATCACAAGGACTTTCATTCTGGAACGATTGAGCTTGGGATGGTTGAGAAAGAAGTTCCGTCAGTTGTCGACATTCCTATTTTCGACGAGAGAGCGCGGCGGTATGAAGAGGAGTTCAGACAAAAGTGGAATGTCGTTTACTGACGGAACTTTTTCGTTAATAATATTTAAGAGATCACGAAAAATGGTGATAGAGAAGAGAACACATATCAGCAAGCAAGCACAACATAATGATGAGGTATCTGAATGCATGCCATCCGTCCTGTGGAGTGTAGTAGAACTGTAGGGGAATCAGACAAGTCGTTTACGATTATCTGATGGGAATGGTGTGGGAAGACTCTTCTACAGAGTAGAGTCGATTGAGAGGGTTCCTCTCTTTTAAGATCTATTGTGGGAACTTTTGGCTCGCATTCTTGGCTCGGTTTATTCCCTGCACCTAAGCTACGTTCGATTAAAGGTAACATAAAGTGCCAAGTTGGAGAAGAGATTTGGCGCGCGCAAGTTTGAAAATGGAGGCTCCCGAAGAGAGAACCAGAAGTCCAATAGAAAGTTTGCACCGAACAAGGAAGGGGAGGTGAGAAGGGGAGATCAAAGGAGGCACTGCCAGAGGGAAGGAACCCCTTCCTCTCGCCCTCAGGAGAGAGGCTCAACTCGAGCTTGTTTACCTCATTTCTCCTGTTCTTCATAGTCTTCGTCGCTTTTTGTCATCGTTTCTTTCGCTTTTCGTATGTTTTATCATTTATTCGCATCTCAGGTTCGATGGACAACAACGCGACACAGTCCGCAAGAACATCACTAGAAAAGGTGACAATTTCAATCTTCCTTCCGTTTACGTTCTGTGTTGATAACGGTTGCACTCAGGTTCATCTTCATCATCTTCCACAGCATTCCAAGCGTTCTAATAGCGAATAGCGGTTTCCGCGCATAGGATTCGATCCTGTAAGCGAGTCGGAGAACGGAAAATTATGAATTTTAAAACTTAAGTTCGCCACTATGAATTCTAGCACCTCCCAAATTTGGTATAGATTGGTTGAGCGACCCTTGAGAAAATTCGAAAATTACGGTCGATTCGCTATTAGACACATTCTTCACCGGGCGGAATGCTGTGCTTCACCTTTCTCCACACTTCGAGATGATCGCACGTGTTCCCCTTTCGTTCGTGCCCCGAGATCTCCGTCCACTCTCATCATTCGCGGAGTTCTCCTTCCCCGTGTCCCGTCCCCATTCTCCAGGTCACCATTTATTCTTGCTTTATCGTATTTTTTAGTTTTCAATTACATTTCTCTCTTTTATCGTGCTCTATAGTGTTGCACACACATTTCGACGAGTTTTATTTACCTGGTGCAGATATGCTTCAGATCTTCACTTGAAGCATATCTCCACCAGGTTAGAATAATTTCTGTTCATTCCATGATCAATCCACAATGAAGAGTATGTGTTAAGCTATGTAGAGCTTGAAGCATTCCATGTTACTCCACTCCATTGTATAATTGCTCAACTAACTTAAAAACTAATTTGAAGTGATAAAATTATTGCATGTGCAATCGTTGTATGCCATGCTGCAGATCATGAAATTCTGAATTATAGTTTTTGTGTGCGAACGCAGCTGGCGTCAGAGAGGCCTATAGTTTCATCTGAATTTCATCCGAATCTTTTCCATCTCCTTTTAATTTTTTACCTTTCCATTCGGCGTCCCGTTCTAACCGGTTGCGGTCCCCTGTGAGTGAGTGAAGATATGGGGGAAAACGAAGGTGAAGAGATGCCGAAGATTTGATGAACCTTATTTAAAATCCTGGAAATGTGCGTCATGTTTTACCTTTCCATTCGTTGGTGCAATTTCTTTAGTTTGCGAGAATCAGGACGCTGAAATTTAGAATGATATAAGAAGACAAGAAACGACATGATGAATCAAGAATAGCGAAAACGTAAGCGAACAGTAAAAATAAACTAAACGTGGGACAATGCAGAACTGACTGTTGAGAAGGGAAGGAGCAGTGATCTCCTTCTGCTCTCCTCTCCCCGAGATCAATAGCGACCCGATTCCCATCTACCGTGCGCATGAATGGGTCAAATACATGATCTCAAACCTTCGCAGTGTTCAATGTAGCACTTCGCACTCTGCTCTACGCTTTTCGCACGTCGACATAGAGCGATTTGGGCAGCGACACCTCCTCTGGCAGCATCTTCTTGAACAGATCCACAAAGTCCGGTCGGGCCGAGCGCTCCTAAGCGGAAATACCGTAGTCTTTTTTAAATCTCTGAACATTTTACTTACTTTATCTTCCAGGAGAAGCGAAACCTCGATTACTCAATTTGCTATCACCAAAGGAAAATGAACGCTGAGAGAGCTGCACGCTGTGTACGCCAATCACCGCAAACCCTGGCCGGAGCCGCAGATTAGCCTAAGCTGGCATTTTGCCAAGAGAGTTTCACTGTATTTAGCGGAGTGCGCTGCAAAGATTTCTCAACGTTCGTTTTCCTCCAATAATAGCTGGAATTCCGCATAATACGCACCGTCGCCCAAGCTCGCGGTGTGATTTCGCGCAGTTTGTAGTCAAAACTGAGATCTGTAAGGCTGTCAGGATGACCGGGAGAGTGGAGAAGAATGAAGAGAATGAGATATGGACAGAAGGTAAATTTATTCGCACTCTAGACTTTACCCCTCCGGAAGGGGTCAAGCGAGGAATGAACCTTCATTAGCATGGCCCGCGAGGGAGGAGGAAAGAGGATAGTAATGAATGGAAAATGAGGCATTTTTGGCCGTTTTTGGAGGTTTTTCTTCGATTAAAAGAATTTTAGAATTGATATCGAAAAAACTCACCGCTATCTCATGGAGAAATTCATCCTCTATCAAATGCCCCGGCCGATCCTTTAGGCTTTGAAGTTTTGAGAGGTAGAGTAATTTCAAGCAAAACTTAAAAATGTCAGAATGGCACAAGAGCATATTTCAATCTTTGATCTTATTCGAGCAAACGGGTCATTGACCACCGAGGTGTGCACCGTAGGTGGAGCAGATCGTACATTACTATCAACGTTATCGTTGGCCTACTGTATATTGACAAACCAACGCTTCTTTCCTTACTGGAATGAGTCTGCCCGCAGGTTCATTTCAATCCGCTGCAATAATTAGGGTGAGAATCTGGAGGGGGTATCTAATATGCGTGAACAGACTTATCATTTATCAGACAAAATATAAAAAAGTATACAAACTATTTCAAAATGAGCATACGCATTACACATCACAGATAGAATAACACAACATGATTCAACGCAAATCCAAAATCGAAAGAAGTCAAAAGGAATCTGGTGGAGAAGAGCAGTCAGATGATAATTATATCGCCCAATTATGCAAGCTAACGGGGGAAGAAATGCAAGTAGTGAAGAACCCCCTAAGTCCCGAGAAAGCTCTAAATGCTTCGCCAATTTACGATCAAACCTAGGAGGTATGCGGTTAGTTGTTATGTGCTTACGTGTATAATCGGGGAGGAGGGACCGGTATGGGAGAGAACAGAGGACAACCTCCTAAGGTGATGATGACTTGATCGACTCGAGGGAGGTGGGAGAGATCGAATCACGCTTCTGCGCAGCCTGAAGTTGGAAATATAGAATAAGAACCTTCACAGGATTATCGATTATCGTAATAAAATTGAATGCGACTTTACCGGATTGTTCACGTTACATACTTACTCTCTGTGCTTCACTCCCACCCCCCCCTTCTTTGTGATATCGTGACGGTGGTTACCAATAGCTAAAATTTGGAAATATGCCCATAATTAGGTCACCAATGGATCACCAAGAACGGACCGATACGGAGGAGAAGAATGAAGGGGGCACGAATAGGGTAGGCGCTAGGGTTGGGAAAGGAGGCGATAAACGTCATATTCCTTTCATTCGTTACTGCACAGAATGGAAGGACAAAACGAAAGGAAGATGACGTTTATTGCTTCCTCTCCCAACCCTACTAGGCGCTCTCTCATTCTTGGATCATCCGCCAAACTCTAGTTACGAGATTAGAAATGATCTCTGATTTCTCTTCCCGTAAACAACAGAGTGCGACTATCGAATGCGTTTACATTCGTTTTCATCTCATTCTCTTCATTCTCCTCCGCTCTCTCGATAAGAAATAGAATGCTAATAAACGCTCACCACGAGTTCCTTAGCCTTGCGCGTCTCAGTCTCAGCCTTGAGCTGTGCAATCACATCCGCATTCGGAACCTGCGATTTGAAACGTTCCCTCCTCTACAGTAACCCACAAGGTCAAAGTAGATATTTTTCCACAAAACTATATCAAACAAGGCCAGTTAGATAAGCCAAAGCGAATCCGATTTGACCGCATCGATTCAAGTAATGAATGAATGCGCTCACCGGAACCAGCGGTTTTCCGTCAAAGTTGAGCAAGGACACGTCGCGGTCCTCCGTGAGGTAGACCGGAATCTGAACACAATACATAGGTGGACACGGTTGCAGGTCCCGTTGTTGGGTAGCTTACTGCAAAAAAAATTCTAGTACTGATTAGGTCACTGCAAAATAATCTAGCAGCTAAACAGATCAATCTCTGTATATGGGAGGACCACTGCTGTAAGCAGCCGGTGGACTTTACCCAAGTATGAGCCAAGTATACTACAATTAGCTAGAAAATAGGAATGCAAAAATTGAGCTTGTCAAACTCTACTGCAACGCGGCATATTCTACAACCACCGGCAATAGACCGCAAGAGAGCGGAGCGGTATGAAAAGAGTACAGACTAAGTAGGATAACGGTTCACTACCGGAGCCTTTTTCGTCGATAATACGTCAACAACCTGTTCATGGTGCATATCGAGGAAGTAGCCTCGTTCGATGATCCCGAATCGCTCGTTCAGCGTCAGCGGACGACCTGGAACAGCACAAGAGATCGTTCAGCAAAATATTCATGAGTTCCTAACATTTTTTCTCAGACCCCTCACCATGCAAGGGCGCGGTTGTCCGATCGGACGTCAGGATGGCTGCCAGCACCCGAGAATCATAAAGTAAAAGGCTTGTGAGGATTGCGGCTGTTGATTATCTCTTTTACGATTAAAATTACGATATGGTGCAGGCAGAAATGTGAGGACAACACTAGCCCATGTGTGCACCTCACATGGTAATCGCATGATTCTCTGTTGCAGGCAGCCATCAAGGCGTCCGACCAACCCAACCACTCTTAATTTGTTAGTATCAGCAGAACCCACGAATAATCTTTCGCCAATAAAAATCGTGGTCCCAAAAGGGGGGGGGGGGAGGGAGGGAAAGGGTGAACGACAAAGGGATCGGGAAATTTATGCTAATGCAAAAAGTCGGACATTCTGTCTGCCACTACAGAACTTCCGCTCTCCACTCTACGCTTTCCCTTTATTTAGTTCACATTCAATCCATACGTGGTCACTGACCCCTGAACTACGGTCTATATTTTTCTTTCCTAAAAAGAATTCAATTCCTAGGCTTGATACGATTTCGCAGACCGGAAGCGGTTTCTCAAAGTATAGTTGAATAGTTGAATATTGCCTTTCAGTCATGACGATCAATCGCCTACTGCTGATTGCCATTATTCTCGTGACATGTGCTGCGCAGGACAACACTACAGTAGCTTCCGCGGTGAGCGTTCATATTATTCCAGCAAAATGTCGAATTCAGGAAACCCAGGAAGTAACTTGGTCGGGGCTGTTTCAACAGTTTTGGGTAAGATCAGCGCATCTCACTAAAGTAAGGCACATTATTCAGACAAAGGTGACCAGCTTCTTCGAATCTCTGCCCGTGCTCGGTGCGATTATTGAGAAAGTTGAGAATACTACCAGTTCTATCGGATGATTGGCTGCTGAATGCTCACTCATAGATTCGCGTTCCACTTGTTGGAATGACAAATACGAAAGTTAACCTTATTCCGTGATAAAGATCACCTGTTATTCAGTCTAAACTGTTGAAGAAATCATCCAGTAATTACCAGGCTAGAGTGATGAATTTGCCGGCCCATAGTTAGCTTATACATAGCAAATATATTATAATGACATTTCTATCTAATTTTCTATAACTTTAAAGTTTCTAAATATTTGCTACCCAACGGACCGACCTGAGAACTTGGCTGCCTTGTTCGGAAGCGTTACGAAGTTTCGCTGGACCGCCTCGCGATCAGCTAGCGGACGAATGGTGAAGTTGGGATACTCCCGGGGAGGAAGAGGGGAGGGCGAGAGAGAGGAACGCGGCGACTGACTGTCCGACATTGCTGAAGATGCGAAGATTCGAATCCAGATTCGCGAGGGATAATCAAGATTGACACATGGCGCAAAGCACTATCACGGCACGCGGTCAAGCTACCGTGAAAGAATAGTTACATCCCCGAAAATTTTCGTGGCAGTTCGACAGAAAGTAGTTAAAACGTGTACGTACAGATGATGACCAATTGAAAGTGTAAAAATATTCGAATGCGGTAAATTTTCGCGCCAAAATTTGAGCAACGAACTACGTACTACAAACTACGCAAGTCATTGGAACGTTGCCAAGAGGTTGTGGTATTGGGTCAAAATATTGTTCATGTTCACAACTGCTGGTTGGTTGCTCGTGTTTATGTTTATGTTCAATGTTTTCATTTCAGAATGAGCTCATTACAACGCGAAATCCAAGGGAAAATGCTGCCGCCAAAGTCCACGACTCAGTAAGCCGCAATGCTTGTTTATTGGAACTTTCTTGCCGCTTGAAGGTCTTTGTCAAACGTTTTCTGGTGTATTCAGCGCGCGGTTTCACTCAAAATCAGTGGGAAAATTGCAAATCACGGTTTGCAGCTTATCAGCCAACAAGAAGCTTCCTCTCAACCGCTCCTTCACGCCCCTTCCCTGGTCCGACTTTTTCGACAAGCGAACCACAGTTACCGTGGATGGAGATGAGTTCAACGTCTACCTAAAGGGTAGGTTGTGGCTTATTTGGTTTTCCTCTTCTAAAGACAGAATCCGATATCGAAAAAAGAGCGTAATTGCTATCCGCTTGTTTTGTTTTGTGGAACAATTTCTGATTTCAATATCTGCTGCCTTCAGGCGATTCCGGCCCGGTGTTCTACCTTCTCCATGGAGGTGGCTACTGTGGACTTACTTGGGCCTGCTTCGCGGTAAGCCCAGGTCCAGTATTGACAAAATATCGGCCGAACAGAGATGGAACATCGACAAAAATTCAAGAGCGTCTAGTTTACCTATCATTTTCCTGCGCATACACTAGGCCGCAATGCTGGAATTGACGATAACTCTCGTATAACTCTAATATTTTTTATTTCTTATTATTGATTTATTGATTCCCTTTCAGCAAGAGATGGTGGCCCGCATCGACTGCCGTCTGATCGCGCCCGATCTGCGGGGGCACGGGGACAGTCGCTGTGCGGACGAAGATGATCTGTCGCTCGACCGACAGATAAAGTAAGGGGTACGGTAGCTGGTTGGCACGCTGCCAAGTTCCATGCTGTAGTGAACCCATACGCCCACTACGATAAGACAGTTTCCTATCTATCTATTATAAAGCCGCAGACTGCCGGCGATATGAGTAAAGGGTACAGTAAAAATCGAAACAGTGTATTTTACGCGTTCGCAACTAAGTTGTTCTCCTTCCGTTTTTGAAATAAGCAAGCTTTCCTGCACATCACTCTTTTCAGAGATGTGACGAATATTCTCTGCTCTCTGTTTCCTACATCATCCAACGCGGAGAAGGTTCCTGTAGTGGTAGTGGGTAAGTTTTAAATTTTAAAACAAAAATGTAAAAATTAAAAAAATATCCTACTAATCGCAAAATAAGGCTTGGAAATAATCAAACTAAGCCTTTACTAGGTTTTCTCAATTGGCAGTCTGCCTACCGTAAACCAGCTCTTCGTTGCAGGACACAGCATGGGCGGGGCGCTGGCGGCGCATGCGGTAGCGCATGCTCTGGATAAGGTTAATTTCTTCTTTTCCTTGATTCGATTATGCAAATTTATGGTGGTGATTTTGAACATGATCCTGATTCAGGTCGAGAGCACGACCATTGTCGGACTGGTCGTTATCGATGTAGTAGAGGGAACCGCGATGGACGCACTCAGCATGATGGTAAAGGGGGGGAGTGTATACGGTAGCCACGGGTACGGTAGCTCGGCTACTATATATATGTAAAATCAGAATTACATTATGGGATTCCATAATTGTTAAGTTAAACTCTGCCCCGGCAATCAGTGTTGTTGAGCTGGATGACAGATTATTCAGTATCTGTATTTCAGACGCAATTTCTCCGCTCGCGACCCGCCCAGTTCGACAGCGAGGAGGCTGCAGTGAGGTGAGGTATACTGTAGGAATACTGTAATCGTGAACTCGAACAACTATGCCTACTCTGCGTTCATCTACAGTGCTCGTTCTTGAAAGGATGTTCGTGGAAGTTGAGAGACTACGAAGAGATTCAAATTGCGAACCTCTTTGATGTGTAGGTGGTGCCTGCAGTCGGGTACGGTACGCAACGCGCGTGCGGCGCGCGTCTCTATGCCGGCCCAAGTGAGGCAACGCGAGGATGGAAAGGTGAGCTATGGACGTATTAGTGACGAAAAAGTTCCGTCAGTTAACTCATTCCTACTTTGCCTGCACCACTTCGCTCACTTGACAGAAATAGGAATGAGACGGCTGACGGAACATTTTCCTCTCAACCATACCACATTGAGTACACATTCAAATTGCACTGTCATTATTCCTATTCAGCCAGATAACCCTACCTATTTCCCGTGTGCTTGCTTAGCGTGTGCAAAAACAAACAGAATAGGTTACTGTAGAACACCGAATACGGCGTTCTACAGTAACCTATTCTGTTTGTTGTGCAGTACCACTGGCGCATCAACCTGATCCGGTCGGAGCACCACTGGGACGGCTGGTTCCGCGGTCTCTCCGCCACCTTCCTCTCCGCTCACGCACCCAAGATGCTCGTTCTGGCGGGAACTGATCGACTGGACAAGGAGTTGATGGTGGGCAGGGGAGGAATAGTGCATTTGCATTCAGAGGGATTGACAAAAGCAAAAGTACGCAACTCCCTTAGTTTTCAACCTCTTGTTCAGTGCGGGGGGCGTTTAATGCATGGCATATTGCGAATAAACAGCAAGCACGATATCTACGATATGGGTGGGCACCAAAGCTTCACCTCGGGAACGGAATTGAGGAGATCCTTTCAGATTGGCCAGATGCAGGGCAAGTTCCAGACGACCGTCCTGCCGCGGGTTCGCTTTTGTCTTTTCGCCGGGATCATATACATATTTTGTATGGATTACCGTAATCTCTCGATTATCCTCTAATCGATAATGTTCTTGCAGGTGGGCCACGCCGTCCAAGAGGACTCGCCCGACCACCTGGCTGACGAGCTGGCACGATTCGCAGTCAGGTAGGAGGAGTGATAGATTAATGCACAATGTTCTAAATGTTGTAAGCGAACGAGTCAAAATGTTGAGGATACAGTATTTTCCGTGCGAGAGTTCCTACCGAAATCAGGCGCGCATTTTTCGGCATCTCGTTCGCTTAGCATTTGCACTGTTGTCAGAACATTGTGAATGGTTCTCATTTTGAGTCCTTTTCCCGGCTATGTTTCACGCTTCTATAGATAGCGGGACATACATGCAGAGCATGAACTCTGAAACGTATTAGTGATGAAGGCTCAAAAAGAGAATCCTAGAGTTAGCAATACCTCTCATCAGATGCTGCAAGTGTTTAGCAAATTGACAGCAGTGTTGTCGTCTTGCTGCGTTAGGTTAAAAAGGTCCAAAGTACTCATCTTTGCTACACAGTTGTTACCACCGCTTATTCAGGTACAAGCTCGCTGCAGCCAAGGCAGGCATCGAATTCCACTCTCCCATGTGCTAATAAGAGAAATTGAGAAGTCATGTCAATCTAACCACCCCATAGATAATACCCTCTTTATTGTTATTATTATAGTAGTAAGGATGATAGAGGAAAGTATAAAAGTGAAACGTACAATTCTGGATTATGCATATTTTCACATTTCCTGTCATTCTGCCAACCCACCCCCGCCAGTAACCTCTTTGTAATGCATCTTTGTGCGGGTTCGATCTGTGTACAGTTACCGTAACCTATGCTATGTGCTAATTCCTCATTTTCTACTCGCTTTTGTTTACGTTGTTCATTCACTACGCTTTATTTATGCATAGCCATGATCTGCCATGATAAAGCATTTTGCGAAATCACGCTAAAATATTGGCGTTGTTGATCATGTCAAATCATCGAAATGCATGAAATCAATTTTGAGCATATCTTTCAACCAAACCGTTAGAAAGAGTACTACAGCGCTTGAAAGATGCATCCTAACTACCCAGCGCGACATCTACCTCAACCTCATCTCTCCTAGCCGCATCAGATTCCGCCTCAGGTAGCACACCGCTAGTGGGAAGATCTTTTCTTTTTGTAATTTTCGCAATCCACAAAATTCCCATCAATGCGCAAGTCAAATCTAATTGACATCCTTGTAATTCACCCTGTCCCCAAACAACCACAACCACTTGGAGATGACATATTTATTGTGCTCCGACCCAATGGATGGAATTATTGGTCAGAAGCGGCGGTCATTCCAATCTTGTGTAGGACAACATGCAGATGGTGATTGGTGGTGGTCAAACAGGTAAACAACCGAAACGAGCAAGAGAAAACAGAGAGAAGAGCGAAGAGAAGGGAGCAGGAGGGTATGGTAGGGGATACGGTAGACGTATGAGAGATGGAGGAGGTGACGGAGGCCACAATCCAGCTTGTGACGGGGAGGTCACCCTCAGATGGCTCCCTTATGCGTGCCGTCTCCTCCCACGACATTCCATCCCTCACAAGACTACCGTATATCCCAGCAATGCCCCGCACAGCCACTACTCAAAAATCAACGTGTTAACCAGCTACATCGAGTTGCACTGTATGGTGGTGACACACGGGACAGGCAGGTAAGGGGGGCAAACCCAAGATCTTAGGCGGGTGGAAATAAAACAGTCACGTAACATCAACAGCTCTAGCGAAGAGGCAAGGCACAAGGGCAATAAGAAAGCATACAATAGCAACAACTACGCGAGAGCAGTGTCGATACTGGATAACTACTACATATTGACCTTGGGACATAGACTCAAATTAGTGTCGTCGTACAGAGCGAGTAGGAAAACACTCTAGGCACAGATCGGAGCGGCAACCAGCCCTCACAGGGGGCCGATCCTAGAGTGGACAAAAACCTACTCTGGTGGTGGTGGTTTACGATTCTTTTCGTCGTTTGTCAGATCTTAGCAATAGGGGGAGTGAGATGAGGTGGTGGTCGTGTGTGAAAGGGAAGGGGGATGAAAGAATGGAAAGGGTTGAGGAAAAGGGGGAGGGGAAGGGTAGGTGGGGATACACGAATATGGAGGGGATCAAGTGGATGAGGGGGGAGGGAACAGGCTTATGCCTAGACCCAGATACACGTGACGAACACGACAGATTGTGGGAATAGGGGAGGGAGGGATTGCTGAATGGGCACTGTCGAGGCTCCCGAAACAACGGAACTGTAGGACCGGAATTGAGAGACTGAGATAGAGAATAGAGGGGAGGGACTTACTAGAGATGAGAAATCATTAGAAAGGTTTTACTAAAGAGAGGCTTACAATACGAGTTGATAAACTAATTGGAGGGCAGGGATAAAGGAGAGGGGCCATAAGAATAAGTGAGTCACCCGCCACAGTTCAACCCGAGTAATCGAGACACAATTAGAGGATTGAAGGGGGGAAGGGAACAAGGGCAGAGTGGAGGGGATACACATATTAAAGAGCGTGAGAGTACAGCCAACCGTACTTGAGGGGAGACGTGTCCTACTTGATCGAATAGCTCAATAAAAATGGATAACAATTACGAGAGACAATAGAAGATGACAATTGCACAAATGCTTCCTCCACTATACTGGGATATACACGACTAACTAAGAGGAGAGCAAGAAAAAAAGAGGAAGAGTGGGAAACAGCCAGCCTGGGCTTCGGTGGGCAGCTTAATAAGAGGGAAAAGGGGCTTGAGAGAGATGATAAGCAGCAATATTGAGACAATGAGAGATAAACAGTAGTCTAAGCATTTACAAATAAGAGGAAAAAAAGAATGAAAAGAAGAACACAATCACTGAATGTCATCAAATTCCAAGAATTAGAAACAAGAAAAGTGTGATATACAGCGATTCATGCGTAAACGGGCTAAAAGAGGGGATGGTAGGCAGGGCCGACGGAGTGCAGCAATATATTAGGTGGGAAGATCAGAGAGCACAAGGAGGAGCGAGCTACTCCGTCATATCAGATTGAACAGAGCGAGGAAAGGTAAGAGTGGATCATATTCGTACAGTCTCGCCTACATCAACAGTAAACGCCATTTGCATACACGCTCTACTCTACACGCTGCGAAACAGAGGGACGGAGGAGGGCGATAAAGATAATGCAGCACTGCCTCCGACAGACAAAACAAATTACTCGAAATTACTATATGAGATAAATGTATGTGTGTACGAAAACAATGGTAAAGAGAGTGAAAACATGGAAGAAGGGGGAGCAACATACAATGGGATAAGCGGGGGTCAGGTCGAGAGGGCAACCTCAAGCCTTCGACTCCGCAGACTCCACCTTCTTAGCTGCTTGCGCCTGACCGTCCTCGATAATCTGGTAGTCGGCAACGTACCTCAAATAGAAGTTTCAGCATAATTATTCAGACATTTTGGCACAATAATTGAATATTAATTGCTCAGTCTTAAAATTATCCTCAAAACATTAGGAAGGATCTATGAAAACACATCACTGCAAGAGGCGAGAGTGGAAAAAGAGAATAAATCAAAGCAAACTCACAGCTTGGGGTCGACCGACTTCGGGATGGGCTCGATGTGGGTGCGGAGCTCGTTCTCAATGCGACGGAGCGTGTGACGATCCTCGTAGGTGATGAGGTTGATCGCGATACCGAGATGGCCGAATCGACCCGATCTGCAAATTAGGTGGTTGAACTGAACACGCGACTAATCCAGGAATCGTTCACTATCCACTCTATGAGCTCAGTAATCAAATTCCTCACCAGACATTAGGAACAGGTCTATGATCAAACATCCTTGCTCATACACAGAGCAATACTGAAAGTGGCATACCGTCCGATTCTGTGGAGGTACGTCTCCGAGTTGCGAGGGAAGTCGAAGTTGATGACGACGTTGACGGCCTGGATATCGATACCTCGAGTCAGGAGATCCGAGCACACGAGATTGCGGCAGTTGCCCTGCAATGAATCGTTAAGAACTCTCAAGATGGGCCTAAAATTAACCGACCGTATACTCTAAAATGACCGTATACTCACTTGACGGAAGTCGTGGAACACACGGTTACGGTGGTTCTGAGCCATCTTCGAGTGAATATAGTAGCACGAGTAGCCGAGCTCCGTGATCTTCTTCGCCAGCAACTCGACTCGCTGAGTGCTGTTGCAGAAGATGATCGACTGGTTGATTTGGAGCTGCAAATTACTGTTTATGTTTCTCTCCTTTCAAAAGGAAATAATAGATAACGTAGGATTCGCTCAGAAATAACATGTCCTCATACTTTTTCAGAAGGATCTATGAACGAACATCATAGCGATTCGGGACCTATCCAAATTTTAAAGAAAAAGTTACCTTGCGGAACAGCGTGTTGAGGCAGTGAACTTTCTGCTTCTCCTGCACGTAGGCATAGTACTGCGTCACTCCCAGAAGGGTCAGCTCCTCCATGAGGTTGATCTCGTACGGCTTCTTCATGTGTTTCTTCATAAACTCGGCCACGGTCAGCGGGAAGGTCGCAGAGTACAGCATAATCTGTCGCTGCTTGGGCAGGAAGCTGATAAGACGGTCAAGCACGCCCTGCAAAAGAAAGCGTTACTATACCCGCTTATCTGGCTCACATGTCGACACATTGCGAAAGAGCCAAGCCCAACGTTCTAATCGATTGCAGAATGTTGAAAACAAGATTTCATCATCAACCTTTAGTTTCTAACACATTCCATGAAACTGAAGCTCTAGCGATGTTAAAATCTAGCGTACCTGGAAGTCTTGTGACAGAAGCTTGTCAGCCTCGTCCAGAACAAGCACATTGCATTCGTCGACCACCGCGACTCCCTTCTCCATCAGATCGAGGATTCTGCCGGGCGTGGCGATCACAAGGTGGACAGTTCCGTTGAGACGCATGATGTCGTCACGAAGATCCGTTCCTCCGGTGGTGACCATCACCTGAACATGCGCACTTATACTGGATTCGCTTTACGTCGTTGTCTAATCTATTTCGCACGTCAAAAAAATATCCAGAGGTTAGGAAGCCATATGTCTGTAAGAAAGCTATATTTCGAGAAAACTATCACCTTCAGCTTGATGTGCTTGCTCAGCTCGATGCAGATCTGCGATGTCTGAAGGGCCAGTTCTCTCGTAGGGACGATGACCATAGCCTGTATCTTCTTCTTGTTCGGGTCAATCTTCTCAATGACGGGAATGCAGTAGGCTCCAGTTTTTCCGGTTCCGTTCTTGGCACGAGCGAGAATATCCTGTCCTGCAAGGAGAAACTTATTAGCTAGACCAGGAGCACAGGTGAAACTTTACGAAAGTGTCGAACACACACAAGGAGCTTTACACTCCGTACCTGACATGGCGATACCAATTGATGCCTCCTGAATCGGACTCGGCTTCTCCCATCCCTTCTCGAAGATACCCATCAACAGATCGCGCCCGAGGCAGAAGTCCTCGAAGTCGATGCCCTTCGTCTCCGTAACATCCTGCAAGACAGATTGATTATGATCAGGCTAAAGGTCATTGCTGATGCACCCAATGCATAGCAACACATCAATTTTTTTCCTTTTAACTCCTAGCAATAATGCGCTTCTATCGCTTACAGCAGTCTTGAATCGATTGTCCTTGGGCGGAAGCTTCAGGTTTTGCTTCCACTCATCGTTCGTCGTAGCAACTTCCATTTTGAAATACTCGAGAGCACCTTAATAAAGGATTTAATGTAAATAAGTTAAGGAATGTAATACTATCTTTCCGCGGGAAAACCGGAACAACTGAAAGTTAACGTCATCATGCGAAATTTCGGGTGAGTTGGAGCAGAAAAAGGGGCTGGGATTGTAGCGCAAACGATTTAGAAGACTTCCGAATGGTAAGAACTAGTAATGAATGCTTACGGGAGTCATTAGTGAGCGCATACACCATGAAAAGAAAAACTAAATTCAAAAACTCTTCGGAACGAGCAGTTCGCTGCGGAGCGCTCTCTCCCTCGGCCCAAACGCTGATACTCAGTCTGCGCATCATCCGAAACCGCGCGCTTTTCAAATGTAATTTGGGTAGTTCGTAGTGATCTATCTCACACGCAACTTATTTTGTTCGTATCTTTCCTTTTCGGAGGTAAGAATAATTTGACTGGCATCTTCTTGCTCAAAAACAAGAAATCGGAACAATGTCTTGGACAAAAAAACGTCTTTATTTTTATCTTTCAGAAGCATTTCACATTTTTCTCAAAGATTTATCTTTTATTCCCTTCATGTTGAGATTCATAAAAAATGGTCACTTTTATTCTTACTTTTGCCAGCATACCTCTGTTTTCACAATAGAATTAATTGCTTTATCAATTTTTCATAGCTTTTTCAAGGAATCAAAACAAAGAAACGCTTCATAGCTTATGTCAAAGATCAAAACAAGGCAACAGGACCGCTAAGGATGCATAAATCTTTATAAAATACGTTATTTAAAAGTTATTATACGTTTGCTCAGCATAACACATCTTACAAAACCAACTGTTTGCAATGAAATGGCCAACAAGGTGTACTTTGCGAAAAAAAAAACAACACAATGAGAGGAAAGGGGGTGTCGTTCCAAGAACTTTACATAATTTAAGATCAAATCCAATAATACGTTCAGAGTGATCTAATCTACTACAATACGGAATAGATCTGTCAATGAAGACATGGGGGAAAGCGGACGAATGATGAGATATCACAGACAGCTACCGTATCCACGGGTACTACAGTACTCCTCCTTGGGTTCCCTATCTCCTCTTCCTGCTGTCACTGCTGCGAGAGGACGAAGATCCGTGCGTGTGCGAAATACCGCTAACAAGAGTCTGCAAGAATGCTTTGTTACTTCTTTGCTATTTGTGCAAATTGTCGTATTCTTTCCTGCGTTGTTCATAAACACTTTCGCCTCCATTCAATTGTCGCAGAAGGATTAGGCAAATCTTGTTCCTTTGTAGACGCCCATTTAGCGTAGAATACTCACCTTAGCTTTCTCGACCCATCCCTCAGAATTGAGCAGGAACGCTCCGAGCAGCGCAAACAGTAGGACAGCCGCTATCGAGCTCTTCGATATCTCTACCTGCAGCAAAGCTTACTCGTTACAGTACCTCAATAGCATAGTACGGTATTCCCCTGTTGACTACAGTATCCCCTATTTTTTCCCCTACAGTATACCTCTTGGGCAGCCTTGGACGGAGCGATGCGCAGCTTGACCACACGGACCGGCCTATCCGCGATGAACTCCTCCTCTACCGGCGCGAATTGAACCGAGCCTGCAAGAGATATTTGAGATCTTCATTTTCACCTTATCAGCCTAAATTATCTCCTAAATACATGCTATCTGTCTAGTCGTTCCCTACGTTTTCTCTCCACACAAGAACTACACATGGGCAGGGTCCGCCGATATCTGTCTACAGTCTCCTCCAAACCACCCAGCCAATATCTCACTACCGTACCCGGTGCGCCACTTCGTTCCGTCTCCACCCTCACGGTGTACGGTAGTCCGTCGTTGGTCAGATTGCGCAGCACGTACTGGCTCACCTGAACGACCTTATTCTTGTTTAAGATTTTGAATCTTGGCAATTTGCCAGACCCAAAAGTCCCGTACAGGATTTTCTCACATCTATCCAGTACTCACCGGATCCGGCAGCGTCGCCGAAGCTACCGTATCACGTCCCTCACGCAGTATCGTAACCTCAACCGGCATACCGTAATCCCTACCCATATCGCCCGCTGGAAAATGGTAAAGGGACCGAGTAAGTTTCTTTTTTTGTTTGCGAAAAAATCGCTTCCGAAAACTTGGCGTCAGATCTCTACCGTATACCGTCTACCGTATACCTTGATGGGTGGTCGAGCGAGATTCACAGGTCCGGCCACGTCAACTAATACCAGCAGTTCGACGCCTTCCACCACCGGAGCCGCCACCTCAAGATCAAAGATCAAAGATCAAACTACGATCATTTTGAATGAAGGTTTCAATGAACTACGGTACAACATTCAACGCTAGACTGACTCTGAATGCCTTGATTTAGAACGAGCCCGAGTTGCTCTTACAACTCTCCTCGGGGTGATACTAACAAGAGCTTTGCCACTCTGTCATAACTTCCGTATGTATCCCCCCTCCCACCCTTCCCTTCCCTGTCCCTCCCAGAACCCCGCTCCAAATTAACTCCATTTAATAGCGATGCTTTTGCCGCAGGCAGGCTTTAGAGAAGCTCTCCAATCTCTCGCATGAAGCCATAATTAAAGACCCTCATCTTCCAGATCCTGGTCTCGAGATATACGCTAGCCATATGTGAGCTCTTATAGCTATTACGTTTCATTTTGATGCTAATAACGGGCAATGTGTTGTCCTTACGTTCGTAGCAATATCACCATGACAAAAATAGCACCCACCCCCTTCCCCCAAGACATGCTCGATTTAGCACCTCATCTATACCGCCCAACAATCCTATCCCATGTCTCACTCCTTCAAAATATCAACCGCCTCCTCCTTATTCCCCCCTAATAACCCCCATATTTCCCATCTGAATCATCACAGATGCGTTCATTGCACATGTAGACTCATCTATCCACTCTCTCGTTCATCCTACTCTCCCCTCTTCCCTCCGATCTATTCAAGTCCCCTCAATCTCTCCCTATTCCTCTATTCCCCATCCTTCACCAACATCTTCCCCCTGTCTATATCCCCGTGTTTGTTCCTCCTTATTCACAGCTCCTTATCTTCTATTATGCTTGTTGGAGTCTCGGGGGCGCCGGAGATGAGAAGCGGAAAACACACGAAAACATCGCATCGCTAGATCGGATAATTTGACTTTCAATCCAACACCAGCTAGGCAAACACACGGCGCCCCTTGGCCTATGCTCATTCAAGTCACGTTACACTCCGAGTACACAATTCAAAAACCCAGCTTCTTGCTCTCACCAAGAGTGCCTTTATTTAGTAAAATATGTGACAGTGCGCTTATTCGAGCGCTTTCATTTGACTTGAGTCAGCAGAAAAAAACAATGTTCGAAATGCGTTATTTATGTATATGTAAAAAGTAAAGAAATAATATTTGTATTACGATTTTACCGTACAAAATGCCGCTTTTCTGTGACGGCCAATGCAATCATCACACGCGCTTGTCACATTTTCCCGTGTGCACACCGAAAACATTCACTTCTTTTCACGTTCCCAGAACCCTTTGCAGTCTTTTGACGAACATTCGCTTACACGTGGACTCTGTTTCGAACGTTTCCAAAGTCCCCCCTCCCCTGTTCTCCTCCCATAACAAATTCGCTTTGCGCCCTGTTTCTCCCTCTCATGCGATCCCCTGGTCCTCTCATACGCTGCTAGGTGGTGTGCAGTATATGCAGCTTGCCCACCAATCACCACCGTATAACCACCGAAACGATTCGGCGTACAAAATCGTACACCAACAACAGCAATCACAGCGAATTCCATCAAAGGGGGGAAAGACTACCTCGCAAATTGCATTGCTTTCTCCTCCCCCTCTCTGCCCTCTTGCCTGTACAACATACAGGGTCCACAGGGAAATGGCTTCGCAGTGTCCTCATTCTGTCCCCTTTACTAGCTATGTTCCTGCTCCTAGAGTGAAATAATATCAACACGTCTTCGAATGCCCGACAGACCCTCCCGATATGTAAGCGGCAAGATGCAATTAAGGAGCACCGGACCCGGACACAACACAATTTCAGCGACGCGTTCGTACAACAATCCATCCCCACCTAGGATCCCTCAAATTTGATGACCGTAATCTCTTGATGCTTATACCGTAGTCATACGATCCCAATTCTAAGAAGAGACCGAAGGACACAACAATATCGTAATCAAAAGGTTCCTTCTTTGGTCTGTCTTACTCGCAACCCGTTCCTCTTCATTCTTTCATAGTGGGAGCCCTCGACAAGACAATCTCTCCACCCCCTCCTCCTTCCCTCCCTTTCTTTACTCTTTCCCCACACTCTATCTCCCCCTCTCTCTCTCTCGGTTCCGTTCCCTCCCTTCCCTTCTTCCTTCTCCTCTCCCCTCCCTTGAATTCTGTCACATCGCTTTCCCACCACCGACCGAGCCGCGATTACCATACACTCCTTTCTTCAATCGCTACGTTCTTCTCTATGATGCATATCCTCAGATTAACTCATAATCTCTCCTGTATCACTCTTCTTTCATTCCACTCTCCACATTAAACTCAATCCTTTGAAAACTGCATAAATTATCCCCTCTAACATCTCGTACCATCCTACACTCTTCGTTTTCCTCCCTCGTTGCCATTAATGCTATTAATACAACCCCCTCTAATAGCTCTACTGCTCTTCGAACTACTCTAAATGGCCAATTGTTACCTCGTTTGCAATTTCATCTCCTCCCCCATCGGTCATTTATGAATGAATGCATAAACTGTTGCGGCCGCTAACAAGCTTCTACTAACCATCCTCCTTTCGTCTTCCTTATTAACTTCTTCATGTCATCCCCCGTTAGTGTGTTGTTCTATTCTCTAGCTCTTCAAACATCACAGCTCCGTCTCCTTTCGACGGAGCCATCATCGTGCCTTTACTGCCCTTGTCGTCCGTTCGCTGATGACTCATCGTCACTAAGTCTTCCTCTTCAGATGTCCTCCACCCTCGCCTCGCCTCATCCACCTCCACATCCGGTCGAATGTGCCGCCACCCCGGCCACCAACATCGAGCTGGCAGCCGAATTCCTCATTGCCGTGCCCTCCATGTGCCTCTACGCACTGGTCATCACCGTCTATTTCAAGTACGTCTTTTACTTTTGTTTCTTAGCACGTTGTGCCTATCTAACGTTTTCTTCCATACGCACACCTCGATCATTAGTCCAACCGCAAACAATAGACCTCGAAGCCTTCTCGAGTCGCTACTATTCCGTGTTCGATAAAAGCCGCCTCCCCTAAAGCACCGAAAAACCACGAGTATCCGATTTCGGGCTGTCCCCTATCGCATTTCACACCCTCGTTTCCAGATCGCCCAATCTCCGGTCCTCCTACTACCTCCTCTTCTTTGTGCACTCATGCATCGTAAGTATATACCCTCGGGCATACAAACAAAGCCCCGCGGCTCGTAAGCCACCCTCAGAAGGCACCCGCATTACCCATGATAAGTAGCCTTCGGAAAGCTGTTTTTCTCCTCCCCATCCGACCGAGTGCAATGCTAGTCGAATTGCGACAGCAAGCTACACGCGAGCATTTAGTTATGCCTCTCCACATCCAAGTCCTACAATATGCTCTAAAAGCGTACTACTCCAAAAGTCGTAAATACTCTTAATCCCATGATGCCTGCTTTGTACACCCTAGGATGCTGTTTGTTTGCGCATTCTCAGTAAGCGTATAATATACACACAATGTACCCATATACTTCAATATGCCCGCTCTACTATAATACAAACACGTAGCCTCACCGTAGTAGGCATGTCTTCTGCGAACTAGCTCTCAATTACTCTCCTCTTTTCATACGTGCAATCCGCCTTCACGAGGTGTCGAGCGAAAGAGCACAGCAATAAGATAGTTCAATTTCACAACTAGAGGGAACTCATTGGGACTTCACTATTACAGTTTGAAAACCAAGCGCAATGCCACCTCTGCTCACCACAGCACAACCGCACAGCCTTTATCTCTCTCTCTCTCTGCGTTTCTCCTTGTCGAAAATTATCTCAACTATATGACATCTATTGACCGTCAACCTCCTTCCGCTACATGTATATTCGACCGCACGGCTTGCCGTAAACGGTAAAGATAAAACCATAGGTTCATTAGGCGCTGTATAACCACGAACAGACCAGAGGACCACGTTCACCTCCAGAACATCGCCTACTTCTGCACGCGCGCGCTTCTCATGCGGGTCTCGTCGCTGTCTCCCATCTGTCAATGGGTCCTCGACAACTTCGCCGTCGACTCGTACACCTTCACCGCGGCGTACTTCGCGTATCACTACGCCCAGCACGTAAGTCGGCCGGAGAAGAGACGATGACAGAGAAACAGAGCAAACATTCCGCTCCATTTTCTCCGTCCAGCCGTCACAACACACGCGGCTTCGGGTACACATTCCGATGCTTCCGCGGAAGTGATGATCCTGAGATTACGTTCAGGCTCAGAGTCTGTCCATCATCGCCATCAATGTCAACCGCGTTGTCGCTCTGTACTTCTACAACAAGCCGGTTCGCGGTCCGGTTCTTGTTGATGTTGAATAGGACAGATATCAGGATATCAGTGAGACTGATGATCTATCCATATGCCCATATACAATGTCATCCGTAGCATGGCCGTTGACATATTCAGCCATCTATGCACATACCCATGTTCAGGAACTCATGCGGAAGTCCACCCACGTGCTGCTCCTCCTCATCTTCCTGCTCCCGATTCCCCTCACCTGGCACCTCCTCCTATCGCCCACCCACTTCATCGTCTCCATCAACATGATCGGCATGGACTACAAGCGAGTCATCAACTACGTGAGTTCGCGTTTGCTAATAAAAAAGCTTTCCTTGTTCGTCTTTCGTTAAAAAGCGTAATCAACCGCGGTTGCCACTAGACTCTAGTCGTCCAACCATCGCTCCCCATGCATCTGACATTCACATGCCACCGATTGCACGCTTGTCATTCGCATTTTCTTTAAGAAAAAAAGACCTCGGAGGCTATCCCTCAGCAGCTCCCCCTAGAGACTTACAGTACTTGAGTACCGTAACCCTCGCCATTCCAGCCGGGACTCTCGCTGCTGCATCTCATCGTCGACACGGCAGCCACGGCCATCGTCCTCCTCACGACCTTCCTCATCCTTGCCCAGATGAAGAGTCTTCGCTCGCGACGAAAGGTCTGCAGCCATTCAACCAGCCAGTCATTAGTCTCCTTCTTTTCTTCTGCTATCCGTCCCGCCACTCCCACATAGCGTATTCTCGGGCGGATAAAAGAACCATTCAAAGGGTAGAGTTGTGTGACGAACGCGCCTGTGGTCTCTCACGGTCGCCTTTTTCGCACCGATTCCCGTATTCCTCGAGGTTCCCAGCACGGGCATTTTGCAGGGATTCAATAAATCCCCCGAGAATATATCAGAATAGTCCTATGGACCGCTCTAGCGTATTTCCAGTAAAAACTTTCAGGCT
This sequence comes from Micoletzkya japonica, assembly GCA_900490955.1. Lineage (NCBI taxonomy): Eukaryota > Metazoa > Nematoda > Chromadorea > Rhabditida > Diplogasteridae > Micoletzkya > Micoletzkya japonica. Next base: position 153,738 of record LS841550.1, read on the forward strand.
CTGATACTCTAAGACCTAGAGGCTTCTTCAAAGTATTTCACGAATTGCAGTCTCACAACCACAACAAGTTCGCTTTTCAGAACTCGGAGCGATCGCTCATCTTCGTATCCTTCTGTCTGGCCTTCGGTCTCTTTCTCAATGCCGTCACGCAGGTGAGACGCATTACAGTACCGGCTACCGTAACCCAGTAGACTACCGTATCCTTCCAGTACATCATCAACAGCATCGACCGGACGACGGACACGTATTTTCTCGTACTCAACTACCGATGGATCGTCAACGACTTTATGTCGCTCTTCCCTCCGTGGTCCCTTCTGCTCCTCTCTTCGGCCGTTCGCGAAGAGGTAAGTCATGCAATTATTTCCAAGCCTTTAAAGATATTTTTCTGGCTTGAACCCTTTCTGCCATTACTCAACCACGCAATCACGTGCCATTATAACTCCGTTTACCCTCTCGATCACGTCGATCCACCATTCCAAACCACATGTGCCTCTAAACACACCCCACACGCTCCCAAATGAACTACCGCTCTCTCACGAACCACCAATCGCTCACCAATGAAACTACGGGCGTTCGAAATTACAGATAAGATGAAAATAAAACGTATACAGGTGCAACGCGTAGTCGCGGGCAAGGGCTTCTCCCCGAAGGCAACGCCCAACAAGGCTCACGGCGGAGAGGGCGCATCCTCGTTCCACACGCGGTCCATGGTCGTAGCCAGTCAGAGGAGGGAAAGCGCCCTGTCCATCAGGGAACCCAACGGCCGCAAACTGTCCCTCCAAGTGCAGCACACCGCGCAGTACAGCCCCCTTCCGAACCGGGCTTAGTCACCCGTTTAAGAGATATTGCCTACTACCCTTTAAAATCGTTCAAATCGTTTTGTTACGGCTGTTCTTCTGAACAAGGAACTATTTTAACCATTTCTATTCTATCAACTTCAACAAAAGCGTCCATCAACTACTCTTAAAATAATACATTTCCTATTCGTTATGCAGCAACTACCGCAATAGTCTATCCGTTGCTTCATCTCCTCTTCTCAAGATTATGCCAGATCGGGTTGTCCATGTCTACTTATCCATTTCCTCTACTCCGTGTTGTTCTCATTAAACCCCCAATCTCTACGGGATTACAACGAGTCTACAGTCCACTGCGACGATGATGAATAAATAAAGCTTATTTGCCAGCAGGTCACAGCCCATCACGGTTCATTACCCTCAAGGGTAGGCAGACAAGTAAACCCTCAAGCCATTTCTTGAACAGGCAGACTAGACTAGTCTAGACAGTAGAGCACTTCATTCCGGCATTTTTCATGCTTTTCACAAATGTTCAACAATGAACATATGACATGTAGCCCCTGTGGTGAGGCGTCATCAGCAGAAACAAGACCATAGAAAGTACTCTCAAATGCAAGAAACTTCCTATACACTTGCTTATTTTGCTGTGCAAGTCAGGTACAATTGCTTGCATCTTCTTTCTTGTACTTTACGCCCTTCTATTTCTATTCTCCCTTCACTGGACATCCTATTTGCAAATCGAGTACGTCTAACGAATGTTTGTGCATACCCTCCACTTATCCTTTTCTGCACAATTCGCAGCTCTACCGCAGGGGTGATCAGAATATCGCATTCGTTAGTCGCCCCTCTATTACCAAATCTGTGGTTGCGGAAAATGCACCGTCAGTTGTCTCATCATTCCCCTTTCCAACGGAAGCGGAAAGTGGTATAAAGAGGGGGTATGAAGAAGAAGAAGTAGGAATGAGCTTAGTGGCGGAATTATTTCGTCAACCATACTAACCATCTCGAGTCCCTTGACGTCGTCAGCCGTCATTTTAACGTCGAACGACGACGGGAAGCAGTGCGGAGCCGGACGGTCGCCGTTGCGAAGAGACAGCCTGGAATGAGGGGTAGAGCATTCCATTCGCGTCTTTTGGATGCACATGTTTCATACACCATTCATAACTGCGACGCGTCTCGTCCCCAAAATCAGCCCAACATATTGGTCAAAAAGACCCGAATGGAATGCTCTACTGGAATGAGGAAAGCACCGACTGAACAGCCTAATAATGGTAATAATTCACTGTGAGGCGAAAAGAGCCTGTGACAGCTCAGGCTATATTGACTCGCTCATCGTCAGAACAAAGGAATTCGACAAAGCCGCCCGTTTCCGGTTTCACGAGAGCCTTATTTCGGCCATCCCACACCCACAGATAGTACGGATAGCCAGAATTGGTCCTAGTAACTAGAATATGGCCGACATTCCCGATCATATCTTGCAAAACGGGACTGCCACTGCACAAAATCGCGAATTACCAGGTCCGCCAATTGCAAATTTCTATCAAAGCCGTGCCTGCCAAAGTTAAATTCCAAAAATATATATTTGAGCCTACCACTCATATTATGGGCCACCGTATGTAGTAGCACGACCACTGCCCCTACCACCATTCTCCCACCGTCCGTCATTTACCTGTAGCTACACCCCGGCCGCAGTCCCTTCACGCGGAAGTGTCCATCGTCGCCCGTCATGGTCTCCGATTGGTGCTGATCGCAGGCCTCGGACAGCGCCTCGACCACCACTCCGCCCACCGGCGTTCCGCTCATCTCACGCACACCGCCGAAGGCACTGCAAACGGTAGAATACAAATCTTACAAGGAGATGGTCTGACCTCGCGGAAAGGGATTCAAATGAGACATGTACCATTCGAAAGAGCGTCAAAAACGGAGTAGAAAACGATGTTCAATTTTTGCGGAGGGCATATCTAGAGCGAGATAATCGTCATTTTCTGGAAGTAGGGATCCGCCATTGCGCCGCTTCCTCTTGTGAGGCGTCGCCTGCAGCAGGCTGCCAGCAGTCGTCGGTAGCGCAACAGGTAAGAGGTCGGTCTGGTTTGGGAGGGGTAATGGGTTCAAACCCCATCCCGTGCAAACTTTTGGCACATTTTTCCACAAGTCCCGGACTTGTAATTTTTCCGGGTTTTCCCCTCTCCTTTTCCTTATCTGATGCCGCTACTACCAATGACAGATCCTGTAAGTAGAATTGATATGAGATACGCATCTTTGTTGATAGCAGGAAGAGACATTGCTGTG